>JANEYF010003322.1:262500-327500 GCA_029963845.1 Rhamnusium bicolor | reverse complement strand
TGACAAAGAATTTAACAGGGTTTCATGCAACCCTCAGATCCTAGGCATTACATTGTGTACTCAGGTGTGGCCTTACATTTCCTTGGAGATATCAACTTTTCTCGCCCTTAATGCGAATTCGTTACAGCCCATCGATGACTGCGTGTTTAAACTTGGAATTTCCAATAATTTTTTAATTCAGAGTCAGTCAGCCATTAGTAGTTGTGAAAATATGGTAATTTGTTAATAAAACGAGAGTTATATACATACGTGGGATTTACCGATCGATTCCCAGGGATGGCTTTTACAGATATAAAATAATATATTGCAAACACCTACCGAAACATTCCCAAACTACAAAAACATATTAAGTGCATTTTATTTAATTTTACAATGTCCATGGTAATTTAATTTTGTCAGGGACTGCTTTATATTAAATTAAAACGTAATGCGCAATAGATTCTTATAAATTGCAGTATATTGGTAATTTACATTACTGAAGGCCAACGGTCAGCCCTAGCGTGGAGGGGAGAAAACATATAACACGATCAAACAGTATCTTGCATAACGTGGTGAATCTTACGTTCGGACGTAGGTACTAAAAATGCGCAGTTAAAATGTCACAACGTACTAAACCGACAGAAGCTACAGAAAATTCTTGAATTAGCGATATTGCCTATTTACAATTTGATGGTAGACAATTGTATTGCACTAGATGTAACAAAGGAATTTCGTGGTTATGCAACACAAATATTAATAGACATATTTCCTCAAAAATAGGTGTAGGTGGCTTTACTTACAGTGACATGCAACGTAATTTTAGGTTTAGTGGAATTTATGATAGGATGTAACATACCGTCGTCGAAACTACACAATCCACTTTTTAGATAATTTTTGGTAAAATGTATTAGTGGCAAATATAGCAATGTTAACGTGCTCGGAGTCTACAATAAAAAAAAATATTTATCAACTGTGTGTGAAAATATTAGACATAAAATTTCTTCTGAGCTTAATTGGAAGTACATCTGGTTTAGCGTGGACGAAACCACTAATGCCTGCGGATTTAAGGTAGCGAATGTTTTAGTGGGTGCGTTGAAGGAAAATTGTTCAATGAGCGGGCACTTGATTGCTTCTAAAGTTTTAGAAGCTACAGATTATGGCACTATAGCGAAAGTAGTGAATTCAAGTCTACAAGAGTTTTGGGGTGACAAATATGCACAAAATAAGGACAAGTTTTTATTATTTCTTACTGATGGAGTAAATTATATGTAAGCTGTTCATGCAACATGTTTAGCACATGGGATTCATAGGATTGCTGAAGCTATTAGGGGCTCCTCTAATGTTGATAAATTTATATCTAGTGTGAAGAAAGTTTTTCTTAAAGCACCAAGTTTTGTACGGTTATTTCATGAAATTCTACCAAATACTCCATTACCTCCACAGCCCATTATAACACGATGAGAAACTTGGCTAGAGATAACATCGTATTATTACTGTCATTTTGAAAATGGGAAATCCCTACAAGAGTTAAATCAAAATGACGCAGTTGGTATTTCATAGGCGCAATAGGCATTTATGGATCCAACTGTTAAAGAAAATCTGGAGACCACACACGGAAGTTTTTCACGAATTCCTTTAGCCAAAAGGGACCGTCAATATCAGCCAACATCAGAATTTACTACAGTTGATATAATAAACGTTGTGTTCGATCTTTGACAATACATTTTTCAATTACAGGGAGAGATTGCTGGGAGGGTACAAACAAAATTTCAAACTGCTTAAAAAAAATCCCGGATTTGTTACAATGACAGGTGTAATAGACCTTTTAAACGGCAAAAAAGTAGATTCTGCTATACCAGGCAGGAATGTGGTGACTTTGGTACGTACATCCATATGGTTATTTGTAACCATTTTCGATTTATTGAACAATAACTGTAAAATTCAGCAATAAAAATTTAAAATATGCATTTTTTTTGTAATTCAAGAGGAAATATTATAAAAAGTGCTCCACATGTTGCCAATTTTAATTGACACAAATTTTTTTGGATGAGGTTGCTACTGTTCATAAAATTGCCAGAGTGACACTTTTAAAAGCATTTATTATCCTTTCCTTAAAATTTTGGATTGTTGTTGGTGTGATGTTTTTATGGGCATCATGTAACATGCTTATTATAATACGTTCTCTTGAATTATTTGAAAAAAACCCTCATTTTTAATTTTTATTGCTGAATTTTGCAGTTATTGTTCAATAAATTGAAAATGGCCACAAATAGCCATAGGAATGTGCGCACTAATAATTTTCGTTTTTCAATCCTACATCACATTGTCTAAAAATATACAGGGTGTTTCATTTGAAAAAATTGAGAAGATTCAGTTCAAAAAAGTTGTAAATTTAAAAATCCTGTTTGGCCACCCTGTATACTTTTAGGAAGTGAAAATGGTTGAGTGTCATCACACAGATGTCTCATAACTGGCACTAACACATTTTTTCTTAATATCGATAGTTGTGATTTTAGTGACATTTTTAATATTACACATGTATATTAAAAATGGTATAATTACAACAACAAAAAAACATTACATCCAAGTGGATGGGAGAAAGTCAAGAATAATACAGGTGAAATGAGACCACAAAGAAGTTTCAAAAAATGTTCTGATATACATGGCATTTTATTTAAAAAAAATATTACTTGACCCTGAAGGATAGTCTTGGCTCACCCTGTATAATCGAGAGCAATTGCCGGTTATAAACTTTTTTGTCTAGTTTACTTATGTTTTCAAATCAAGTTTCTAGCAATCATAGAACTCGAGATATCGAAGTAGGACGCACTTTTGCCCCACCCTGTATATATTTATCAATATAATTTAACCCTCCATAAAAAATCTCCTTCACATAATGGTAGCTATCTCTACACAAAATTGCCCTCTAACTTAAAATTAGTTAATAACATCAAACAATTTAATCAAAGCTATTTAATTTTCTATGTACTAACCGCTTTTACTCCCTGGACGAATATATGAATTTTAATCAACAAAATGAACATAAACTGTTTTTTCTCTACTATTTTATTAATTCATAATTTTTTTTCTCTTTTAATACTTACTAATTTTAATTAAAATTGGTTCTATGTATTGATACTGATATCTTATATTTGTTGCATGTATGCAATTTATTGTCGGTATGTTTGTAACTTATAATTATTAAATATTCTGGACTTATTCTATCCAATTTTGTAATTGGCATACAGAATTAATAAAGATCTATTCTATTCTATTCTATTCTATTCTATTCTATTCTATTCTATTCTATTCTATTCTATTCTATTCTATTCAGTTTTTGTATTAAATACAATTTTTAAATTAGGTCATTATAAAATTGCAAAAAATGTCTTATGCTACTTTCTTCATCCGTGGACGATATTGCATTTTTTTTGTAAATGTAATTGTTTTTAATTTTGCTTTCCTAAACTACTAAAATTGTTTACGAGAGTTGAAAAAAAAACACTTTCCTCCAAAGTTGTACATAAAGTTTTTACCTTAAAGTTTTTACTTTCATCCATTGTTCTTGTAAATTTAACCCTGTTGTAAATTTCTCAAATCCCTCCCTGCTTTGATACATTGTTAACATTTTTTCTTCATTGTAATTGTGATTCTTGTGAAACTAGAAATAAAATGGTGTATAGTATAGCAGAGTAAGTTAAATAATTTTAATCTATCTTTTCGTATGACAAGTGGCTGCGGTTTTTTGTATAAGAAATCCTAACAAACATGTTACCCACACGTTTTGAATTAGTTGTAAAATGTACAGAAACAGGACATGTAGAAATCAAAAAGAGAACCGAGCCCGGGGTCTTGGACGACGGAGCTCAGATTGAAGTATTACGGTATTTTGGTATCAATCCCACAAGTTTACTTCACCAGGTGTCTGCTATAACTTGCATTTCTCATGAGGCTGTTAACAAGATTCTACAATTGCATAAGTTTCTTTCCTATAAATTGGAAGTCCATCATAAACTAGCTGAGGACGGTTTTGATAGAAGAATTCTGTTCTATGAACAAATGACAGAAAGAATAACCGAGAACTCGCTTCTGTTACAAAATATATGTTTCAGCGACGTATCAACATTCTTTTTGATTCTTTTTATCAATACAACAATAATTGCCGAAACCTGAGCGATGGAAAGCCACATGTGTTTGTCTAAGAACATACTCAATTACCACAGAAATAAACGTTTGGGCTTTTATATTGGGAGATAATATTATTCTTCCTTTATTCATTGAAGAAAATCTTAATGGTAATATCTATTTGGATATGTCAGAAATCAAAAATCTATTACGTCAGCATTTGGTGCATGATAGGTTCTTTCATCTATGAAGTTAATTTACTCGAAAACCGCACCTCGAAGTTCTGCTACTATAAACTGGACCACCCTGTATTATTCATGTTAAGAACCTTTCAGAGAAGTTATGTAAAATTTTTAATAAGGACTCCACACATGTATCATTAAAAAGTGAAAACACGAACAAAAAATTATTTTTTACTAAAATCAAGGCTAAAACACCAAGAGAGCCAGAATCTGATGTTATTTATAAAATTTCTTGCGACAGTTGTACTAAGGTATATATAGGCCAAACCAGTAGGTATCTAAAAACACGAGTGGACGAACATAAAAATGATCAAAAGAATATACATAACCCCTTAAAGAAAAAAGTAATCCTACTGCCTTGGCGGAACATAGCCCAAACAATCTCCATCAATTCAATTTTGAAGATACGCAGATTATAGACAAACAGAAAATGAAAAAAAAGTTACTAAATGAAATGATATGCATAAAAAACAATAGTAGTGTAAACAAGCGATCAGACTTTGAAAATCACAACACTGCGAATTTGAATTTAATTGATAAAATAAAAAACTATAAATAATACATTTTTAACTACATCATGATTTTTATTCTTTTGGTGTTTCTTGCTACAATGATAGAACACATTTATTGTTGTCTGAATTGTGAGACGAATAAGACAAAAGCTAATTCTCCAGACAAATAATTAAAAATTATATTTTCTGATTGTGGACCAACCTTTCTTTTTTTAACACGCTTTTATTAGCTTCACCTGTATGTTTGCTTGCTTGCTTGCTTGTTTGTTTGTTTGTTTGTTTGTAACCGACTCTTTGGACTCGATTTTGACCCACTTTAAACGGACAGATTTAATTGAAACTTTGTACACTTACGAAGAACCGGGAACAATACAATAATTTGATAAGTTTATATCATTATCCTGATCAGGATCGCCAGTCCTTTCCTCACGTATCCTTTGCGTGACAGCAAGAGGCTTAATATCGTAAGTATATTCCATGATTTTCAGCTCGGTCGTTGGCAGAGCGGGCAAGTTTTAGTCGACGCGAAACGACGGACTCCTCGGGCGTGAGTTCAAATCCCATGGCTGAAATAAAAAAATATTTTTTTTTTTCAGAAATATCTGTTGGATCGTAATATGTTATAATATCAGCATCAATAAGCAATATAAATATAGTTTAAAAAAACTACAAAACACGCTTTCATAGCACATCAAACTAAAAAGTGAAAAATAATTATTAATATAAACTGAAAACAATACTGAACGAAAAATACTAGTATTATTGTGAAAAAAGCGTGGGGCGCTTTGTGCCATATTTTTCGTATATCGAGCAACCCACGCTTTTTTCACAATAATACTAGTATTTTTCGTTCATTATTGTTTTCAGTTTATATTAATAATTATTTTTCACTTTTTAGTTTGATGTGCTTTAAAAGCGTGTGTTTAGTTTTTTTAAACTATATTTATTTTTCTTATACCTAATGATTGTTCAAACTGTTAGTTATATAACAACACGGAGAATCTACTTTAAATGTGAGTACCTTGTACCTCTTGAATTGTTTATTTTAATTTAATCATTTGTACTGAGTCTGTTATTTTTGTGTTTTTTTTTTGTATTTTTTTACATCCATATTTATGTCTTATAATAACTTTAAAAAATTCTAATTTTATGAACCTTCAAATTCTTTTAACAATCAACTGTTAGTAGTTATTTTATAGGAGTGTGTTTCGGAGTGTGTTTGTCTTAGAAAATACGTTAAAAATTGTCAATTTCCCTTTTTTTTGTTATCCTTTGTATACAGAGTCCTGAGGATGATTTATTTAAAATCGAAATGTCGACTATATAAAAATTGGTTTTTCTATAAAACTTGGCCTCTCCGCATTAAAAGTAAACATCACATCGCAATGTAATAAATTGGAAAGATGCTCCGAGACTGTAAATTAAAACAGACAGTAATAAGTACTGAAAGTAATACCTAAATAAATTATAGAGTCGTAATCATCTCGCTTTATTTAATTGAAAATTAAATAAGTAGATGGAACAAAAAAATATCATTTTTTCAATGCCTTGTATTTCGAAAACGAGGACTCTGCATAAAAAAGTTTATGCCACTTAATAACCTTATTTCGTCAAGATCTATCAACTGTTAAAATTTTCAGTATTAAAAGTAAATCATCCTGTATTGTTCAAATAATTTTTCTATAATAATGATTTTATTGAACGTCCTTTCGTGAGTTTTCTATAAATAAAACATGCACGCTATTGCTTATCTCGTAGATTAAATCTTACACGGTTTGATATGTTGAAAATATTTGCTTAATTTATTCCAAAACACGTGCGTACGCGGTTGTTCCCAACGACACTTAAAAAAATACGTACAAGTAAAACTTTTGCGTCCTTGAGTACGTGAATATTTTACTAATTCCTGAAGCTTTTACGTTATCGGCATCGGAAGCACCCACCTGCATGTAAGAGATGTAGTCGCAGACGGGAGCACTTATTTTACAGCCTTATTGTGATGTGTGACCTGGAAAAACACAACATTTATTGTGCAAGGACCGATAAAAGTGGAAAAACTCTAAAACAAACGCTTGCTACAAAAAGAGCCTGTGTTTTATGCGGCGAATAATCCTCAATTCTATTTATCTAAGGATTAGTTTAACGAGTAAAACATTGGACTTTCTTTGTTTTCTTAGACTTTCTTTTAAAGTATAATGTTTTTTCATTCATGCTCATAATGTAATTATGGGCAATTATTGTGTTTAAGAAATGTGGAAAGAAAGAGACGGAACAGAAATCATAAAGGCCATAATATAAACCTAATTTTCAAACCTCACCACTTCCGAATTGTAGATTTTTAATTATTTTAGGCTTAAAGAGTGTTTAAAGGTATGTTGTTTACAGGCATTTTTCACGTTAATTGAAAAATTGCTCAACTATTTCTAGTCTACAAATCTGGTGGTAAAGATAAAGTACGCAGCTATAGGCCCAAACCATCATTAGATCATCTTGGCAAAGTTTTTAAGTTTTTGAGTTGACACCATACGTGCGTGATATATGATACAATGAAGGATGGTGCCTCTGTACGTGCTGCTTTTCAAAGAGCAAGGCACACGATAAAGTTGATTTCCCTACGTTAATTACAACACTAAGAAATTTTGCTGTGCACGATTAGCTGTTGGAGTTCGTTTCCTCGCACGTTAGCAACAGATTCTTAATATGTAGCCATGATACAATAAATGCGACACCAGGAGTACCCCAAGGTTCCCACCTGGAACCTATTTTATTTACTACTTTTATGAATGACATCGATACCTGTTCTACTTCTTCTAAACACATTGTTTACTCTGGTGATTTAAAAATATATAATAAAATAAGATCAATAATTGGAAATTATAGGGAAATTCAAACTGACTTGAACAAACTCTATAATTATTGCACACTAAACAACTTTTTTATAAATCTAAATAAATGTTACTCCATGTTATTTTCAAGATGTTTAAATCCACTAGTGTCTGTATTATATTTAAACAATGCTCCAATTAAATCAGTTAATGTAGTAAAGGACTTGGGAATAATTCTGGATTCTAAATTACCTTTCGAAAATCACATTGAACATATTGTTAAAAAAGCATTACGTAACCTTGGATTCATATTAGGCGTAATAAAAGGGTTTAAAAGTTCTTTATCCGTTACTATTTTACATAAGTCGATAATTCTCTCCAATTATAGAATAGATGTATGCTTCCACTGTATGGAGTCTAATGTATAATAATAAGTACATACAAAGATTACAAAAGGTTCAAAAGAAGTTTATTAATGCTCTAAATTATACAGGGTTTATAAAGACACACCACCAACAGTAAAAATATGAAGGAAACGATAATAATTGCTTCTAGATCTATCACACCGGCAATTTTCGGAACAGCAGAAACTTAATTTCAAAAGCGCAGAGAGACATCTGTCAATCAAAGTGGACAACATGTGGAGCACTTATTATAATTTTTTCTAATGAATTTTTTTGAAGAAACCTCTTGACTAGAGAAAAGAGGAAACGTATTAACAGAGTGCAAGAAAACAGAGGACACAAAAGTTAACCTAAACTATGGTTTCATTTTAGACGTTTCCAGAAATGAGATTATTGTGTCGAAGATATTTTTGTTATTTAATAATGGTAACGAGAGAAGGTTAATTAGGGTCTGTATATTCCATTTAAGAAAATTGAGAAAATTCAATTTAAATAGTTCTTAATTGAAAAATAATTTTTGGCCACCATGTACATTTTTAGGACGTAAAAATAATTCAAAAACATTAATTAGATATCTCGTAGCTAGTAGTATTCACATAAGTTTTTCTTAAAATCCATAATTGTGACTTTGGTGAGTCTTTCAATATGCATTTGCAGGTGGGATTATTTTAACAAAAAAATTCATTACATCCAAGTGGTTGGGAGATAATCAGTAATAATATAGAAATGAATAGAGTTTAGAAAGGCGCCTCAAAAATGTACTGATATATATATAGCATTCCATTAAAAAAAGGAACTTGATCCTGTAATTTCGTCTTGGCTCGCCGTGTATATTCGAAAATAATTTCCGGTTATAGACTTTCTTATCTAATTTACATGTATTTTTTTTTAATTTCTATCTATCGTGGTACTCGAAATATCGAAGTTCGACGCACCTTGTATATTCAATAGACACGGGCATTATTTCTCCTATGAAAATAATTTAATTTTCTATAACTTACAAACTTTATCATCGCGAAGAGTTTTCGCTGATTTTTTGTTTTGTTTATAAAACATTCAATAATTTGATTGATCGATTTATTCCGTAATCTATATTATTTAAATTGTAATTTAATAGGGGAGTTCTAGCTCTCTAAGCTAAAAACTAATATTTTTGGAAAATACAAAAATTTATAAACATTAAAAAATAATAATGAAACTACAAAACACTTTGTGCTGTCCACCAACCAACCATTCCAATAGAAATTTCGACTGTGTAGAAATTGAATATAATTTGTAATATATTTTGTATCAAACTTGTTAGTTTTTGAAAATATTCGTTGTTGTCAAGGATATTCTGTACGTAATTGAATATGTCCCAAAATTTTTAAACCACTCATATATAAATATAATAAATTAAAAACTAGACACCTGTTTGATATGAGTTTTATAAATTTTATATGTAATCTAAGTTGGTTCATGAATTTATGACAGATTCTTCATGACCTTATACATAAAATTAAAAAACTGCTGTGAAAATATTTTCCACGTGAACTTTTATTTGTCAAAATAATAATTATACCTTCTAGCTCATATAATATAAAAGATACACTCTTGCAGAATTGAAAACTTCTTTTATTTTATCTGCAAAAGAGCTGAGTACTTTCTCCTAGATTGAATCAACAATATTTTAACGCATATACATTAGAGTAACAAATTTTGCAGCAAGAACAAAAGAATAAAGTGGAAACTAAAATACGACTGCTTTTTACTATATTATGAAAATGAGTTTCAGTCCATTTACTAGACCCCAGAAGATCCAGTTTCAGTTAAATATCATTGGCGTCCTTACAGAAATAGGGAATAAAAATACAAGTAAATTTGACCACTTATGAAGGCATCGACAGTAATGTATGGTCGAGGAAAAAACACATTTACATTTTAACGAAAATACACGCTATTGAATTGGAAAATCGATTTACACAAATGTTCTGCCTATCTGTCGGTGTGCCGGTCAAACTAAAATATGTGTGATCTATTTAATAACTAAGCATACATTCCACAGACAACTTTTTTTACTTAAAAATATGGTCACAGAAATGTCGAGACGTTTCGGTCTCTTGAAACAATCACGAAGTCATTTTCCAGATATACATTGTTGTTTATTTGGAGTCGTTCCATGAAATCTCATTCTAACGGGATCTAATTCCCATGACATCTAATTTCCATGAGATCTGATTCTAATAGCCATCTTGTATCTGTTCGAGTTTCCGAGTAAGTTTTATATAGATCGATAAAAAAATGCCACGAGACCTTTTCCCATGTCTTATAATTTCCACGACATCTAAAACTCTCTAAGGACAACAAGGGCAGCAGGCTCAATATGCCAGGTGTGAAAATATTGTAGGGCAAGATGTGGGGTTACAACTTGAAAATAAAATATACTGATTTTAAAAGTAGGTATTATGGGATTTGCTTTTTTCTACACTTCAAAGGCGCACATTCATACAAAGGTACAATTACATCATAGAAGAATTAGATCACGTGGGATTTTCACTTCGGGTTTTTAGATCCCATATAACTATTAAATCGGTTTAATTGGAACGCCAAAAAGATTTTAGATCTCATGGGACTTTCTTCTCGGACTCTTTAGATCTCATAGGACTTTGAAATCGGTGTTAAAGTACGCTTTCATGATAAAACACATTCGGAAAGCTGAACAAATATACAAGGTGATATCTCGTGGGAAAATAATTTTGAGGTATTTAGATCTCGTGGAAATTAGACCTCATGGGACGTACCCGTTTATTTCGTTGACTCAAAATGAGTCACTCATTAGTTCTGAAGTTTGTTAGAAGTTCATCTAATGTAGTTACTTTTGATGAGTTTCACAAATGTGACATACGAAGATATGCCGTTTATTTACAAGTCTTAGAAGACTTCGAGAAACTGGATCTCCTGAAATATCATAAGTAACGAATAAAAATTCTTCCAGATCGAGTTCTACGATCAATAGATAGAAGCCGATCCAAACACCAGCGTAAGAAATATTTCTCGAGAAATTAACATTCCGTTAACTGAAGTTCATCGCACAATAAAATATGAGAAATTTCAGCCTCATCATCTTCAAATAGTACTGAAGTAGTTATAAAATGACCACGTCCATTGTATACAGTTGGTTCGCTGGATAACTGCCAACTGACAGGAACCCATTTTATTTTTTGGCAAACTTCTTTTTACAAGAAATGGAGCAACTAATCCACAATTCGCATATTTATGCAAGAAAATTCCTCGAGGGGCAATTTTGGGATAGTGTCAATATCAGTTTACTGCAAGTCTTTGGTGTGGACTTATTGGGCCATACTTTATAGGTCCTCATATTTTTGAAAACACTATAAACAGGCTTATATACTTGATTTTATGGAATATCATTTACATAATAATTTATTGAAAAGTGTTCCATTACCTACTAAGCAAATGATGCATTTTCAGTACCATGGAATGTCATCGCATTATCAAGTAAATGTGAGGAATTATTGAATTCAAACTTATCTTAATCGCTAGATTGGTCGTGAGGTTTCAGTAGTTTGGCTCCCACGTTCACCAGATGTTATACCCCTAGATTATTTCCTATTGTTTATGGATAACATACTGAATCTCAAACAAGGGAAGAACTATTAAAAATTATAATAAACACCACAAAAATCTGACAAGCATCGAATCCAAAGACGAAGGTGTCTAGAAGAATGAAAATATGGACAGAGAATCATTCCTATCGAAAATGTCGATACCGCCGGTGGCAGGACTCTGCAGCTACGATAGATAACTTTCTAGTAATGCCTGTCATCACATGCTCCAGCCAACTATGCCACCGCGATGATTAATAGCCCGAAATTTACCACGAGAGGTGCTAGTGTAGGGTAATGTAAATGTCACTGATCGTTAATGTTTATTATGGCTTTTTAACGTGGGTTCTTAGTGATGTTTGTAAAAATTAGCTGAAAAACATTTAACACAATGATGGCAGAAGGGGAAAGTAGTAATTTACTTGCTAGGAACAGTATTGTACAGAGGTGTCGTATGTTATTAAAGTTAGGTTATATCAAGCATGAGCATGATAAAAACAATGATTGTGCATGAATACGATTTTCTATAGTAGGCTCTTTTGGTAACGAATCAGGATTAAAATGTTTCTTACAAACACACGAATGTTTCGAAGGAGTAAAGTTATCCCTGCGAATCGCTTCCAACTACTGTTTTAGACGAGTTTTGTCTCTCGGAAACATATATCCGCCTTCTGTTTCCGGACAAAATGGAACTGCACGACACTGAGGTATTATTAACAAGTTTTTTTATTTACTTGTGTACGAAGTAATTATAATAAAACCCTATAAACTTATTCCGCGCCTGACAGCCACCTTACTCGCCGGTGGCGCCAGCTGGTGAACTTAAAAATGGTAGTCCTCATTCGGTACTAAGGCTAATCAGAGAAATTTATCAGCGTGCTATATTGTGCATAGAACAAAATTGTGGACACTTTGAGGTCTAATTTAATTTTTGTACGCAAAAAATTTGATGCTACTTTTCCTATGTTTTATTCTTGTTTTTTTGCAGTGGTGTAAAGTTCAACTGGTGATATCTCTAGGAGATTTCGTGTTACTCTCGGAACACCCTGCATAAATATCATATCTGACGCTCTATATAACGCTGTAAGTCATATGTTTTTGTATTATGCAAACTTCGCATTCTTTTATTTAGCGCCAAATTACTTTCATTAAGTGCAGCACTCAGAGTCAGGTTAAAAGCGGTTATTGCAGTTTAATGGTATCTCCAGACCAGGATTAATGTACTGGCAACAGGAGAAAACTTGACATTTCCATTGTTATCGTATACTCTCACATTGTCTGAAAATAAAGAAGGTGCTTGTTGAACAGAAACTGGTATTTCTCTTTTGTTTTATTTCATGGATAATGAAAAAGAGACAAGCGTTGATTTTCATCTATGCATGGGCGTAGGTAGCTATGATTAAGATAAAGGTTACACGACACGAGAACAATGTATTTGGATGGATACCCCAATAATAAAAATAAATTAATTTCTACGGACGGTAACCATAAATAGTAATTCAATAATTCTGGATTTGAATAAAAACTGAGACAACTCATCAGAAGTTGATAACATTGGCGTGTTTTTAACTTACTGTTATATATTTGCATTTTCGATAATTTGCAAATGGTACAAGGACTTAAGAAAACAACCCATGGAAACAGATAACTATCTTAAAACAATAATTGAAACTTAATAGTGTAGTCAATCCGGCATGAGACCGTGAATTTTGGGTAGGTAGCGAATGAAAACACCCCAGGCGTGGAAATTCAGTTTTACTCTCTCGACTGATCTCTCTACGAAACGCCCCAAAACAAGTCGCTACCTACCCAAAATGCACGGTTGCCGGATTGACTGCACTGTAGGCTATAACGATGATTTCCATAACATAATCTTTAGTGATTATCCCTAGCCAAGTCCGTGGTGTAACTGTCAGCAGATTGATATGCAGTGGTGATTCACAACTTCTTGAATCGGAACATGATTATATCTGGGCTGTAATGCAGACATTAAGTTTAAGTAGAATAGGGTCACGGCACAAGCTAAGAGAACGCAGTTAGAGCATCATTTCCGCATAAGATTATCTAAAAAGTTTGATGACTTGACCTAACCTCCAACGCTACACGTCCTTACTTCTTTGAATTTTTATTTATTGTACATTTTCGCCAATATTCAAAAGACGAAGGGTCCAATGTGAGTCTAAATAAATAATATTTTTTACCAAATGTGTCATATGCAAGGTGTTTACTTACAACCGATGTAGTGCTTATGGACATAGGTCTCAAAGTCCTTCTTTTTCAAGATAGGGTGTTGAAGGTCATTACTGAAATGCGGTTTTTAAAATATTATCATTGAAATGCATGATGATAACTTGAAAATCAGTACAATTAGCTCTCAGCCAAAAAGAAACGAAACATTTGAATCTAGCCACCCAGTGGTGAAGATTTGGTGGGTACTACATATTTTTTTCGACATTTATGAATAAGTTGAATTTTTTTGATAAAACATGCAGACATCTAGGGGGAGTCAGACCTGGCGAACGAGGGGCCCAATGAATTAGTCTTCCTCACCAGATCCTTCGGATAATTTTCATTTGTATTGAAATGGACAGGGGCACCATCGAGCATCCGCATGCTAACTAGTATCTCATCCGACACATTTTTCAATAAAAGTGATAGATTATTCTACAAAAATTGTCTATAATCTTTACCTATAAAGCGACTTGGTAACACAAACGGCCTGATAAGGTAATCTCATATGACCCCTGCCAATATTTTCATACTCAATTGTTCTTAGCATTTTTTCTGGATGATCACATGGGGATTCCTGTCAGCATATTGTGATAATTGAAAATATCTTCTCTGGCGAATAAAACTCTATGCAGAGAGACCTAAGTTTGATTGAGTAACCACTGACAACATGCCTCGCAACAGGGAAAATTTCCACACTGTATACACTGGCCCTCTGAATTCTAGTAATAAAAAAAACTGCCAGTGAAGAATCTCCCAAGCAGTTCTATTGAAAACTTGTCTACATTAGCAATTATTCTAGTACCAGAATTATTAGCAACGAAGTTCAGAAATCTTTTTTCAAACTGTGGTATTCTTACGGTTTCTCCTTTCTCCTTTGTTGGTCTTTGGCTTCAAAATACCAATTTCTATTAAACGGCAATGAATCGAAGAAAATATTCTACTATTTGGGAAATGGCAATACGTAAGAGAATCCGCATCATCACTGACAGCCAAGCAGCCCTCAGAGCTCTGGAAGCAGTAGAAATACGATCTAAAACAGTAAAAGACTGACATGCAGACATGCTAGCCAGGAAAGGCGCTAAATCAATTCTAACAGGTCCCGAACCGACCTGCGGGGTACCTTACAGCACCGCAAAAGAATCGGTAAAGGAACTATTAAGACAGAAACACTACTCGCACTGGATAGAGATACCGGGAATAAGACAGTCACGCTTGTTCATCGGAGAAATATCTAGAGCAAGGACCAACGAAATGCTAAAGCTGAGCAGAAAACAGCTGAGGTGTGCAGTGGGAATATTAACAGGACACTGCACACTAAACAAACACCTAACCAATATAAGGGTGAAAGACAATCCAGATTGCAGGATGTGTGGTGAAGAGGAAGAAACTCCCCACCACATCTTATGTGAATGCCCAGCCCTAACGGCAATGAGACTAACACACTTCGAGGGACCACTTTTAACCCCGGAGAGATAGCCAGAGCTCCCATAAACTGTATACTGGCCTTCTCGAATAGAACAGGTCTTATGGAGTAATGAGACTATGGGGTACAATAAGCATAAGCTTCAGTACAGCGGGTAGTTTAAACCGCAACCCGTAAGGAAAAAAAAAAATGGCAATCCGAATAATGGTCGACATAGAGTCGTTTGGTTTTGTAACAATTCCCATTGATATGGCCATAGAAATAATGCTCATCTGCCATTTCCTCAAGGGTATAATCAATCAGTATCGGATGATATCATGTTGACTTGAAACTTTCAGTATTAATATTAATTGACATTATGACTTCCAAAAGAAAACAGTCACTGAATGAATTTTGATTCAAGAAACTACTATCTCGAACAAAAAATGATCAAATAATAAAAACCAGGCTACAGAAAAACAAAAATTTTAATTTTTTTTATTGTAATACATACAATGCACTGACAATAATCGCATTCGAGTCTTCGAGTTGGGTCACTTTTTCTCAAATTTGTCAAAAACGCTACTACTATTGATTTTGAACAAGAGTACCTTATCTGTATATTTTGTGTTGCTGCATCAAAACATTTATGTCATTTATAATGTTGAAAAAATATGTATGGTAGTATCCCAAAATCTCCGCCACTGGATGGCCAAATTTAAATGTAGTGTCAATGCTTTCTTCATTTTTGTATATCAGGTTTATATACACCCTGTAAATGTTCATGCTTTAAGAAAAATCCAATCCGGCACCCACATTTTGATTGCACCAGACTATAAATTATACATTCTAGAATCAGAACAATGACAGTGAATAAATCATATTAGTGTAAGAATGCATAAAGTGTTCCATAAATCAACACCTGACAGATTTCCATGCGATAATTATGCGAATTAAGAGTTGCCGAATCGACAAAGTTAACACAAAACCTTTTAATCTCACCGGTAAATTTTATTTAAATTTAAAAGTTCTTGTGGAAGGATGAATATTTTATGACTTCAAGCAGTCTCTAACTACAACTCCTTAATTTATTTGTTCATCATAAAATCCATCTTTCCGTAAAAACGTTGATTCTCTTGAATACGTCTAGCAAGAATATAGGATCATTAAGTTTTAACTGAGGCTAAAGTATATAATCCTCTAGTTTATATTATATATTATTTCAAGCTACGAAGCTTGTATATTTTGTAGGATATTGTTAAGAAAACAAATAATGCAAATATGATAAAAAATAGGTACGTTGGGGAAATTACTTATTAGCAGTGCTTGATTTTTATTTTATTCCATTATCGTTGAATTGTTTTAATTAAGTATGCAAAAGGTAGATAGTTCCGGTTAGTAGAGCTCATCTGGCTTAACAGTTTGTATATACAGTGTGGAAATTAAGTAACGCATAAATTCAGTAATTCCGTTGATATTAATTTTTTGGAAAAAATCTCAAGGTGTATAGCGATTTTAACTTCGGCAAATATTTTCAGTCTAATTTCAGTTTCTTATGTCATTTATTTTTTAAGTTTTTTTTTAAATGACAACCTATGTTTTTTATTATTGATTTTGGTAGTAGATTTTATTCTGGTTCCGACCATATAAAATTTTCAATATGTCATTATTTGAAATAATCGAGAAAAACAGTCTTAAAGTTCAAATAATAAAAATTCATTAAATTGGCCATTTGCGGTCAAACCAGAAGTGATATGAAAAAACTAAATATATGGAATTTGTTCAAGTAATACCTTATAACAAATAACATAACAATTCTCCATGTCGATTGTTTCAAATCGGCTGCTCTGTCATACCTTTTTTATTCGACGTTAAATTATTTCTTCCTTGTCGGCATCAAGTTCCTCAGAAAAAGTACATTAGATTAGTTTTTGAACAACGAATTTATTTTGAAAATTACCGAAAAAATCGCCTAAGCCTTCTTAGCCGGGACACCCTGCACTTATGGCATTAGATATAATACCATTATTAATATTTAAAAATTCCAATGCCAGATATGGTAATTTGATTTTTCTTATTCCTGTAAAAAAGATTACCCTGTACATATTTTTTCAACCTACAGAAATTATAAAAGTTTATATACACATCGGTTAACAATACTATGTGGATAGATTTTTTGTCATATAGTTAAAGATTTTCTTTACAAGCGATTGATTTTGGCAAAATGAGGAAATGAAAGATAAAAAACTATAATTTGCATAAATAGATAAATGTAAAACGATTCCTAATATTTGCCAGATCATGAATAATAGTTAAAAATATTAACGGCCCTACATGAGGTTCTTGAGTCATCCTTAAATTATTATTTGTTAAAAATAGTTATTATATATATATAGGCCATTCCAATTTAGCGAGTCAGCATTAGTATCTCGCTTATTTTAAAAGTTAGAAAGTATGTTCAAAATTGTCATATACGCATATTCTTGTAAGTCTCCGGAAAAAGTTACCACTAAACCTTTTTCTAGGAAGTCGTAATAATTAAATTTCACGAAATTTATTTCGTTTATTTAGTTTCAGAAATATTTAACAATTTTTGGATTCTTAATTATTATAAAAGTAAGCAAAATACACAATGAATTTAAAAAATAGCACCTTTATTTAGAGCCACCGAAAGGAACAAAATAATAATTCCCAAGGGTCAGACATACGTTGTTATTGCTGCCTATTAAAATAACGTATTCGTAATTGTTCATGAAAATATATTATAGAGGTATTCCGTGCTGAATTTGAAACTCCTCATTATTTTACAAGTTGCTTCCGAGGCATCTGCTCGTTGAAATATAACAAAAATAATGGTCAAATTTAATGTTTTTTTGTTATTATAAAATGAATGCAATGGATGTGGCAAATATCAAACATAAAAGTATCATACATACATATATTGCACTATTCACTAATTTTAAATCTGTATTGAAACTGTGAAATAAATCCCCTTTCCTTTCTAACGTTTTCGATTATTATATTACATTGTATTACATTATATTACATTACATTACATTATGTTACATTACACTACATTACATGACATTACATGACATTACATTACATTACATTACATTACATTACATTACATTACATTACATTACATTATATTATATTATATTATATTATATTAAATTATATTATATTATATTATATTATCATACCCATTTATCACAAGCGACGAAACTACAAATACAACCAATCACACCGCATATATACAATAAAAGTCCGAAAATAATTCAAATGTACACAAATCCCGAGTTCCAGAATAATTCAACAATTTGATATTAAATTGCAATAATTTACAAGTGTGATGTAGATAGAGGTTAGATGATGTAATGTAATGTGATTGTGACACTAACATTTTAATATAGCGCTATTGCGAATAGCGGATAGTTTTAATCCAAATCATACATGAGTGAGATATGGATAAATTGCTGTAAAGCCGACTGCTTGCCATGTTAAATGTGAATGTTAGAAATTTTTCCAAGGTACCTAATCTGAACCAAATTCAGATTTAATAATATCCAGAGGATACCAACTTTGTTAGCGAAACGTGAAATGCAAATGTTTGGGACGAAAACTTCTACAGTGTTACTGTCGTCACAATATAAAAGTTTCCAACCCATCTATCTCAGCGTTACAAATTATTTAATTGTTTAATTCAGGTTATTTGTTTTTGTCTTTCAAAACCCTAATTTATTTAATCCATGTTTCAATACGTTGCCCTGAAAGAATATTGCGAAATCTTTTTTACGTAAATATTTTTCAGTAATTTATTAAGAACAGAGGTATAATTAAGTTTGCATGTAGACATTAATTTAATAATTAATGACAATGAAATTAAATATGCAAAATCCATTAATGCTTGAATTGTTTTTCTAACAAGTTTATAAAAGCGAGGTAAGTGAATAAGAAATTTTAGGTAAACAATACCCTTCGATACGAAAGAACATGATAATAAATTTGAACCAAGAACATTTCTTACCGCTTTTCCTCTCGAGTGACGTAAAGTGTAAAAACAACTTTATATTCTACGCATACGTTCCACAGGGCAATTCATAAAAATGGTTATAAATAACTCGGGCCCTGGTAAATACAGTTTATTTGTCAATTTTTTCTTGTCTTTCGTTTCATATTCTCTGTTCTGCAATTTTAAAAAGGTCCAGAATTATGCCAAGCTACGGCAAATTCCCCTTTGAGCTACCACACCGAGAAAAAAAGTTAATCAACTCAAAAACTATCAACAGTTTTTTGCGGTTTCTATGTTGAAATCAGACTCTGTAATAAAATAAACAATGTTTGTTCAATCCGTGGTTTTGTTGTGAAGATTTATTGATTACACGTTATCATATATATATATATATATATATATATATATATATATATATATATATATATATATATATATATATATATATATATATATATATATATATATATATCTATATATATATATATATTAAATATGATTTGAAGGAAACAACTACTCAGCGGGCAAATACCCCGACCTGCGTTGAATTACACCTTCAAATCATGATAGATGGAAAGCTAATATCATTTTTCAATTCCTAACGAGACATAGATCGATTTCGAACTTATTTGTTCTCTTCAGTATGCCATAGGTTATGGAACAGACAAATGATAGTGGCCAACCTGCTAGTTATATACTAACTAAGGTGAAGTGAATAGTGGTGAGAGGTATGAAACTTCTCATATGGTCTGAATGCTACTATCCGACCGACATCCTAGATGTCTCTGTGGCGGATAGGTTGGCCACTATCATTTGTCTGTTCCATAACCTATGGCATACTGAAGAGGACAAATAAGTTCGAAATCGATCTATGTCTGGTTAGGAAATGACAAATGATATTGGCTATCGATCTATCATGATTTGAAGGTGTAATCCAATGCAGGTTGGGGTATTTGCCCGCTGAGTAGTTGTTTCCTTCAAATCATATTTAATAACATTAGTTTAGTCCACCTGGGCTAGGGGTCGCCGTTCTCGGTACTTGCTGTGACGCAAGTCGCTATCCGCCACAGAGACATCTAGGATGTCGGTCGGATAGTAGCATTCAGACCATATGAGAAGTTTCATACCTCTCACCACTATTCATATATATATATATATATATATATATATATATATATATATATATATATATATATATATATATATATATATATATATATATATATATATATATATATAAATATATATATATATATATATATATATATATATATATATATATATATATATATATATATATATATATATATATATATATATATATATATATATATATATATAAACGAATAATGGAGAATTTCAAAAATTTTGGCACCGTTAAGGCAACAATTCATAAAAAACAGATGACTGCCCATTTAAATTTGGAAGAAGGACAAATGGTCCCAATTATCAATCGCCGATAATACCACACCAAACTTTAATCTTATATGCGCATATTCGCTGAAAATCCTGTCTTTAACGGCATGAGGATTTTCTATTTCCCAGTTAAAAACGCCTCGACGAGTAAAAAGTTACTTCATTGGTAAATAAAATGTTCTTAACAAAATTTCGATCTCTGTTATGTTTATTGAGAAGAAATTAGCAAAATTTTAACTTCCCCTGGGAGTAAATTTTGTACAAGAGTGAAGTGATATGGGTAGAAGCGTTCTTTTCGTGACTCTTAAAACAGATTGTTTACTCACTCCTGTTGCCGCTGATAAACGATTTGAGCTAACTTGAGGATCTTTATCCACACGAACTAAAATGTCTAGTTCTTGACTTGAAGTAATTGTTTTCGGTCGTCCTACTTCATTTCTATGGCAAAATGAACCCGTTTTTCCCAAACGACGAAACAGATGTTGGAAAATCTTATGATTTGGCTATCTTCTATTTGGATATTGCACTGAGTATCTCCTAGCTGCAGTACGCTCGCTAAAATTATTTTGTATATATAATATATAAAAATGTTTCAAGTTAAGATAAATTGTTACTTAAACTTAAAATGAAATTTGTCAATCTAAAACGCGTTTAATAAAATCAAAGAATTTTTTTTTTAAGAAAACTTTCGTTTTACGTAGACAAAACTGTTTCAGTCAAACTGAATAAATGTATTTGAATTGAAGGAAGTTATATTTCGAATAAACAAATTTACTCAAGAGAAATAATTTTCTTGGATGGAAAAAACATTTTTTAGTGTGTATCAATAGTCCGTACTAATTTACTTACTTCCTCTCTTTTATAATCAGACGAAGCAGAGTTATCATATGTACATAGAAAGAATTGGTATACTTTAAAGGTAAAAAATCATGTATCAATAATTCATAATCAGTTTTAGTGCAAGAAGATCTGGAACTGAGTATACTCATTACTGTATAAATAATTAACAAGCTCAACTTTAACAGACCTGAATTTTGCTGAATGGTGGCCTTTACCTCTTTTAATAAAATATATCGGCATGTTTATTATTCATCCTTTGACATTAGTCATTTCAATTGTGGTATTTTTAAAATACTTATAAAGCATTAGATGAATTTTAAATCAGCCAGTTTGAAGCTTTTACCGTAGCAGCTTGGAATATGTATGACAGTGGCGGCTCGTGATATTGTCCACAGAGGAGGCTTGAAATTTAAGAGGCAACTAAATTTCAATATGATTACAATTTGCATATTACCCCACCACCTTTGAGGTAGTACAACGTCACGTTACATTTTTTTGTCGTGGGCTGATCGCCATAGTAGCCCTACTATCCTACTTATAACTTCTAATAAAAATCAAAATAGTTTTGGAAAAAAAATTGATAAATAAAAGTGTTTTTCTACAAACAAAAAATTGTATTTATTATCACTGCCAGAGTGTAAAATTATTACTTTTAATAAAAATTTTGCAAAAGAAGTTACATAAAAAATATTTTCTAAAAACTAAATAACGTAAATAAATATTTCTTCTAAAATAATAACTGACTATATTAATCTATGGTGTAAAGACTAAATATTTTTATAAATCAGTGGTAACCTGCGATTTTCAGAACTAACAAAATGGTTGATTACTTCTTCATAAAATGAAAATAAATCATTTTTCTTCAACTCTGACAAAAATGTTTTTCCATTGAAATAAGCGATATATTTAAGAGGCGGTTTTGAACTAGTGTGTTTCTAGTAAATGTTTTTATGCGTTTCAGTGCTGAAAACGATCGTTCTACAGAAGCTGAGGTTACTGGAATTGTTGACACTTAAGATAAAAGTTTGTACAGTTCGGAGAGACAGCTTTTTAAATTATTATTATATATCAAAGTAAGCATTTCTTGAGGCGATTTTGAATTTGCTAGAGGTTGCTGGTCAGAATACAACACACATAGTTCATTTCTTAACGAAATACGGTTAAAAAAGGGATACGGGTCCATTAATTTGTCCATTAGACTGTTAGGAAATGATTTAGAAAACATCATAAAATGATTAGGATTTACTAAATCGAAACATTGCAAAGTATTTAACTCGGAAAATCTAATTTCAATTTGAACTATAATGATGTCCAAAATTTCTATAATAATTTGTTTGTAATGTATATCTGTCCTGTCAAAGTTATATGTTGTCTTTCTTTTTTTTTAAACTGTGGCTCATCATCTAATTTTTCAATATTTTCTAAGAAAAAACACTATATAAAGTATTGAAATGTATTTCGTTATTGCGAAATTCTTTTTAATTCAGATATAAGTGAATTAAGTATATTTTTAGAATATGTTATACGAGTTAATTTATTCTGTAAAATTTGGAAAACAACATCAGTTTGCTCAAAAATCATTTTAAAAACCTTTAGAAAAAAATATGAAGTTTTTATCCAACAATAACGATTTTAATCCGTAAGCTGCTCTATAAGTCTGATCGTCAGAAAGTCTTCACTTTCGGAAATAAAATTAAAAAGATCAATAAGCTTTTTTCTGTATGTGTCAACAGTGAAAACAACTCAAGAAATTCCAACGAGTGGGAGCATTACTCGGAATTCTATGTTCCGTAATTCTATTTAAAATATCAGATCTTTTACTAGATTTTGAAAAAAATGACGAAAAGCCAGTAATATTTGAAAACATATTCTAACTTCTTTAATTCCGTTACAGGCCTTACTTAAAACCAAATTTAATTTGTGTGCGTAACAGTGAGTGAAGTAAGCTTGAGGACCAATATCTTTTATTTTAGTTTGTAGTCCATTAAGATGTCCTGACATAACTGCAGCGCCGTCATAGGTTTGTGCAACCAATTTATTTTTCACATAAAATTTACCAAATTCGTCGATTAATAATTTGAATAAACTGTTCCCGTTTCTTCCACTGCTCACATCAAAAAACCAACAAACCTTTCAACAACTTCACCGTGCATTACATATCTAAAAATTACGGAAAGTTGAGATTTACAATTAATGTTCGTCGTTTCATCAATTTGCCACCAGAGAAATTCGCAATTATGTAGTTCTTCATAAATTTTGCCTTTAATAACAGAGCTAACACTCTCAATTAGGTCCTTTTGAATTGATTTAGATGTCCCGGAAAACACAGTGGCGTTATTAAAAAGTTCTCTAATTTTGGATCACACGTTTTTAAAAAATCTATTAGCAGCTTAAAATTTCCTTTATTATACGAATCACGTTTTTCGTCATGTCTTCGAAAATAATTTTCTTGAGAAGATAAATATATAATGGCATCAATAAATCTCTTTATTATTTCCCTATTTTCACGGACTTTTTCATAACAATTTTCTATTTCTCTTTTATACGTAGAATCCACGAAATTTACAATATTTTGTTTACCCAACACTTCGAATTTAATGCATGAAATGCTTCTAAGATATTTCATGCCTTTCTAAACCCCGCGACAAATTTTGCAAATTGTTAAACCCGGCCCTGCCCCAAATTGAGGATTGATCATTCATTAGTAAATAATAAATGATTTCAACAATACGATTTGTTTCTAACTGCTGATGCCATTAACCACTCGATTTTTTGATAATTGCTATCGCCAAACCCTCTGTTTTGTTTACCACTTGTGAAAACTAATGACGGCATTGCCGATGTAGGTCTGACCATTTTTTTAATTCTTACCTTTTGATCATAACTAATACATTTTTCAACCACCTGTTAAATATTTTATGTATGTTTATGTTTCCCACGAAACCACAAATTGCCACTGTCCTTGTTCTATAACTATAATTTTCTTGTGAGAGAGGGGATCAACTGAAGTGTACATGCACTAGAAAGAGATGACGTGCTAGAGGCTAGCTACCCTAAACACTAACAGATCCAGAATGTTTGCTGATACGTGCCTAAATTCAAGGTCACGAACATGTATTGAAATGGGGATTGGCCGGCCGCTAGCCTCAGTCAGTTCATCCAAGCAAACGCGAAAGCGCGATGAGAGACCGGGAAATATGAATACGTGAAGTGGACTATCCGGACTACCATGTTACATGTTTGTGGAAAAGAAATGCAAACATTTTTTTACACTGAAAATTAATTAATTAATTTTAAACAACATTGAGAATTGAGATATACCTAAGTAGGAATTTCTACTTGTGAAAAATATTAGTTTGGAAATATTCTGTTTCTGCCAAAATTGTAGAAGAAGCTCAGCCTCCCCTGACCAGCCGCCACTGATGTATGAGATACGTAGTTTAAAATATTCACTCTGTGGGTGGAATCTCTTCCCCAAATATGTTTGAAATTTACATTTCAAAAGATTGATATCGATGCTCAAGTTGAAAGTTATTTGGTATATGAAGTTTACATTCAATCTGGCACATAAAATATTGTGGCCTTATGACAGGGTTTATGATGTAATCTAGATCGCGTTTTGCAATGCATTTGCGAGATATTAAGTTAAAAAACCAACATTTTATCGTTAAATCGATAAACCAGCATTGCAGTTTAGCCAATATTGCAGGTTACATGCAATATAATATACGGTAAAGGATAGGGAAAAATGGACGGTACAGGACAATAAAAATAAACGTTGTTCTTTTGCTGACGTTTCTTTTACTCGACGCAAACTTCTTCAAGGCTACAATGCGAACAACTTTAATTAGGACATTTAGTTTTTTACCAACAGACAAAACAACAACTAAAATAATTACCTCAGAATAAACATGAAGATGGTGTCTTCGACCTGTCATGTATTCGAAGATACCATCTTCATGTTTATTCTGAGGTAATTATTTTGATTGTTGTGTTTTATCTGTTGGTAAAAAACTAAATGTCCTAATTAAAGTTGTTCGCATTGTAGCCTTGAAGAAGTTTACGTCAAGTAAACGAAACGTCAGCAAAAGAATAACGTTTATTTTTATTGTCTTGTACCGACCATTTTTTCCAATCCTTTTAGTATAGTCAAGGACACAATTTTTAATTACGGTGTGTCCCGTTTTTTTTTTTGAAATATTCTGATAAAAGACGAATTGTTTTTTTTTTCGTTTCTAAAAAATAATCTACGATATAAAATAAAGGCTAAAATTGCAGAAATAATATTAGTCATTTTTTCATCAAAACATTTTGTTGTGAAAGTCACCCTAAAAAAGTTAAATACAAAATTGGGTTAAACACAAAAAAAAATCTATGAAAGAAATTCTGTTTCCAAAATACTGGAAATTTTTTATTAGCATTACTTGTCATTTTTTTTTTTTTTAAATTGAATAAGAAATGGTTAGAATAATTTGAAACTTCATCTCCGTTAGGTTTCACCGATTTAAAAAATTTGAAAATATGAGAAGCTGAAATAAATAGTCTGAATAATACTTAAAACCCTTCACTGCATGATTTTTTATTTTTTGTCAAAAAAAGCACTGCAGGCTCTCATTATACTACAGATTTCAAGAAAAATACAGAAAAAAATCTTTTTCGAAATCTAGTCAGAAAATTTGAAAAAACGTATAGTGTGGTTTAAAAACATCATGCAAACAGACGGTTTTGTATCTAATTATGGAAGTTCCTGAAGCAGTTTTTCTTTTTTAGTAAAATATAGTGCCACGCCACACTTTTCACATAAAACATGCAAGTATCTCTTCCATTGTGGATATTTACATCTTATTTGTTTGTCTGTCTAAGAAGGCCAGTGATGAAATCCATCTGTACGTACATCCGTCACTGGGACCACTTGGGCTGGTCCTTTTTTTCTTGAGTTGTAAAGCTTCTTCAACTCGAGATAACTTCAACTTTGTGATGAATAATCTCTTTGCTCTCATACACAATGTTTCTGTCAGTTGCGCCCTAAATTGTGACTAAGTGATGTTAGGTTTTGAGCCAGTTTTTTGTTTTAGTGCTTTTTTATATAGTATCCAACTATTTGCCACAGTTAGGTCTAGTAAGTGGTAAAATATCCGAAAATACCACTTTTTACTTTTAATCGCCCTAAACTACTATCTAATAAGTCGACTTCACCCATGTGACGATTATACTCCTTTATAATAAAAGGGCAATCTATTTCTATGGATTTCATTTCTTTTTTTATCATATCTTTTTTCAATTGTTTAAGGAACTTCACCAGCAAACGTCGACAAAAAGGTAACCAATTTGTTATCTTTCTACACGACAGAAGCGATTTCTACCCTATCACAGGTACTTACGAATTCCATGCTAGTGCCTCTTTTAGAATTCTTCTTCAATGTCTTTTCATCTGGCAGTTTGCAATTTCGAATTCCGTTTTTCCGTACGGTTCCTAAACTGTAAATGCCTTGCTTTGAAAGATAAACAAGAAGTGGAATAGAAGTGTAATAATTGTCAAAGTATAGACGGTTATTCATATTTTGGGGTATAAATCTTGCTAATCGAACCACAACATTCGCAGTGGCCCCGAGGTTCGGTTCAGATACTGGCCTCTTTCTTTCCTCATTTTCTTGGACTGTATACAATTCGATATTGTAAGCATGTCCGGAACTACCACATAAGACAAAAAATTTATATTCCCATTTATGGAGCTTATTTGGATGATATTGATTTAGATAGTGTCTTGCTTTTGTTGAACATATTTGCTCATCGACCAATAAATATTGTTCTAAAGGCCATTTGGAAATGCTATATTGAGACTGTCTATTAGAGGTCTTATTTTATGTATCCTGTCATGATCTGGATCATCGCGTGATAGTGTATTATCATTATTGTTGAAATGCATAAATTGCCGAATTTTTTTCATATCTGTTGACAGACATGGTAGTTTTTATTTTCTCGAATCCAATTTTTTCTGCCCAGTAAGCTCTAGTGTTTGGCATATGAACAAGTGACATACAACGTAATGCCAATAAAATGTTTTACGTCATTTCTTGTTATATTCAGTGGTTTACTGGGATCGTTTTGTATGGCGGCATACAGATTTGACTCTTCCACAATTTTGTCCAAAATAATATTGAAGAATAAAGTGAAAAAGTCATAAGGACTTGCTAATGCCAAAACATGATTTGGTAATCGCAAATGACTAAAAAATTGTAATTGTTGGTCAGCCAAAGTTTCTGTTCCTCCATATGATTTCTATAATAAAAAAACTGCATATAATCTCCATCATACACCAATAATAAAATATAAATACCTTTTCCACTAGAATGTACTGGATTAGTCATAGGGGTGTTCAACATCCTCTTGATCAATAATATTAGCATCGACCATTTCTGTACTGTTCTGACCCAATTGATTTATCTGCTCTTCATCATCATTCTCAGAATCAAACAAATTTTTAACCTGTTCTCGATCAGGTAAATAGTCTGGATCGGCGATAATATCATCGTCATCAAAATCCAATCCATCTTCGCTCTCCGAAAGATTATTTAGAATATCTTCCAACTGCTTGTCGTTCAAAAACTTTTTATCAAACCGCGGATACATTCTAAGCCAAATTTAAAAATATATAAAGGCCAATGTATGATGTTGTTTAAAAATAACAATCCTTAACAGCCCATTGCATACAAAAGTACAACTCAATATATGATCAAAATGTTAAAACTTACATTCACTCACCTTATAACAACATACAAAATATTTTATTTACACAAAATTTACTCATATTTCTATAAAACAGGTGGAAAAACATGAGCAACTACCAACACGCCGAGACATAACTTCAAAGTGCGAAATATTTGACGCCGAGTTCCATCTATTGATATCGGGTCGAGTTTTATACTCTTTATTAGTGTGTTGTTAGTCGACAACACCAAGCAGAATGCATTTCTATATATTTAAACTCATCGAGATTGAGCGAATTACAGTATTAAATTCTGTCTACTAGTACCATCCTCTATAACATACACTTTTCGACTCTTCGCCTATTCTTCACGACAACTTTGCGGAGATATTGCAGCATTATTTGTTGGCAGGCTAATCATATTCCTTCCTCCAGCCTCTTTCTGGTATGCGGTCTGCTTTTATACACAATATTTTTGATAGTTCCTCATAAAAGAAGTCCAACGGTGTAAGGTGCGGAGAATGTGGAGGCCATTCTATTAAGAAACTATCTCGTCCTATCTATCGATTGGAGAACTTTCTCGTTGAGACGATTTCTTATTATCCTCGCATTATAAATATAGGCGATATGATATTATCTCTAATTTCCTCAACTCTTAACGCGAGGGAAGTGAGAGAAAAGTTTCCTACTTAAGTAGTCTCTAATATGGCTATATAGTTTTAGCATTACCATAACAATTATCAAATAATAAATGAATTTTTAATATTTTGGAAACAGAAATTTTGAAAATTTTGAAATGAAGAAAAATTGTTTCTATTTCTAACTAAATTTTGGATTTGGATTTTTGGGGCGATTCTAAATAAGTCGTCTTAACAAAATTTGTTTTAAAACCTTCGTTCTTTAAAACAAATCTATGTAATGCTTATTTAAACCATATTTACATTATTAAGGCAAATGTAGATATATCAATTCAAATTTAATTTTCTTGACATAAAATTATTAAATTTAATAAAATCGTTACAGTTTTCCTTGCAATATCCATTACATTTATTGCGCACTCCATATCGGTTGCTGGCAAAGAAGGGGAAAGTCGTGCAGGAAATCGTTTAATTATATAAATATTCTTTGACAAAATAGTCTAAACTTGTTCTAGCGCTTTGTTTTACTGAAAACGTGTCGCCTACCTTTTAACTATTAAAATAAGGTTAGTTTACTCATACTTTTAATGTATATTGTGTTATTTTAGTGTTATTAGTGTGAAAATGGTTATCATCAATGAAGCAGCAGATAAATTAAAATACCAGTTTAACAATAATTGTAAGACTGCAACTAATTAATTATCAGCATTCGATATTTTCAAAAATAATTCATATTTTAATAATTTTTTGTTGTTGACACTGACATTTATGTAACTAAATTATACCTTTCAAACGTCAAACTGTTAAATTTATCTTAACCCCATTTTATGAGGCCAAATGTGTAAAACATTTCAGTTTACATCAGCTTTATTTAAGTACTTGGAAAATATATTTTATTCGCTTGATATAGTAGACATGATTTATAATCTTTCATCAAAAATATATTTTTTTGTAAAGTCAAAAACAAAAAAGTTTGGGTCCCGTGAACCCCCAGCTGGCCAATTTTGCTTATCACCGATTTTTCCATTGTCTTTGGCCTTTAGAATAAGTGTACCAAATTTGAAAGCTTTATCTTAAAAACTGTGGCTGCTATCGCGACATGCAGACCGATTCTTTTTTTCATAAAGTTATGTTTTTTCATTATAATTCGTCGAGATTCGTCCAGAAATGCAATAAAAAATTTTTAATTTTTTTCCGAAATGTACCTTTTTTCTTCTTTCATACATTATATCTCTTCTGGTGGTACCATATTCACCAAATTTAATGTGTTACCTAAAATGTTGTTGACAATCTTAACTGCCAAATTTGGAAAGTCTCCCATTAGTATTTTTTGAGTTATCGCAGATACACACATACACACACACACACATCCACACACACACACACATTCTCACAAACATCCACACACACGCACCGACAGATATTATTCGGAAAATAGTCAAAATGGATTCAGAATGGTTCAAAACATATATATCAATCAAAATCTCGAGGTCGAAAAAAATCACGATTACTATACTTCTTTATATTAGGTATAAGAAAGTAAAAATGACAGTTTTCTAGATTTGATAATACACGAATGGCAAATATACGGCAGACGAAAGTTTTTCAGTTTTTCCTTTGGTATTTTTCCTTGTCACGCTTAGTGTCCTTCTATTTTTTTTTATGTGAAACGTACATTATTCGTTTTGTTTTGAACTACCCAAAACGAGTTAATGATTGACGACTAAATTATTGATTTTCGTGATTAAAAAAAGTTTATCTTAAAAACGGTGCGGCAAGGTCCTTTAACTGAAGTACATAGGCGTTTTAATTTTCTCCTAAATCTTGAGGAATTATCTGGTTGGTTAAGTGTATACACTTTTAATTAATTGATTTAGGTATTCAGTCTTGGTCGTCTGTCAGTAGCTAACTAATAGATTTTTACCTACATACAAATTAATTGACGATGGTGAGACAAATAGTAAACTCAAGAAAAATTGACCTCTCTTGTGAATTTTCTTTTATCTTACAAGTAAATTTTGTATACTGGTATTATTATGTAAGCTGTAGACGAGACAGCTTTTACATGATTCACAGAAACATTATTAAACAATCCATTATTTTAATTTCCAAGTTTTTCTAAAGCAATTGAAATAACGTTGTATAAAAAATGTTGTTTTGGTATTATTGCTCCAGATCAGCACTGTGTAACCTAAGGAATGCAATATAGAAAGAGATATATCATAAAAAATTGAATATTATGTGAAATATACACTACACAGTATTAAATTCGCGTAGACGCGTATCTTTTTAGTGGAAGTACATAAAGTTAAAATTATCTTCCCGTGAAATTGAAATTTTGATAAAGAGATATGACAACTTCACTAGATATTTGTAGAAAGAAACATGGTTTTAACCATTGACACCATCCAAAAGGTTGCAAACTAGAGAAATTATTAAAAAAATAATTTATGTTAAAATTCAAACACATTTATAAGGTTTGGTCGGTACTTATTTCATTTTTACAAAAACTCTACATACAGGATGTTCTCAAAATTGAATAGTAAATATAATACGGCATGATCTTGTAGTTACTATTTACTAGCTCTCAAAAAGAAGACAGAAAGAGATTGTTAAAAAACATTTATTTCATACTGTCCCGTATATGACTATTTCCAGTACTCATTTGTGGCGGGTAAATCGAACATTACAGTATCTAATACAGTAATATGTTGCCTAGCAACACTATTATATTATTGTTATTAGGAAGCAATTATTTTTCAGTTTTTACTTTTGCCTTTTTCATTTAAGAATATAAGAAATAAAATATTTAAATACAGTTTTAGCAATTATTTAATACATAAAAATAATATTTTTTCTACAAACAGCATTAAAAACTAAATTTTTAACAAGGCATACTTGAATTAAAAAAGTAATATTATATAAACTCGCGTTAAAAATAATCACATGATTTACTTTTAACACTACTGCAAAAAGTAAAATGAGAAGTCGTTTGCCATAATGACATTTATATATTTATTAACAAAAAATTACAAGTTATTTAGAAATATTTATATTAATTGTACAATTGGAGCAATTAGTAATATTTATCCCTTGTGAGGAAACTACTTCACAAGAAGAAATTGTTGAAGTTGGACTTGAAGCAGTGGAGGAAATACTATTAATATGCTCTATTTCTGAATTGTTAGAAGAAGGGCAATTATTTGGAAGAATGTGACAAGCAATCCTCTTTTTGTTTTCTAACGAATCTTCCAAGTATCCTTCTACAACACTCGAACTTTTCCATCCTCCATGTCTTTTTATTGTACATAAATTTGCACCAGAGTCTGCTAACAAGTTGGCGGATGTCCGACGGAAACAATGTCCGGTGTAAAGTTCACTATTTGGTAATTTCAAAAATCTTGCAATATCTGTAGGCATCTTTCCAAAAATTTTTATTCCAACAGGTTGAATCGTACATTTGTTACTAGTGTATTTAATAAAAAGACGTTGGTGGTTGACATGAGCTGGACGTAATGCTAAGTACTTATGATATAAGTCAATATAAGTCTCAGTAATAACAGTAAAGGTTCTTGAAACTCTAGTCTTGCTATCTGGAATGTTTACCACTAGTGTATTTCCTAAATCCTCAATACTGTTTAAACTCATTTGACAAAGTTCTTCACGGCGACACGCGCCTAGTATACCCATTACAGCAGCTACTTTAAACATCAAATATTTGTCATCTGGCGCCTCTGCAATAAACTTATCAATATTTTGGCGTGTAAAAATTTTTGATTTTTTTGGACGATATCCTTCTCCTTTTCGTTTCAAAAATGCGATGAGTTTATAAAACTTACTTATATCTTGATTGTTCTTGACATTTAACATAGCCTTTATCATTGAAAAATGTGCCCAAAGCGTCGAAGACTTCCATATTTTAGAATTTTTCTCGAAATAGGCCAACATTACATTCTCACTGTATTTGACTGCAACATTGTTCCGATCGCACCATTCCACAAAGCGTTTGTACGCTAATTCATATTGTTGTTTGAATCTTGTGGGCAACAAATCTAAAGTTGCCCTTGTAGCTGCTTCTGCAATTTCTTGAGGAATCGATTCGCTTCCTTCTGGACTATAATTAATATTGGAACTTATCATATTGCAATAGTTTTTCACATTTGACAAGCATGTGTCAAACAACGGGCAAACTTGATTTATTTATTTTATAAATCCTACAAACTACTAGAATTATGAGGTAACCATTAAAAGGATTTGAAATCTTTTTAAAGAAACTTTATTGTTCTTTAAATGGTGTTTGTAGAAAAACCATTGTATGAGACACGTGTTAAAAATGGCTTTATTTTGTTCGTGGAGTTGCTCCACTCGCTTACGCTCGTTTCGCAAACTTCTCCACTCACAAAATAAAAAGTCATTTTTAACACTTGTATCATAAATAACTATTTAAACTAACTACAACAATTATTTATTAACACTATTTTCAAATGCTCTTCAAATTCTTTCAGAACTTCTCTTCTTAATGGTGAATATGTGGGATGGAATTCGTCAACGATCAAATGTTTATATTTCATATAATAATATATAAGACCTTCAGACAATTCGATTTTTCTTTTTGTTAGGAAAGTACTGAAATTTTACAGAAAGCTCCAAAAGAGCCTGTTGAATTTTCCGGAACATTTTATGATCCGCTTCTAAAGTATAATTACGAAATAAGTCAGCTAAGCACGTCAAATGACGATGACAATTATTAATATCACTAAATTCTGTACAAAATATACAAACTGAGTACACCTTATTTGCCATTTGTTGAAAAACAAGGATATAATAATATTTACTAATAGGTTATTCAAGATTTAAATAAAAGTAACCCAATGGAAATATACTGTTGTTTAAACGTTTATATAACGTTAATTAACGTTTGCGTAACGTTAATTAACGTTATATAAACGTTTAAACAACGATGCGTTCCCATTGGGAACTGTCATAATTCAAAGAAACACATAAGAACGGAGCCATACATAGCCAACTATAAAAATGTGCGCCGACAAGTGTTTTATTGAAGAAAATCATTCACCGCTATATAGCGCTTATTTTATAAAATATACTTTTCAACCAATTTTAGTAAATGAAGAATGTTATGCAGCTATAGATTAGGTTTATTCTTACAAAATTTTTATCACTTTGTTTTACTAAAATTAGTAACTTTTATTTTATTTGAACCTATATTTATTCATGCATATTGTTACCGGTTGGGAATTAAAGGTCCTCTACTTGTAAAATATACACTTCTACCAATTTTAGTAAATGAAGAATGTTAGATAACTATAGATTAGGCTTCTACTTACAAAATTTTTAATATTTTACTTAACTAAAATTAGTAATTTATATTTTATTTAAACCTGTATTGATTCATATTATTACTATTATGAATTAAACACTTTGTCCCCGACCTCTACTAAAACACTTTTCTACCAACTTTAAACGAAGAATGTTAGAAAACTATAGATTAAGCTTCTGCTTACAAAATTTTTATTATTTTTCTTTTATTTTATTTGAACCTATATTGATTATCGTTAAGTTCATGCGATTGTTAGATTGTTAGATTGCGACCTAATATTTTCTAAATTTCAATAATTATAACTTTCGATTCATTTTAATGAAATCATTTTTGTAAATACATATTATTTTTAAAAAACCTTATTTTTGTTATTTTAAACTGTACATCTTTACGTTAATAGATGTTTGTCGTATCATTTTGGATATAAAATGTGGAAGCTCTGTCTTAAATTTAATCTCTTTTGGAATATTTGCATTTTTCAAAAATTTTCGGTTAAATGATTCTATAAATAAAACTGCTTCATTAAGAAAGCTGAAAATACATACAGATTCGCTAGGAGCTAGAATATGTAATACGTTATGTAGATATTGTGTCTAATATACAGTATGTGTAATTAATTTCTCAATGATCTCTTGATAGGCCTGTATGTCCTAAATGCTCTGAAGCCCATTTAGTAAAAGATTGCAATTCTGATTACCTTAAGTGTGTGCTTTGCAGCAATTTAAAATCGGGCCAACGCGTTGATATAAGCGATCATGCCACGTGGGATCCGAACTGTCACGTTTATAAGGAGACACTTAAGAAATTCAGGGCGAATATTATAGGAATCAGTACAGATTAGCTACTAAAGCCAAATAAATTTGACCACAATCAAACACATCTAACTTGTGAAATAAATACTGATGTAATAGCTTCATTGAAATGTTACTATCAAAATGTAAGAGGCATTTGCTCTAATTCCTCAGATCTATTTAATTCTACCGCCTCTGTCCATCAATACGACTTGATTGCACTTACGGAGACTAGGCTAAATGATTTTTGATATTGATAGGTATGATGTATTTAGATGCGATCGTAATTTTATTGCCACTAATTCTGCAAGGGGAGGTGGTATATTACTTGCAATTTGTAAAAATTATAGGGCCACAAAAGTTAATATTAGTGTTGGTGATAATAAATCTTTCGATATTAGTTTTATTGATATTTTAATAATACAAATTAAATTAAATTTTCGCTCTCTATATGTAATTGTCATATATATTCCCCTCACGCGAAAACTAAGGATTATGAAAAACTAGTTGACATCCTAGTGTCTCTCTATGGTATTTATGGTTCTGACCTGCTGGTAATAGGAGACTGTAAGTCACACTAAACATAATGTGCATATTATCTTTTTTGTAATCCAAGTTTCAGCGTTTTGGCAAATAGCCGGAAAAATAATTGTTTAAAAAGATATACATATGTTGTACTTATCTATGATAAGTTTTGTAAAAGTAGTAAATAATAATTAGCAAAAAAATTTTTCAGCGTTATTATTGTTTCATTCCACTCTATAAAAAATACAATGTACAAACATACGAACATATTTTATCTAACGGATGGCTAGTTTTTTTTATAACAGATATGAAATTGTTTATTGAATATTGCCGATGGATGAAATTTCATCCTCTCAATTAAAATTTGTAATCGTCTGTGAGAGCAATCACATATTAAAAATAGCTTTCAAAACTCGGGTACAGTTAAAACGATGACATGACAGGAAGCCGGAAGCTTTATTGACGAAACATTGAAATAGATCCAATCGAAGCTTTTAATTCAGATTATATATTACAGTATCTAATTAAAATCGAGTAGTTCTTTGCGGAACAAAACAAATTTAATCAGTTACTGGCGCGCCTAAGCTGACTAAAAAATAATAACACTAATTGGAAAATGATGAAATTTTTTTTGTATGTTATGGCCTATCAACATGCAATAATTCTCTCATTAGAGTGGACGCTATGTTTAAATTGAATTTTTCCCAAAACCGATTTAAGTTTTTTACGACCGGCTGTCGTGGCTTTGGTTACGCATGGATGGGCGTAGAGAAAATTTTGTTTCAGAGCCTTACATCTGTTGGAACATAAATATTTACAAGAAATTTGAATAATAGTCGGTTGGAAATAAATTTTGAATACAAATAATTCCCACAAACGCGTGTTTTATTACACACTCAGGAATATATTTAGTATTTCGATATAAAAATGTAGTATGCATTATTTACAGTTTAGTTCACACGGAAATATTTTATTCATATTTTTCTAGATATTGCGCCAAAATCGAAAATAAAAGGAACGAGAAAAATGCCAAATAATATACTCTGTAAACCCAAATTGTTATTTAAATTCATCAATAGTGCACCAGTAATAATAATAGAATATATGAAGGAAATTTGCTTTTTAATGTTTTAAAATTTTTTTATTAGAAACTCTACACGTGTTTCGGCTTTTTAGGCCTTTGTCAAGAGTACAGGGAATACTGAACAGTAAAATTTGTGTTCATTGCATTGAAATATGTGATATAATATCCACACTAAAAAACCATAAATCGGCAGGCATGGATGGCTTAGAAGCAGAAATTATCAAAAGCACATCAACAGAAATTTCAAAGCCATTAACGTACATAATAAATTAATCCATAGAGACAGGATATTGCCCATCTGCTTTTAAGTCATCTATAGTGCTGCCGATATATAAACAGGGAGATCGTATGCAGGTAATTAACTATAGACCAATATCGCTTATTACTAATTTAACAAAAATTTTTGAAAAGGTCATAAAAAAAGATTGAGTGGGTACATAAGTAAATATAAATTAATGTCCGATAAACAATATGGTTTTCGAGAGGGAGTGTCAACACAAGATGCAATTCTGCAACTTACCACGAAAATGTACACTGCTTTGGACACAAGTAAGCCATCTCTCTGTGTCTTTATAGATTTGTCAAAAGCTTTTGAGACCGTTAGCCACACCTTACTTTTAGAATCACTCGAAGAACTAGGAATACGAGACAGCTTTGGATTTATTCAAAAGTTATATCTCGAATAGACAACAATGCGTCAAAATAAACAATACATTTAGCAGTTACGAAAAAATTGAATATGGAGTTCCACAAGGTACGGTTATAGGGCTGATTCTATTCAATATATATCTAAATGGCTTATTTTCCGTACAAAGCAGTGGCCACATAATTACTTACGCGGATGACACAGCGATTTTTTACAGCAGTGAAAATTGGGACTCTCCAAAAATTAAAGTAGAGCAAGATATGGAAAATATTCACAACTGGTTTAACCATAAATTACTTACCATTAATTTTAGCAAAACCGTGTATTTACCTCTGGCTTGTAACAAAGTTTCACTGCCAAATTTTGATGTCCTTAACATTGGCAATCAATTTGAAGTAAAAAGTACCTCAGAGGTTAAATATCTGGGAATAATTATTGACTCTAACTTAAAGTAAGGACGCACATATTAAATATAGCATTAAAAAGCTACAATGTCTGATATATAAATTCAAAAAACTAAAACCTATACTCGAAGTCAAACAATTAAAAGTTTTGTACCATTCTTTATCGAATCACACCTAACCTATGGCTTACTAGGATGGGGTGGTGTTGGAAAAACCCTTCTAAACGGTCTGATAATTGTCCAAAAATGAATCCTAAAAATAACATTTAATAAAGAAAACACACTCCACAGATAACCTCTATAAAGAAGGAAATGTATTGGACCCACGTCAGCTATTTTTCATGCACTCCAGTATCGGAATCCATTTTAATATGACATCTCAAAAAAAAACATGAACACGTTTATGAAACAAGGAACAAAAATACGACATTTATATGCCCATGTATGAGTAAAGCGATAGGACAAAAAAGCTATACCTATTTAGCGCCCAAAATTTATAATTATTTGCCTACTCAAATAAAAAACGCAAACCCGATATATGTTTTTAAAAAACATATTAAAATTTTTTAGGTACTTTAACTCGACAAGAAATACATAATATTTTTTAGCTTACACATTTCTTCGCTAAAGTTTAATACCCCGAGATAAGATAAGATGTTAAAAATCAATTATTGTAGTTAGTATAGGATCCACGTATTTTGTATTTGTTATAGTATTGATTATTATTGCTATCCTTGTTTATTAATAAGTTAAATAAGGAATGATTTGCAAATACTAGAGTATAGGTATTACATAATTTTATAATTGTAATAAGTAATTAAGTAGTTATTTAATGTTCTATATCATCTGTAAATTTTCATATGCAGTCTAGACAAGTATATATTTATATACTTTTAGACTTTTGTTAAGTTTATTTGTTAGTAGGAACCATAAGTTAATATGTAAATTATTATTGCAGTTCAAATAAACTTTTATTTATTTATTTATTTATTTATTTATTTATTGCTTATATATGGTGGGGTAATAGTTCGTCCGACTTCGATATGTCGAGTTCTATGATAGCTAGAAACTTGATTTAAAAACATAAGTAATGTAGACAAAAAAGTCTATAACCAGAAATAATTTTCAAATATGCGCAGGGTGATCAAAGATGATTCTACAAGGTCAACTAATATTTTTTTAAATGGAATGCCATGTATATCAGAACATTTTATGAAACCTCTTTGTGGCCTCCTTCCACTCCTGTATTATTATTAGGGCTGTCAAAAATGTTCCGTGGGACAGTGGCGTCTGCGAAATTAACTAATACGAGAAACAATAAACTGTTACAATTTATAACAATGTATGTAAAACTTACCCCCTTAACTAGCTTGTTTACCACAAACTGGAGAAGATGTGTAGCCATTTTGCAGCATCAGGTATATTTCTATGGTTGTTTCCATGAGTGATGTTCGCTTTGGTGAAAATATATTCTTATATTTTAAAAACGACCATTCGACATCTACTGATGTAATACACGCATACGCAAATTAGTCTTTGAACGCACTTAACGGATCTGGGGCTGCACCATCACATATTTGTCTTAATTTGTCTTTATTTAACACACTTGCGAACTTTTCATTAACGAGCTCATTTGTAGCGTCACCTATATCGTGTAGCAGTAGATTTACTTCGTCCTCTATTTGCAGTGACTCCGCTAACGACAACGAACTGTTTTCTAATTTTTTTATGCTTTCATGTAATGGTTTATAGTTCTTCGCAATATTATTTAAAGCTGTTTGAACGCAAATGTCTTCGAATTTTGTCTGGCTTTCTTTAATAGCTGCAGTCTCATCTGGATTCAATTGTAGTATCACAGCTTTTATTTGTTGGAAATATATAGCATAATAAAAAGCTGCCTGCAACCATATTCCCCAACGTGTAAGAATCGGTTGTGGTGGTTCAGGAATACTGGGACACTTGCTATGAAATGCAAGGAGACGTCTAGGAGATTTAAGAAACACTTTTTTTGTACTTGCTATTAACGCATCCACCTCTGGAAAACCTTTTCAAATAGTTTCTGCCACAAGATATAAAGCATACACTTTACATGTAACATGTATAAACGTACAACCTTGTTCTTGCAAAGAACGGCCTACCTAACGCATTGTCACGGCGCCATCAGTCACAAACATCAACACTTGAATTTTTGACAGTTCAAATTTTTCTAACGTCTCCAGCACCACCCTGGTAATTGTATCGCTAGTACACAGACTTAGTCTTTTGCTAGCTAGTAGCAGTGCAACTGTCGGTTTAAGAGGGTCCAGTACTCGTACTATAACATTTAAAATAGATTTTTTTTACAATATGTTGTCTCGTCAACAGATAACCACAGCCGTGTATTTCTTAATTCACATTTCATCCTATTTACCATGTCTACGTGCACAGTTGGTAGATAGTTACATAACGTTGTGCGACTTGGAAACTTAACCTGGGCATTGTGTTTATTCCAGAACTCTCGAAATGGTTGTTTATCGAGTATGTGCAGCGGAAAATCACAGGCAATCAGCATTAATAGTAAAAAAAAACATAAACTGTGTTGTCGAAGGCATGAAATTTTTTTTATTTTTATGGTGGACACTATTTACGTCAAGTCCACAATCACGCTTATCCCAACACATCAAATCTTTTTGCACATCTTACAAATTATTTTAGCACCATCATATAATAAATCCGGGAATTCACCTATATCAGCAAATGGCCGTTTTCTACCCCTGCGTACGTCCGCAATGCCTTATTATTAAATTAATATCAACAATACGGTACAATAAATAAAATAAAGACACAAAAACAATATGCAATACACCCAAGTGACTTAACGTGTACACAACTCGAAAGCTAATAATAGACTGGACTGGAGAGAGAGTTTCGCGGTCAAGGTGAATGCCGGCGACAGTAAGTACATCTGTACTCTACGACAATGATACACAAAAACGATTTGCAGATTTAATTAATATTGACTCTCTCCATTTTAATGTCTTGTGTACACTGTACAGTTGTCTTAGGAATGTTTGTTTCGCCTGCGATTTGTCGCACTAATATGCGGAGATTATTGTTAACAGCTTCGAAGATATTATTTGTGCGGTCAACATTTCACAAAATTCAGACATGCTAAAAGTAACAATAGGTGTCCCACAAGGAAGTATCCTGGGACCACTGTTGTTTCTGTTATACTTTATTGATCTTGATAATTACACATCGCCAGTTTATATTGCATTTGCAGATGACATAACTTTATTATCTGTCCATAAAAATCAAACAGAAATGACTTGTTTAGTTAATAAAAATCTTAAGAATATTCACAAGTACTTTCGTTAAATAATCTCATAATGAATCAAGAGAAAACGTATACTTTACAATTTTATCCTCAACGTTTCAATTATGTAAGTAGCTCTTTAGTTACATTAAATGGGAAATCTATAGAACAACTAAAAAGATTTAAATTACTGGGTATTTATATAGATTTACAATTAACATGGAAAGATCTTGTAGATTATGTATGCAAAAAATTGCTTTGCTCTTAAAAGATTACACGAAATTACTAGCAAGGACAAACAAAATTTTTTACCATTCCAACTTTGAACCTGTGATTAGATATGGAATAATTTGTTGGGGAAATTCGTCCGCAGCCAATAGAATATTTATATTATAAAAGAGAGCAACACGTTCTTTATTTCGTTTAAAATTTAGAGAATCACGTAAACCAACGTTCATCAGGGAAAAATATTAACACTTTCATGTATTTATATTCTAGATATGTTAAAATTTGTAAAAAAAGAATCTTAATAAATTTAATTTTCAAAATGAATTACTACACACGACATGGAAATAATTTACAATACGACTTGCATAGACTGGAGCTATATAAGGCAAATCCCTGTTATATGGGCGCTATTCTGTATCATAAGCTACCATTTCATATTAAAAACGGAAGTTTAAACAAATTTATTTTATCTGTGAAAAATATTTTACAGCAATATGCATTTTACTCTGTAGATAGTTATTTGTTACACACTTTCGAATAATTTTAATATTTATGTTTGTTAAATTATGTTGTTTCCGTATTACTTTGTTTTTTTTGTTTGTAGTTTACCTTTTGTATGACGTCCTATATTCTGTATTGTGATCCATTGAATGAATAAATAATTCTATTTTATTCTATTATTCTATTCATTATCATATCATACCGGTCTCCTTTATTAACAAAACTCCCGTAATTTAACAAATTGCTTACAATTCTTCTAGAAACTGTTCTATGTGATTGCATTCTCTCCGGAAATGTTTCTAGATAGGAAGCCGATGCGTTTTGCGAATTTCTATTTAGTTTTAAATAACATTCTAACATATAAAATTTTTCTTCATTTGAGAATTTGTGCGCCATTTTGCAATATCACACTTTTGAACAGTATTATTAAGTATTCTTGAACAATTTACAATAACGCCACTACTATTTAGTGAACAACTGTCAACTAAGAGTAATGCTTATTATTTGTTTTAAACCACAGCCTACTAAATTTTACTGAAAATTATGTGTGAATTTGGTCGTTTTTAAAAAACCGTTTTTCAGATTTTACTAATTACTACCTACTTTGCATGCAAGAATTTCCTTGATGAAGAGGATTTCTTTGTTCAAATTTTGAACACTATTGAAAATTTTATGACAAATAAAACCTTAATGATTGTCTAAAAATTGATATTTTTAGAAAATTGTACAAATGAAGCAATTTACAGTAAACTTTAAGTACATAGATAATGATTAGTCGCTGTCTGAATAAGCTTCCTTGTCTCTGGTTGTACAAAAACTTTTTGATTTTCCATGACCTACTATTTTGTTTTGTTAAGCATTGGATAACTTTTCCTAACTTAGTCTCTTGAAAAACATTTTTTCCTTCTCATGTGAAAGCTCTTTTTAGGCGCAATTTGAAAAACGAAAAATCCAATATGGCTGCCATAAGAAAAAAAGTTACCTCGGATATCTCGAAAATAAAAGGCTATCGAGCATTTGTTTCTAGACCAAAATATTAGTCTCCAAAAAGTGTCCCAATAATGTAAAAGTCTAACACCTGTCTGACCAAAGGTTACTTGGCTACAGCCAAAGCGAGAAATCACAAAATTTGTTTTTTTTTTTGGAAAATCTCAAAAACGATTTCAGTTAGCCATGTTAACGGATTTGGAATCAGCATAAAATTTGCTAACACTTATCCGATTTAAACGATCTTATAGCTCTTACCGTTTCCGAGATCCCAATGCTGAGCATCGACATATCCCGTGTGTCGATGCTCAACCATCTAGTTGCCATATTTATTTAACCCTGTCAAAATATGGTAACATAACTCGTTAAAATCAATGTGAATAATTGACGTAATATGTTTTTTAATAATTAAAGTATTAAAATAATTAATTAAAAACAAATTCCTAAAGTTTGTTGGTCTATATCAAAAACTAACATTTTAGTAGAGTAAACGAATTTCAAGCGTGTTTTCTGTCAAATAGTATTTTTCGTAAATAGACACAATCTTATTAGATACGCACATCGCTATACAATGTGGTTCATATGTAATAAATAAATTCGATTTCTAAATTGACCGAGTTAAAAGAAATCTTTATATTGCTGAATAGAAAACCAAAATCTCTTTCAAATGAGGCATCACAAGACAGGGAGTCTTGTGATGCCTAATTTAAAGATTTTGAAGGGATAGCTGTCATTCAATGGGGAATTAAGTGGGGAGTGATTTTTATATAGTTTATCCAATATGAATTAAAACACTTCAGTCTAAAGGAGGGCGCATTTCCACTCTCATCGTCAAAGAAATAGAGCACAAATCGTGCTCGTATTTATTGAACGATACCTCTACATTACATTCGATATGAGAATGTGGCAATGCAGCGGACCAGATATGAAACTCGGTTGGTAGTGTCCGAACTCTGACGAATTAAATCGTAATTTGAATAGACTACTGGACTAGTTGTTTATATTGACCGTACAGTGCAGTTCATGTAATAATTTTGGATAAATAGAATTATTTTCTGTGAGATATTTATAGCATATTAGTGATCTTATTAAGTGGTTTTAGTAATATTTCAATATTTGCATTAATTATTGTTACTACCATGGCTTTTTGGAGGCCCTTTGAAACGCATGAAAATTTGAAATCTGAAAAAAAATATTGAACCGATGGCGCCGTTAAACTAGTTCGGAGTTTAATAAGAACAAGGATTTACATGTTCAATGTCAGCGTCTTATTTTAAATATTTATGAATATTTAAAGAGAGAAAATATTGAAACGACAGATAGGGACATTGTAATTAGAATTCATGAATTAACTAAACTTTCGACTTCTACGATTTATCGCGTTATTAAGAAAATGTTATAGATCATTCTACACAGCGGAAAGGAAAAAAAACGAAAATTTTTTGTAGAATTGATGATACCTCGAAAGACGTTATTCGGCGAATGGTTTATAGTTTCTATGAGGAAAATAAAGTACCAACTTTAGAAATGATTCGTGATAAATTGTGTGATTATCCGGATTATAATTATAAATCTTTAGAAACGATACGAGGTATTTCATTAGATTGCGGCGTTAAACACAAAAAAAATAGATAATCGAATGGTTATAATGGAATTACGACGTATCGTTGAACTTCGACTAGAATACTTAAATAAAATGAAAGAATACCGTGAATAAAATAGGCATATAGTATATCTCGATGAGACCTGCTTTGACACACACGATGTTGTTCAGAACGGTTGGGTAGATGACTCTAAAAATTGTAGTTTCTGCTGGAAGCAAATACGGTTTTGTACCCAACGCATTGCTCTTGTCGGCCAAAAAACATAACACAATCCTCTGCTGATTATCATGAAGACATGACTGCGGATTTGTTCGAAAAATGGTTCGCTGAACAGTTTCTACCTAACATTCCTCCAAATTCGGTCATTGTTATGGACAATGCTTCGTATCACTCGCGTTTATTACATAAAATATCTAATAATAGTACCAAAAAGGAGGACATTTTAAAATTTTTGAGGAATGAAAATATGGACATCCCTGAAAAGGTTCCGACAAAGAAAGAATTATTAAAACTTATAAAGGAGCATAATTTTAAAAACGGATATGTAGTTCATGATCTTTGCAAGAGACACGGTCATACGCTCGCGCGGTTGCCACTGTATTATTGCGTATTTAATTCCATCGAGATGGTTTGGGACACTATAAAGAAACATTTACGGAAATGCAATCAGTCACTAACTTTAAGAGCAGTAGTACTTGATAATATACGACAAGTAGTAAATGAAGTGAGCAATAGCGAAATATGGGGAATGTGCGAAAGTCATGTTATACAAAAACAAAACGAGTATCCTATTTTGCCACCCGTAGCACCAATTATTATTCAAACCGGTGACGATTCTAGTTCAGAATATTCTTCTGATAATGCAATTGCCACTTAGTATTTTTGATTAAATGTTTCTTTATGTTTAATCGAAGCAACTTAGCTTGAACGTTTCAAGAGATTTATAATTGATTTTACTTGAGTTCTTAACAAATTATAAATATTTATTTCTTGTTTTTTGTGATTCAATTGCCACTCATAATTTTTGTTTAAACGTCTTTTACGTCCAGTCGATGAACAGTTGAAGAGATTTATAGAGTTCATTGAGTTTCTAACAAAATGCAAATATTTATTTATTTCTTTCTTTTTGTTTTATTTGTTGTGTTATATTTTATTTGAAAAGTTACTTAATTCTAATTTAATTCTAACATTCCATCATACTAACACCTTTCATATTCCTATCCTATTCTGGCAAAAAATACTCAAACCTCCACGTTAGTTTTTGCCGGATGGTGACATTTTATACAAGATTCAATATTTATTTTTACAGTTTGTAGAAAATGTCATTAACTAAGTGAGTAAGATTCTTAACTTTTATTCAATCATCAAAATTGCTTATTCAACTAATATAAATAAATAAAAAAGTAAGTAAATAAATAAAAAGGTTATTATAGGTATTGTCCATACATATAAAATAGTAAAAAAATATTCGATTTATTTTAAAGAATTGAAAGATAATTCTAAACGTTTTTGGGCGACGCTCATGGATATGACTAAATTCCCGTTGTTGGCGTTTTTATGCTGTTCCAATTCATATTGGAAACACTATACCAGTGTCGTTTAAAAACAAAAGTTGACGTGTTTCAGAACTTTAAAAAAAATATATTAATACCGCACTATATATAATTCTTTTCTATAATCTTACGATGAAAATAGGCATGTAGTGAATTGTGCTGCACACTGTATATTTCAATAGGTTGTAACAAAACTGATGATTGATTCATTTCCAATAATTTTAAAAGCACAATATATAACTGGTTCATCATCGTCAATGTGGTCAACAGAAATTTATCAGATTTTCGTGTAATTCTGGACAAGGACATGCCGCAGGTGCCACTCTCATGTGACTGATTGGGAACTAATTAAAGGGACAAGTTGATTGTGCCTGGAATGTCCGAATGCTGAGGACAAATTGTCGAGTTAATAAAATGGGTCGGAAATTTGAAATTGTAATTTGCGTTATACTACGTTCTACAAATACACGATAAAATATAGATACAAATATGGCAACAATATGGAATTACCTGAAAAGAGTGACTCATTGGAAATTCCAGCCCTTCGTTTAAAAATATTCAACTATTGTTTCTGTAAATTTAGTCTCAATAAAAATTTTTTTTGTCGATTATAGATTTTTGTAATATTTATGGAAATAAAAGGTGGGCAAGAATATGAACTTTTAAAAAATAATGTAATTAGTTTTTCAGATATCTGAAAAAAACTATTTTTTTTTTGATTTTGCTAATTTTTCTTAAAGAAACTTTTTGTAGTATGTTTCATTCTCATAAACGAAAATTCTCACGACATTTGGTTATTTGAAATCGATGACGATTTTCAGTTCGGATTCAAGAAGGGACGTAGCACGACTCAGCAGATCGTCAGGATCGTCAATGATGTAAAGCGATAGTACAATCTCGATAAGAACACTTCCATGGTGCTCCTGGATATTGAGAAGGTCTTCGACACCGTCTTAGATCACCACGCCTTCTATAAATAGGGTACCAAAATTCAAAATTTTTAGCTAAGGAGTTTCGTATCCACAATCTCTTAATGTCTTCCTGAGGAAGACAATAAATTTTGTCGAAACGTCGACTAAATGAGAATTTCAGGTTTTCTTTACTAATTTTAGCCAAACCGACTAATAAAACTACATTAAAATTCAAAATTTCCACCTTTCTCTTCCTTTCTTTTTTTTTAATTTCGTCTTCTAAATTCCCTTTAAATTTTTTTTTCCAAATTATAAGAATACCATCAGTAAATTGCGGAACGTTATAAATATACGCTCTCTATCTCAGTATTGTTTAGAGACGAGCTTTTTTACTGTGGCAATTTGGCTCGCCGTAGTATACTTACTTAAATTCAAAATTTATATACACCAATTCACACTATGGTTTATTTTTCCAGTATCATTTTAAAGTATTTTTGTTAGCGACTCCTGCTTCTGCATGCGTCGCTAATTCTATTCATTATGTTATTATACAATTTAAATTATTTAGTTTAGGTGTATTTATTATTGTTATTTTTAAGCCCGGACCGGCCCCGCACAATTTTTACGGTGCGTGAAAGGGTTAAAACAGTGTTTTTACTTTTAATTTTTCGAATATGAAATATAAGATTGAAAGACTGAAAAATTATCTACAAAAAAAGGCCATTACTTGTTTTGTCATACGAGTTACAGTTTTCGAGAAAACTTGATATAAAAGTTATGACTCAAGCAAATACTTTTACGCTTTTACTAACCACTGATATTCTAGAATTATATTTTGAAAATAAATGGTGAGCATGTTTTAAGACTTACAACGGGACGATAGAAATATAGAATAGGTAATATTATTCGTGCATAATTAATACGTGACCCCGAATAGCAATACGCTACAACGTATCGCCCGCGCCCCTTCTATTTCGGAGTGTACTATGCCTTGGGTGTATACCTGCTCACCGTATTCTTGCTGGCAAACCATACAATTTTGGTTAGTTTTTCGGTGTTTGTAGACGTAATTTGCAGCGTTAGAAAATAAAGTTACGTTGAAGATGGACACTTTGTGTTATTGTTTGAGAAACTTCACATATCCACATTTTTGGAAAATTGAGTTTTCCATGAAAATCAACCTTTTATTTGTAGCCGCATGTCCTCGAGAGAAATCACATAAGTCCACTATAACCGGCACCTTTTTTTTAAAGTAGATAAAATTTACTAAAATTTAAGTCCAAAGCAAGCTCCGTATGCCCAGTATTTTCCGAGAAACATATCTTCAAAAATTGGTAATTTTTTTCTAAAAAGTGAAAAATTTTCGTTTTGGTCATCTATCTTGGCAAATATCGGGAAAAGTACTTAGCCCACGAGAAAACTCAGAGGAAATGAATTTGTACCAAATTTAAGTAGCATAAATTTGAGCTCAAGAACGCCAGTGGGCCCAATAGTTACCCAGATAATTACATAAAATCAAATTTCAGAAAAAATGGATTTTGGGAAAGATCAATGTAAGTTCACATAGTAATCAAGTTTTATTAAAAAGAAATATAATCACTATTTAATATTTACATGTTAAAAAGCTAAGCTGCTGTATTATAATTTTTGTTCGACGGTCCTGGCCTTGAGAAATCCTCGGTGACTCCCTGAGCAGGTGGAGAGAGCTCCTCAACTTGTTCGGTAAAGAAAAGATCATCTTTTTCGTCGTCGGAATCATCAAAGTAAAGATGAAACGTTCTGGCATGATTTTCCACAGTAAAATTTGCATAGTGCTGAACATTTGAATCCAGCTTTGCGGCAGTTGCATCCCCCACTGCATCTTTTTCTGCACGTACAAGATATCAAGCGCAGTAGATTCTGAGGAGCGGGATCTATGGTGGTAGTGACTGCGATAAGCCCTGTTCCTCGATCTTCCATCCCCAATCTGTAGGGTTTTTATAAGCCCCCAACGACTTCTGAACTTGGCAGTGTCCTATAAGAATGGTAGCTTGCTGCGTCTTCCGTTGGGGGCAAACGAGCAAGGTTAACCATTGTGTGGGTGGCTGACTTTGTGAAAAGCTGGTAGTGGAGGCTATTCAAAGTGTCCTTATATTACCCCCGTAAAGAGCCCTGAAGCATTTCTACCCAGATTTGGCTATGGCCTCATTACTTTAATCTGGCTGCAGGAAAACAGCAACCAAATCTATGAGGTGAGAATTTTTCCGGAGGACGCCGGCCAACTTAGTTTCTCCATGCACGAAAGAGCAGATGTGGTGCCTCACCCGCTGAAGGCATGTAGAGAAGGAACTGTCTCTTGCGAGTCTCGTGTGGCTCTATGGGTGTAAGTTGATCTTGAGAAATGGACACACCCAGCTTCACGTCTACCACTTTTCTGGAAGTAGACGTTCGTTGCAGCTGAGTCCAAACCATTGACGAGGACCAGGAGGTTCACATCTTCTCCAATAATGATAACACAGTCAAATATTGGACTTTTAGATAGTGATGTGTCAATGATGTCTCAATTTCACTTCAGTGACATGCTTTGTGTAGAAGGTAGCCAGTCACTATTACAAACGTATTGGTGTTGTTTGACCTGTTGCTAGAGAGTGGAGTGAAAGCAGAGCAGAAGCTGGACTTGGTTCCCTTTCGCTTCAACTGTTCATTGAAGATTGACATTGAGTATGCTAAATAAATTTGGTACAAATTCATTCCCTATGCCTTTCCTCGTGGGATGAGTACTTTTCCCGATATTTGGAAAGATACATGACCAAAACGAAAATTTTTCACTTTTTGGAAAAAATTGACAATTTTTGAAGAGCTGTTTCTCGGAAAGTACTCACATACGTGCTTATTTTGGGCTTATATTTTAGCAAATTTTATCTACTTTAAAAAAGGTAAGAATAACTTTTTCTGTAGGACTCATACTTTAGGAGATATTAAGCAAAAACCGAAAAAAGTGTTAATATTTTGCTGTTCTTTGCGCATTGGCAGCTAGCACAGGTCTTTCGAGGGCAAATTCGGTTTCTTACTATTGCCATAGGTCCTAACAACATATTAAAAAATTTGAACTACATGACCTTTTGCAAGGTCAGATGTGTTTATTGACTGGGCTAAAAGAAAAAAATGCAGCTTTCTTTAAACGATATATTTTTTGTCTAAATTCACTGGACTGAAATAAAATATATAAGAAATTAAATAAAATAATGAAATTTGTTTTCTTTTTGTCTTTGTAATTGCCATTCATTTGTCAGCCATTTATAATTTATCACTGTTGTCATAGGCCGATGAATTTCTATTGAAATGCCAAAAATGACAAGTACTCAGATATATACTAGGCAAATTTGAAGAAAACCTGATAACATGACCATAGATCGTGCGAAATTTTCCAACAGCGAGGGTACCTAAACATCGACTTTTTTTGTGGTGCGGAAACGATGACCGCTTTCAACAAAACATGGAGCTGAGTAAGTCGACTACATTACACTTTTTCTAGATGGTATTTTTTACTTTCTTACACCTAATATAAGGAAGTATAGTAATCATAATTTTTTTCGACCTCGAGATTTTGATTGATATATACGTTTTGATTCCTCCTGAATCCATTGTGACTATCTTCCGAATGATATCTGTCGATGCGTGTGTGTGGATGTGTGTGTGTGTGGATGTGTGTGTGTATCCGCGATAACTCAAAAAATATTAATGGGAGACTTCCCAAATTTGACAGTTAAGATTCTCAACAACATTATAGGTGACACATTAAATTTGGTGAATGTGGTACCACCAGAAGAGACATAGTGAATGAATGAAGAAAAAAGGTACAAATTCGGAAAAAAAATTTATTGCATTTCTGGACGAATCTCGACGAATTGTAATGAAAAAGCATAACTTTATGGAAAAACAATTTGTCGGTATGTATTTGTAGTATCGCGACAGCAGCCACAGTTTTTAAGATAAAGCTTTCAAATTTGGTACACATGTTCTAAAGGAGAAAGACAATGATAAATTCGGTGATGAGCAAAATTGGCCAGCTGCAAGGAGGTCCACGTGACCCAAACTTTTTTGTATTTGCCTTTACAAAAAAATATATTCTTGATGAAAGATTATAAATCATGTTTACTATATCAAGCCAATAAAATATATTTTCGAGGCCTTAAATGAAGATGATGTTAACTGACATTTTTTACACATTTGACCTCATAAAATGGGGTTAGGATAAATTTAATAGTTTGCATTTGCAATGTCTAATTTAGTTACAAAAACGTCAATGTCAATAAGAAGAAATTTTTCAAATATATGACATGAATTATTATTGACAGTATCGAATGACACTGATAATTAATTATTTAATAATTTTAATGAAACATTTCAAGGTACGCTATTAAAATTTAATTGAGGTAAGTGAAGAATTAAATAGAATGATTTTTTTAGATCAGGATGACCAGGGGCGGACATATCACCGGGCAGTTCGGTGCGGCGCACAGGGGCCCCGAGCCCCGGCCAACCCCAGGACACGAAAAATACCCAACTTTGAATCATATTAATTTAGCATCAAAAACTTTACAAAAAGTTGGCATTGATTTGAATCAAGCAACGACAGTTTTAGACCGTGCAGGTAAACATATATCTACTCTTAGAGACCTACAATCTTACGACAATATAAAATCTGAAGCCATAGATCTGGCCACCAAATGGGGTATTGAACCGACATTTCAGGCAAAGAGGCAACGAAAAGTAAAAAAAAAAACACTTTGATGAACTTTCTTTTGATCATCGTTTCGAAAACAGAGAAGAGTTTTTTAAGGTTAATGTTTATTACTTTGTTGTTGACATAATTCGCAATCAGATTACTAGAAGATTTTCTGCTATGCTCGCCGTGAAACAAACTTTTGAATTTTTAGAACCGCTATATTTAATTGTAAGCTCTACAAAAGAAATATTACACAGATGTGAAGAATTATGCGAAAAATATCCGAAAGTTTTATCTCATCGTTTTGTAAATCAGTTTCATATGATTTTAGATTTAATGAAACATGACCTTAAAGAAGATATGTCAAGAAGACAACTTTTTGAATTTATTATTAAGAATTATGCGTTTATGGAAGCAGTCTTTTGCGAGGTTTATACCGTTTTACTTTTATTTCTTACCCTTCCTGTAACGGTTGCCTCTTTGAAATGATCTTTTAATAAACTTAAAATGATAAAAGACTGTATGCTATCTACAATAAGTCAACATCGATTGCGTGACATCAATATTGTCTATAGAAAATAAAATGGCATCAAGCTTAGACATCTCTAATTTAATAGATCGCATTGCAAATGCCAAAGTTAGAAAAAGGGCGCTATAATATTCACGGATTCACGTTTCACGTAATTAATCTGTAATATTATAATACTATACTTTCTAATCTTTACTAGGTTTATAGCTAGTATATATAGATTAAAGAAGGCTAGTATGGACTTAAACCGTTAGACCTAGACCTAGAAGGCTAGTATAGATTAAATTATTATTAAATTAATCTATACTAGTCTTCTAGTTCTAGGTCTTGATAGTTTAAACTAAGAAAAATATTTTTATTTTGTTTTATTTAGAATGTAGCTGTTTGTTTATTTTTTCTACAAATATGCAACTACCTATTTTTTATTTTATATTTGTTATTAATAGTTTACGAATAAATTAAATAACCCAAACCATGTGTCCAGGCATATTTTAAATATTGGTGTTGAAGCTAGAGGGGCCCACAAGCACTTCTCGCACCGAGGCCCACTCTTGCTTAGATCCGCTACTGAGGATAATGTACACTGGTATAAGAAAACTATGTGCTGGCCACATCAGATATTTCTGAACTGTAAAAAAAATAGTTTACGTTTTCCTTTCATAAATTCTAATAATTGTAATATTACTACTCTCGTATGTATATTGCTAGATTAAATTAAAGCGACTTAAATTACTGTTAATTTTCAATTATTATACAGCATGTACTTGTGTTTTATAAAGTATTAGCAGTTACTATGGAACAATAAAGTGCTTTATGTTCGTCGAAGATATGTACATGTACAAGATTAGACGCTAAAGAGGGTAATTCGTTATTATGAAGAAGGGAGAGATAGGAGACAAGAATGAGTCTTGAGGGATGGTGAAGTTGGTATATAATGTTTCTAAAGGGATTCCATAAATTGTAATGTAACAGAAACGTTTAACAGGGATTGATGGAATGCTCTGTCAATTATGTTAAGTCAAATATTGGGGTCAAAATAATAAAAAATGTTAGTGATATTATGTACTGTAAATAAATGTATTTATTTATTTCTTTATTTAATACACTGTTTATTCAACAGTAAATATACCCAATTACAGAAGAAGTATGAGAATACAAAACATCATTATGGGATAATATAAAACTATGAGTAATCCAGAGAGAATTCTTTTTTATTCAAAAATACCATATTTTCCCGGTCTCTTAGAATCCTTGAGTACAGTTTTACATACATACAAGTAATTCAAAGATCAGTCAGTACAATATAAAAATCGTATACAATTTATTTTCTAAAGTTAAATATTCAACCTCATTATTGCAAAATAAGAATGTTATTTAAGAAATTTCTCGACAATGTAACAAGGTATATTTAGAACAGACAAAACAACTTTTACATAGACGAGTATATAACCACAAAACAGATTGTAACATTATCAACAAAAATAAAAAAAGAAAAAAACCGCACTGAGTACACATCATTTTGTGGGAAATTATAATTTCCTATTCGATCAGATCAAGGTGTTGGATCATGAACAGAATTATTAGAAACGCTTATTTTTAGAAATGGCGTACATCCTTAAAATCTGCTAGTTCTATAAATTTAAAAACGGATTGAAAATGAACAATTTCTAGAATAAGATTAAAGATAAACATTAATTACTAAAACTGTTTAAGTACTGCTTTCAGACAATAATGCACGATAACCCAGAGGGTTGCGTGTGCCCTTGAATAAAGTTTATACAAATAACATTGATATAAATTGATGAAAATAATTTTTTTTAGAATTATATGTACTTGAGTTAGTTAATTATTATATTAACGTAGTTTTATAATTTGTTATATCCACATACATACAAAAAACAACATACTTATGTATATACCTATACACACAATATGCACGAATATTGCACATGTGTATACATATTGTGTCAAGAAGTGAATATTTTTATTCCCTTAAATAAACAAGGACAATACTCATTGGTAAATTCCCTATATAATTCATAAAATTAAATTAACATTTAAATCTAATAATCTAAATTATAATTTTTACATTTATTAAAACTCATTGCAATAAATAGCAATGCAGGATATAAGGTTTCATATTTCAATTACTAATTGTTTACCGCGTTAAAACACACATGATGAGAGTTCTACTTATACGGAAACTGCTGATGAGGTATTTATCAATACTATAAATAAGCTCCAATTAATAGACAAGGGGAGTCCACTAAAAGACTTCTCATAGGACACACCTCTCCTGATATGGCGGTATTGTGGTAAGACCCTTTTTATTTTTATTTTGTTATTGTTGTTTTTATGATTGCCCTTTTCTTCATTGCTGATAATTGTTATATTTTTATTGTTTTAATAAAAAACCAAGAAAATCATATTATTCGTTCTTTATAACTTCAAAGCCTCTCACAGCCAAGTAAGTTCCTTAAGACGAACCCAATAGGGTCGTGACAATATTATAATATAAAAATACTAATATATCTAATTCATAATTTTTTTTTATTTATTTATTTTCTTTTAATGAGGAAAACTAAGAAATAAAAAGAAGATTATTTTTCACGAGGACCAAATTGCAATTAATCCATTCTGTTGTTTTCTTTTTAAAAAAATTTATATTATTAGCATTTATTAATTCAACGGGCAAGAGATTTAGTATTTTAGGAGCAATATAAAGGAAACATTTTTTGTACGAGGATTTGTTTAGTTTTGGTATTAAATAAGGTTGTTGTATTATAACTCGAGTGTTATATTGATGCTTATTTTTGCACAGATATGATGTTTTATATGCAGATATTGAAGTAGTTTGAAGATATAAGATACGAAAATGTTGAACATTTGATTCTTTATAAACTAGTTCAGATGGATATAGTATATTTTTATTTAATATTATATTACGAATACATTTTTGTATAGTTACCAATGGCTCTAGGTGAATATCAGATAACCCACCCCATCTAATAATTCCATATTGTAATATAGAGATTGTACAAGTGCAAAATATACATTTTTTGGACTCTGAAATTTTAAATTTGTTTTAATTATTTGAATTTATAAATTAATTTTCTTACTCTTTTGGTCAGTTCTTTGGAATGAAGATCACATTTAAGGTTATGGTCAATGAAAACACCTAGATATTTGGCTTGATTTACTCTTCCAATTTTTTGGTGACAATTCGATTTGAAAATATTACGTCGAGGTAATGCCGAACATTCAGTAATGTGGTGGTGCTCCATCCTGCTGAAACCATATCACATCGGCTGAAACTTGTGAGTTTGTTTGAGCAGGATATAAGTTTGCCAAAATTGGTACGACATTATTTTGGAGCAGAGCTAAATAATTATCTCCATTCAAATTGCCATCAATGAAAAAGGGAGACCAATGACATGGTCTCCAGTTATCCCCGTCCAAACAATAAGTTTTTCAAGGTTTTGCGTATGTAATTATCACATCCAGTGAGGATTTTCATTGGCCCAGTAGCGACAGTTTTGACGATTAATATGGCCGTGAAGATTAAAAGTGGGCTCATCAGAAAACAAAACATTTTCTAGTTGTGGTAACACTAACACCTAACACCTAACCTTTGCATCAATTGTTCAGAATAATACGGTTTTCTATCAAAATCGTCTTCACTAAGCTCCTGAGTTGGGGTCAATTTATAGGGATGCATTTTATTTTCTTTTAATAGGCGAATAATCGAGGAATGGGAAACATTCAATGCTGAAGCTGCTTGTCGACTTGAACTATGTGGGTTTTCTTCAAACTCAAGCAGTAATCTAATTTGGTATCGTTGCTCATTGCATTGGAAGTTTTTTTATCTGCCATACATGTCCATTTTCGCGAAACTGCTTTTCAATTTTGCTAATTGTATCTTTGGATATAGGCGGCATATCAGGAAATTTTTCTTGAAATAGGCGAGCAACGATCTGCATAATTGATATTTTATGCATTTCTGCTATATAAACCATGTTTAGGAGTTGCAGTTAGCAAAACTCAAACAATACGCAAAACACTGATAACTATTTATTGCTGTCAATCAAATAGCAAGTAGCTACGGCGTTATCAATAAATTTGGCAATGCCAGCTATGAAGAATTTTGATAAGTTTTTATGTTTTCCTTTTAGTTGATAATGTTGAAAAAGAACACAAATTGTTTTTGCTCTCCTGCAAGAACAAAACTTTGTAAGTTTTTGTTTTTCGTTTGTTGTAGCAAATTTCGTCAAGCAGACCGTTAATTTCTGCAAAAAATATTAAAGCCATAGAATTTTTGAATAGAGAATGAAAAGACATTTCAAATAAGGTATCACAAGCCCCTACTTCCTATTTAAAAATTTAGGGGTTGAAACTGCCACTCGAAGAGGGTTAAAATTAAGGAATGTCATTTTCGAATCCAAAATCGACGTGTCTTGGGATTTTTACAAATATCCAGAATAATTGAGAACTGAATTAATTCCATTTGGCTGTTCCACACTGTAGATAGAATAAATCCGAAATAAATTTAGGATAAAAGTAACGATCATATGTCCTTATTTTTCTTAAATTGCAATGAATATTCTCGTAATTGAGCCCTAACAGGTGTCATATCTCTCGTGAAAGTCACCCCACTATGACAATTTGCAAATAAAAAACTACTTGATCAAATTTCAAACGGTGTCAGATTGTTCCGTTCATACAATGTCCCATTTGAAACAAAATACCCTGCTTAACTATTGAAAAAATGCCGAAACGAGTCGATGTTCATTTTAGAGGGACATATTTTGACATAAAACCCTTAATTGTTATTCATCCTTTCAACAATTTCAATTGGGTAAATGGGTCGTGTGATACATTATTTGCAAGGTCTTTTAACCCCGATAACGACTGTGGCTTGTTTCTGCACATTGATCGATTCGTATTTGAGACATTCAATAACCATTGTTTCAGCAATTTATTATTCTGGTTAAATATTGTTAAAAGAAATATACTGATTGGAAAAATAAATAATAAAATTATAAAATTTTCAGTTCTTTTAGTAGCATCTTCCTTATTATAATGGTGTCATTTAATTTAATTAAGTGCTATTGAAGAAAAACACATGTTTTTTATCAACCTGTATATTTCTGGGTAAATTTTAAGATAGTGACTTAACAACTCTTGGATAGAGTGCATTTGAATTTTTCAGACCCATTAGAAGCAAATTATTTTTATAAAATGGAAACAAAAATAAGAATCGGTCAAAAATTAAATTAAATGTACTCAGTTCCCTGAATGCTCTAGAATAATGATCGATTTAAGAGACGTCCTAATACGCCATTCTATTTAAATATTAAATACCCTGACACTACTCATCACTGGCGGTTCTTCTATAGGGTCATTTGGTCAATGACCTCTCACATAAAAATAAAAAAATAGAGCTATTCATTTTCTGAAGTTTAAAAATATATAATATATATATTTTTAATATTCTTAAAAATATATTGAAGTTTCTAGTTCATTCTATGCACAATACTATTCTAATATCGAGCTTCTACATTCATATTCATTACATTATTCATTTATAGAATTTAAACATCTTGGGTCAATCCACAACTTGTCCTCAAAGCTAGCTACGGACCGAATTTGCAACGAATTAAAGTGAAATAGACTTATGCTCAAATCGTCAGAAAGCAAAAAAAGACAGAAAACACTGGCGGGGACAATGTCCCTGACACATTTTACGGAAACGGTAACGCAGGAAGTTCACTAAGTTCAGTAGAGCAGTGAGCAGTCTTAATGCTGACTAGGTACGCGTTGGTCGGTAAATTCTGTCGCGTTGTTTTTATTTGTGAACATTTTATTAGTAAATCTCTACTTGTCGTGAAATTAAGTAAAACAGTGTTTTTGGTGTTTACTATTAAATATGAGTGTTGTACAAAATATATTAAAACTGAAAGATGGACATAAGTTGGGTTATGAAGTCCGAGTGAAATTCAAAGGTGGTGGCCGTCCAAAACATAATATGATGATAAAGCAAACATCTCTTGATAAGAAAAAAGAAGTTAATACGTATTTTCGAAATTCAATGTACGATTTATCCGAGTGGATTTGCGGATGCGAGGTAAAAAATGCATTTTTTTGTTTCCCATGCCTGTTAGTTGCTGATGATATTGATCCTATATGATCCAAAATAGGTGTAACTGACTTGAAACATTTAAAATTAAAAGTACAAAAACATTTGCTCGCAACAAGTCACATGAATAACTGTTGTAATCTAGCAACACTTGGTACAGTTGATATTAGAATGCAGTTAGATAGTGCCTATAGAAAAAATTTAAAAGCTTACAACGAAAACGTTTCTAAAAATAGATATATTTTAAATAAAATAATAGATAGTTCCAATAAAGTACAAGTAGTTTTTGTGTTTAGATACGTTTTAGACGGTGTTGTATGTGAGAGATTTTGGAAATTTATTCAGCCTCAAGGAACGACATCGCAGCATTTGACAGATGTAATTTTAAAAGAGTTAGAATGTCTGAAAATTAATGAAAGTCCTGAAAAATTGATAGCACAAAGTTACGATGGAGCATCAGTAATGAGTGGTGCTTTTAGAGGTGTACAAGCCAAAATTAAAAAAAGTTATCCTTCAGCAAATTTTTTTCATTGTTACGCTCATCAACTAAATTTAATTTTACAAAAAGCATCAAGTCAGGATAAAAGCATAAAAATTTTTTTTGCTAATTTACATAGCCTTTCTTCATTCTTTGGAAAATCGCCAAAAAGAACAGCCGTGTTAGATAATGTTGTTAAGGTGAGATTACCTAAAGCGGCTCCAACACGATGGAATTTTAATACAAAGTGCATAGAGACTGTTCATACCTATAGAACAGAATTATTAGATTGTTTAGAAAAAAATCGTTGATAATGAATCAGAAAACAACACTTTAAACCAAGCTATTGGGTTAAAAAACTACTTACAAAATGAACATTTTCTTTACTGGTTAAATTTTTTTTATTTAGTTATGCCTCATTGTGATATATTGTTGAATCAATTACAAAAATGTCATATCGATATCATAACAGTAAATAAGTGTATTGGCGTTTTTAATAGTAAAATTGAAGACATCAGAAATAAAATTTTGAATAACTATTTGGAGGATACATCCATGCAGTCTGCCCAGAGATTTAAAACGGAAGAATCAAAAAGGAGAATTTCATTAGAAATTTGTGATATAATTACATATGAGATCAAAAACAGGTTTGGCTTCAGTAATAATTTAGCAGTGTCTCAGTTATTTCACGCAGATCGATTTAAAGATTATAAAAAAAGCTTTCCTCAAGATATGTTTAGTTAAAATGGAGTATCCAATCATAAATCATTTGAAACTTAAAACTGAATTAGAAGTATTATATAACCGAGAAGATTTTTCCAATAGTGAAGGTTCAGTTGCTTTGTTACAGCTTTTTATTAACAATAATTTGTGCAATACTTTTTCTGAAAGTGTCAAACTGTTAAAAATCTTGTGTACTCTTCCTATGACTACCGTCGAAAGTGAACGTTGTTTTTCCACCTTAAAAAGAATAAAGACATTTTTAAGAAATACCATGGGTTAGGAAAGGTTATCTTCTTTAGCTGTGCTTACCATAGAAAGGGCATTAATAAAGAAGATAAAAGACTTTAATGAAAAAGTAATTGACCACTTTGCATCTCAAAAAAGACCGGAGGATCGACTTGGAATTTAAACCACTTTAAAATGTAGGTAATACAGTAAACATTCCTAATTGATCTCCCTACCTCTTGACCCACGAACCACCACTGCTATTCATGTTTCAATATTAAAAGCAAGGTGTAGGAAACTGGGTAACACTATATTCCATACCAACTAACATTGAAAACTAAGCAAACAGTATTAAATATTTAATACCATTTACTCATCCACATGACAGCTTTGAATTTTTAATAATACTGCTCTACTTTTCTTTCACTAATTCTTTATACTCTTAGTCTATCCGGGTAGTAATCCCATTTTATTTGTTGCCTCTTCTAAAGCTGTTAGTTTGCCAGCTGTTCAAGTTTGTTATATACTGTAATCGCGCAGAGACCCAAGTAAAATATAAGTTTTATACATATAACAATAACTTGTATTTAATATCATTATTAAATTGTCTTTATCTGTTGCCAATTATCATATTGTTGGATTAATAACACTGGTCTGCAACGAAATCCTCCTTTAAAAAATTATGCTATAAGTATGAAGATTTTAATGCTCTGAATCTATTCCCGTTGGCCGATTTTTTTTATCACGTCTAGATTTTTTTATGATTTTTTTTTTAAATTTCATAAATTTTGTTTTTTTTTAATTTTTTTTTGTCAACATCAAGAACAGTATACATACATACAAAATAAGTTTTAGCGAGTTGTAAGAGAAAGAAAGTAAAGTCGCAGCAAATACTGCGCATGCGCATATCTACTACCATAAAAATCACTGTCAATACTTTCTTTCTTTCTCTTACAACTCGCTAAAACTTATTTTGTTTGTATGTATACTGTTCTTGATGTTGACAAAAAAAAAAAAAAATTAAAAAAAAACAAAATTTATGAAATTTAAAAAAAAATTCATATAAAAAATCTAGACGTGATAGAAAAAATCGGCCAACGGGAATAGATTCAGAGCATTAAAATCTTCATACTTATAGCATAATTTTTTAAAGGAGGATTTCGTTGCAGACCAGTGTAATTGAGAGTTTTTGAGAATTTTACTGTTGAGCGTCCAAGTACAGAGTTGCCCAAAAACCGGGAATGTTTCTAATATCTTGAAAATTAATTAAAATTGGTAAATTATGAAATTAAGTTGGAAGATAAATGCACTTATTCTGATGTAGGTCAGAATTTTTTTAGGTTAAACATGACGACATGGTGACGTCATCAATACAATTTTAAATATGAGGGCCTATTTTTCTGAGCAGAAATTAATAGAGATTTCCATTGCGAGTTTCTGTGGTCTATTGCTAATACTTAATGACACAGTGGGTGAAATAAAACTTATTACAAATAATTCTAACCGTCTGATCAAATCTAAAGTTAAACGTAAATAATCTTACAATAACTAATTTTACTAATAACTAAGCCTGGCCAAGCAACGGTAGATTCAGGGTAGAGCGCAATATCAATACCATCACGCGCTTGTTTACGATGACGATGACACGACACACTTCAGTTGTTATTTGTCGGTCGATGCATAGAATACTAATAAATAATAAATAATATTGAGCGTAAAGAGTAGAAAACGACCGTAAAGATTTATTCTATGATGGATGTAAAATAATTTGTAAAGTTTGTGATAAAGACTTAATGTGCTGGAATAAATACGGCTGCAAAATTCATGTCAATAGTAACCGGCATAAAAATAAAAAAAATTGCGTGTCTTCTTTGGAATCGCAGTTTACGTTTGATTTACTATTAACGCTGATTGCCTGTGATGTTCCTCTGAGCATATTGGATAAACCAGCATTTCGGGAGTTCTGGAATAAATACAATCCCCAGATGAATTTACCAAGTCGTTCATCGTTACGTAGATATGTACCAAGTGTTCGTGAAGACATTGTAAATAGGATTGTAAAAAAAATTCTATTTTAAATGTTATAGTACGTGTACTCGACCCTGTTAAACCAACATTTCCACTTTTACTAGCTAGCAAAAGACTAACTGCGTGTACTGGCGAAACAATTACGCGGGTGGTGTTGGAGACTTTCGAAAAATTTGAACTGCCAACAAGTCAAGTGTTGATGTTTGTGACCGACGGTGCTGCGACAATGCGTTTGGTGGGCCGTTTTCTTCACAGAGACGATTGTAGGTTTTACATGTTACGTGTAAAGTGCATGCGTTCCATCTTGTAGCAGAAACGAAACAAAATATAAATAAATACATAAAAAAGAATTTAAAGCGAACGAAATAGTACAAAAACATACATCACAATATATAAAATACTTTTGTTTTTATTATTGTACTTATTCAAGTATTATGATATGATATATACCCAGTACGTCTCTGTAGGATTAATGACCTTGGCCAGGCTTACTAATAAATATTAATGTATAGGCATGTAATTTGACACAACTGCACTCGGTGTATCAATATAAATGTCCTCTATAGAAATTACAGAGATATAATAATATGTATAATCCAATAGAATGTTTATTTTTTGTTATATTTCTATATTTATATATGCTTTTAGTAGTTTTATCGATATTTCAGATAATCGATAATACTCAGATTAACTTAAATATTTATAACCAAATAATAATTAACATGTATTGCTCTCTTGGAACATATTAATATATTTTTGAAATTTCTGTAGAAGACACTCGTGGATGCATATACAAACATCATTCCCATAATCACTAATTCCATGACACATATTATCGGCTAATACAGATCAATATATTTATCAACCATATTGTTCCCTAATAGAGACAATCTGCATATTATATAAGTTATTCTATATATGTATATAACATTTCTTCAAATATAGCTTCATTTATAGAGAGATGTATTTATTATATTTACCAGTGGCGGCTCGTGGTTAATTTTATAGGGGGGGCACACATTTGACATTTTTAAATTAAAATTAACTTACCAGAGAACCATTCACAATATTCTTTGTTCTCAAAGTCATGTGCTGCTTAAAAAATAAGCAAAAATTTGCAAAGGTGTCCTCCGAGGTGTCCTCCCACTTTAAGATCTAGTACATAAACAGTTATGAAACATTTTTGTAAAATGATGACCTCTAATTTTAATGTAAGTTTCTGAAATTGCCCTTATAATTTCAATAATATGGTTGGTATTATTAGGGGAAATTACTCGGGAAATTATCCAATTGGTGAATTTCTAAATCATTAAAAATATTTGAATTTTGAAACTTTTTTAAAACACTACACATAATTTTAATTTTTAGCTTCAAATCTATTTGAATATTTTTTTTCAGTTTTAAAATGTCTTAAATGTTTTTCTGTTTCCTTACATATTTGTATGACATCAGATGACGGATAAATAAGACCACCGCGGTCTTTTACAAATATTAGTTCATGGAAATTTTCCCTGTTTATTGAAAATAAAGCGTTTATACATTCTTCACATTTTAACGATTTTAAAATTGATTTTACCACAAAGCCACTATACACCATAATATATTCGTTGTACTCCGACAACTCCAAAGAAAAATTAAAGTTATATTCAGTTTCAGATATATCGGGCTCTAAATTTATTGCAAGTTAAATTTATTTTGTCTATTGCAGAACTATAATTTAAAATAGAAATATTTTCCAAAGGAATGCAATTTCCAGAGAATGTTTCTTTAATTTGCATATGAATCAATAATTTTTTATATGCAGATTTAAATTGGCGGCTAGTTGGATTATTATTCCATCCCCCATGCTGTCTGATATTACAGAAAAAAAGAGAGACTGTTTAAAATAAGTTACTTTACACATAAGATTAAATATTCTTCCTAATAAAATATTAAGTAAGTATTTTAATTTTTATTATGTAGTAAAATAAATATAATAAAATCCGTATGAAAATATTCGAGGTATTTTTTTAAATCAAAAGTATTATAACAACATGCATAAAAATAAATATAATAAAATTCGTATAGGTAAAAAAAATGGCATTAAAATACCATTTTATACAAATGTCGACTTAGTTTTATGTTTGTAAACCACCGAGTTGTAAACTAAATAATTTGACACAATTTACTACTCCAGTCCTGCAAATATGCTGGAGCGCAGGTACACATGGCGTAGGCAGATTGCTTAAAATTTAAATTAAATAACAAATAACTCGTAATTACTACTTACTTAAAAAAGGAAAAATTTTCATTTACACTGGTACCGGTGTCACTTCGGTTAGGACACACTTCAACAACACATTTACCCTTTATTACATACAAATATCTCATTAACAATAGATCTTTACAGCTCGATTGCATCATACTGATCGCCACGCGACTGCTAGGCACCGGCCAGGCTCCGCGGTGGCTTCATGCCTTGGTTCCTTGCAACAAGTCTATGTGGTCTGTGGGTGTACACAAGTGAACTGTGCCCGCATTAGAGCATAAGGGGGGGTCGTTGCCATAGCAATGCCGTAAACAAAATCTAGCCTGATGCAGAAACATGACGCGATCTCCGTACACAACTCATCTTGTGCCCTTTGGGAAGTAGATATTGGCAAACTCAAGTTGTAACGCAGCGATAGCGTCGGAAATTAGTTTTGGGGTTTATTATGTTGATAAAAATGTTAAAATGGATAAAAATAAATAGAAATTAGAAATTGACTAATTAACTAGCTAAGCTGAATTTGCTTTGGGGGGCACGTGCTCCTGTGCCCCTTAGGAGCAGCCGCCACTGATATTTACCACATAATAAAAAATATGAATATTTTTTGCTTGAACATGTATTCAAAACTTCTTTTGTTATCCACAAGATAAAATCCATTTATGCCAAACTAGGAAACTGAAACTAATAACAGAATTGCCGATATATAACTTTTTTATATATTTTCATACATGCTCTTAACTATCGATTGCAGATTTGATAAATTGGATTACTGAGTATGTTAGATGAAAAAATAAACATTGTATATTTTATTAAATTTAACATATTAACAATGTATAAATAGAAACCGTACTTGTAATAATTATAAAAAATGTAACGTTGGCTGTAGATCATCATTCAAATGTATGAAAACGAAAACACGATTTGAAATATTTCTCAGATGGTCAACGTCAAATAAAGTTTATCTAATTCATACGTCAGAAGTTTTAAATAAAATTAACAACAGTGGCGGCTCTCAGGTAGATGGAGGCAGTTGATTATAAATTTAGGAGAAATAAAACAATACAAAGTTGTAATAAACTATGAGGTTATCGACAATTTTTTTTAATAGCATGGTAATT
>JANEYF010003322.1:0-257500 GCA_029963845.1 Rhamnusium bicolor | reverse complement strand
ATATTTGCTACTCGATATCCACAAACCGGAAACCGTCACCAAACACTGTAAAACGCCTACTGGATAATTTTAAAAACTATGGCCCTCTCAAGAATTCAAAAGCGGAAGCCTTTTGTTGATGACGAAAACGTAGAAATAGTAATTCTGGAATATTTTCATGCATTTTCATTGATGTCATAAGACAAGCTGCTCTGGAATCGGGACTATGCAAGGATTCAGTTCACAGAATCTTAATTAAACATAAATTTCACCCGTTTTAGTTCCAAATGGTTCAACGATTAAAAGAAACAGATTAACTAAGAAGAGAAAATATTTGTGATTTTATTCTAATGAGGTCTGTAGGCGACGATTCTTATTTGGGAAATATTATATGGTCAGATGAAGCAAAATTTACCAAAAATGGACTTTTTAATGGACACAATTCGCATTATTGGAGTGACTCGAATCCTCATGTGTTCAGGGAGCGAAATTATCAAGAAAGTTGGCAGTTTAATATTTACTGTGCCATAAGAAACGATAGAGTTGTGGCATTAGAATTTTATCAGGAAAATTTAAGCAGTAAGTTGTAAAGGTTTCTTCTTCTGCTAATATATATAATTAATTTTTTTGTTTTTGTTCTTTTTTTAGGTGAAAGATCTTTACAAAATTTTAATAATAACTATTTAGAAAATTTACCTCTCGCCGAGCATAGAAACATCTCTTATCAGCACGACGGTGCTCCCCCACATAATGCGTATTTGATAAATAATTTACAAGAAACTTTTTACGATCAATGGATCGCCAATAATGGATCTTTCCTATGGCCTCCTCGCTCGCCCGATTTATCAATTTTAGATTATTTTATTTGGAGAACTATTAAAAATAAAGTTTACGAGAGCCCATTAACAACTATTGAAGATTGTATGCAGAGAGTAAGAAATGCATTTCGAGGGCGGAATTTTGAACAATTATTAAATTAAAACGGAATCATATTTTTAGTTGATTTTATCTTAGCTATTTTAGTTTAGGCAAAATATCTTCAATCCATATAATAAGCATGTTACAGTGTTTAGTGTTATTTTCCATTTTTGTGGATATCAAGTAACAAACGTAATACAAGTTCTTGATATTACTTTATCACATTCTCCATAAATATTAAATAAATTTAAAAAGTCTTCATGAGTGTAATTTACCCACGGTGGTATTTTTGACATAACAGAATGACTGACATTACTCATTGTTTCTAATCATGGCTAATTTGATAACATTTTTGCTAAAAAATCTTGAATTTCTAAGAAAATCGCAAATATTTCAAAAAGTTGTAACTTCAACTCCCACAATACTTATAACAAAAAATAAAGAGGAATTTAATTTTACATAATTTGATGTACAGAAATACAGGGTGTTTCATCTGACTTAAGCAAGTTTTTGCGGTTTGGAGTTTACAAAATATAACGTCAAAAATGGCACAATTGGTATACTATTATTGAATTTCTTCAAACTGTAGAGCATAGCTCACGTTATGGTCTTTTTGCATGCCAAAAAGCAAATGAGTATCTTTTACACGAAGAAAGTTCTAAAGGTTGTTGTAAACCATTACACCTGTCAATATTTTAAAACGTCAAATATCTCTGAAAGGGCGAGGTTTAGGCATAGGGTATCTTACACGTTTTGACTCCGAAATTTATGCTCTCTTCGAAAACCCCAAAATTTATAGGATGTTCCATTTAAAATAAGCAAGTTGGTATCGACTGCCGGTATAACCGGAAGTGCTAGATTACATACTCTAAAAATATTTATAGTCATACAGGGTATTTCGATTTGTCTGGGTCGTAGTCAACTTTATTATGTTAAATGAAACACCCTATATATTATTGCATAATTGGTTAGTGAATATACTAGAGCTTTTCAATGAACTACCGTATTATGGACTTTCTGTGAGCAGTTTAGTAGTTATTTCAAATATAGAAATTTTGTAACATGAACGCCTTTACAAGAAACCTTGTATTCCTTTAATTTCAAATGCATTTAAATGTTTCGATGCGATAGTGAATTTCCATAGACAAGGGCTTTCAAACTATGTATCAGTTTTATATTATTGTCTACAGGGTGTCTATAATTTTACGTCAAACTTAAAGATTTATAAACCTCAATAACTTTGTTATATCAAATGGAACACCCTGTATGTTATTTCATATTCAATCAGAGAATTGCAAGAGCTTTCTGACGACCTATCATACTAGATACTTATTTTCAATGGTTTTGAGGATATGATCATTTTTATCAAAATTTTGAGAAAAAAAAAATCAAGAATTCCCTCTTTTTGATAAATTTTATGCAAATTTTAAATATCCAATAAATAGAGAGGTTAATAGTTTGACTATTTTAAACTTTTTTATAAAATAACTCATTCATTCACAAACAATAAATTAGCAATTCTCTTTTATACAATACGATAAAAAGATAAATGAAAAATGAGTGTCAATATTTAAGTCAACATTTTTTCTTAAGACATGTCCGCACATTCATGTACGCGCATTCAAGTACGTGGTATTCATCCTAGACATACACTTAATTGTATTCAAGCAGCAACAGACTGTTCAACGGATTATTGTTATTTGTTTAGTTTATTTCGTTGAAGTAATGGTTCTTTGCAGGCCCAAGGATGGTAAAAATCAACCACCGAAACGTTGGCCCTTAATTTAAATTTTGTGTCTTAAATAAATTGTTATCCAAATTGCTCATGATATTTTTCTGTCATTGTAACAAGTGGACGTTGTTAGTTTCAAACTAAATAAGAAAAACATCGAAAAATATAATAAAAATGTTGGAAACAAACTTGTTATTATAAAATTAGTATTTTTCAATTTGCCCCTTTAAATGAATGTATCTCGTTCGTATGTATTATCGGGTATATGTTTATGGGAACTTTTTCATTTCAATATCTATTTTCACTCTGTATGAAATTAATTTGCATTTATTAATAAATTTTTCATTTTCAATGTAGCGCACGTTTTACTATTGATCCTACCACTGAATTTTGTACAAGGCCAATAATAATTATATCCTAAGCAAACCACATTATAACTCCATAATAAAACAATAAGGTTATATATATTGTAGGGAGTAAATGGTATAGTTATTGACATACGAAAAGTATGTTGGCTCGAACAATTCATCAAAGTCGTAAGAGATTTATTTATATAGTAAACGAACCGTGAAGATATTCAGCTTTCGTGAGCACTGCAAATTTTAAAATCTAGATGTAGAAGTTTTGTATATAAAAGTTTGGATACTTATTATAAGCTTAAAAATTTCTAGCCGTATTGTTGTTATACGAGAAGCTAAGAAAAGTATGTATTTCTTTCATTATAAAATGCCAGGTGGTTCAAACGACGAGTCCTAATCGTCCAAGAAAAAGTGCAAAATGTGTTTCGGTATAATTGATAAACTATATTTAAAAAGCGTAGTAAAGTGTAATTCAAATAAGTGTAGTTTTTTATTGTACCAAAAATTCGTTCATCTTTCAGCAAAAGTATTTTTCTCCGATCGGAAAAAATGATACATTTCCGATATTTTTGGTCTGTAACAGTTATTTTTCCACAACCATCTAGAAAGTTAACTGTATTTGGTTATCTTTTTCACCCACAGAAATTAAAAATATTCTAAAAACCCTCCCCAACCTAAAAGCCCCCGGACCAGACAACATACCAAATATACTATACAAAAGACTCCCCAGAAAGTCACTGACTCAAATGAGATTGCATCGATTGCAATATTTTCCAACAGCGTGGAAAATTGCAATTATTGTTCCCTTTCTGAAACTGGGGAAAGATCCCATGTCACCTAATATGTAATTACAAGCCTATTTTTCTATTAAACTCTCTGGGAAAAATAGCAGAGAAAATCATTCTCTAAAATTTAAACAAATTTATCAATAAAAAAGGAACTCATCCCAAATAACCAATTTGGTCTTTGAGGGGGACACAATACCACGCTGTCGCTGTGCAAGGTGGTGTATGACGTCATCGAGGGCTTTAACCGAAAACAAAACACCAAAATGTTACTTCTAGACATAGAAAAAGCACATGACACCGTTTGGCATGTGGGTCTCCTGCACAGGCTAAAACACTTACATAAGTTACCAGACTACTATATTACACTAATTTAATCCTATCTAGATAATAGGAATTTTTTGTATAAAAATAAATAACACTAAATTTAAAAGACATGATATTAGGGCGGGCGTGCCGCAGGGGACGGTCCTTTCACCCACCTCTATCTCGTCGACCTACCTACACACCCCCTTACACAGACTATCATGTACGCCGACGACACGGGAATTTACGCAAAATCCTTTTCCGCACAGACTGCTACAATTCTTAATTATTTTATTACGACTTGGTATACTAAACCAGGTGCCGTTTGGTTGCTTTTTGAATCCAACCACCCACAAAAAATGAAAATCAACCTCATAGTAGGTATGAAAAATAGGGTGATAGCTACAAGTCATACATCGCTTAAAATACACAATTTAAAAAACTTTCCAACTTTTTTTATAGATAGTGGTTACCCACCACCTTAATCAAAAAATTATTGTTCAGCTGATCATAGATACATAATGTGTTACGTGATTCTCAAAACCCGTCTCATATGATTTGCTGCTCACTTCTCTACATTAGTCCACTTGATCATAGATTTTAAAAAAAGATTTTCTAAATTTAGTAATATCAAATTAGCCTTTAAAAACAAATTAACAGACGATATTTTGGCGATGTCCAATGTGGTGTATTGCATACCATGTGATGATTGTAACAAAAAATTAGTTGGCCAAACTAGAAGGAAAGTTAAAGACCGTATAATTGCCCACAAAAGTAACATCAACCTAAATAAACAGGCTATAACTGTCCTAAATATTAACTGATCGACTTCAAATTTGGAACAGGGGTGGACCTCTATTGTTTTGGAGCCGGTTTTGAAAACGCGAAATGGGGCAAAACGGCCTAAAAGCCATTTTTATTTCTTTTTTTTTTGAAATGCGATATCTGTTCAAAATATTGACCGATCGACTTGAAATTTGCAACAGAGGTAGACCTTTATGGTATACATATGCCTGTTGATTTTAAGCCGGTTCCGAAAACGGAGAGTGGGGCAAAAAAAATTAAGAATTTTGATTTTTTTTGGAAATGCAATAAATGCCCCAAATATTGACCGAATTGGTACAAATATAGGCATATTAGCATAAGACTCAATAAAATTGATCACAAGGAACCGATTCCGACTATTCACTAACCGCTCCGATCATTCCCGAAGGTGTTATAAGCACTTTTAATAGCGTTTTAAGAAATTAAAAAGGGCAAACGAGTTTCAAGGGTGTTAACAGCCACCGAGGCTACAGATTTAACCGCGAAACACGAACTGTACCCGAACCTTTCCGAAGTCACCCGAAGATACCCGAAGGCAAACGGGGCTTGCGGGGTATCATTTTTAATAAAACCGAATACGAGTAACCGATTCCGAGCATTCCCGGACCGCTGCGATCATTCCCGAACGCGTCTTAGGCAATTTTAACAACGATTGCAGGCATCGAATAACAAATCATTCTGGAACCGATCCGATGTACTTTGTCCGTCTTCTGAAAATCTATATGGCATCTTCACCGCAGCGGTGAATGTACCTCACTTGTTATATAGATTTTCTTAAAAAAAATCTATATATACATTTATGCTCGGCGACTTTGGGCCCCCGTATCTCGAGAACGGCTGATCGGATCGACCTCAAATTTGGGATCTATCCGAATCTCGAGATTTCCAGAAACTTTCCGTCTGTCCGAAACTCCGGAAGTTCGGAAACTTTTCTTTGAAATGCGATAACTGTCCCAAATATTGACCGATCGATTTCAAATTTTTACCAGAGGTAGACCTCCATGGTCTACATATGCCTATTGATTTTGAGCCGGTTCCGAAAACGGCAAGTGGGGCAAAAACGGCCTAACAACCAATTGTTTTACCTTTGAAATGCGATAACTGTCCTAAATATTAACCGATCGACTTCAAATTTGGAACAGGGGTGGACCTCTATTGTTTTGGAGCCGGTTTTAAAAACGCGAAATGGGGCAAAACGGCCTAAAAGCCATTTTTATTTCTTTTTTTTTTTGAAATGCGATATCTGTTCAAAATATTGACCGATCGACTTGAAATTTGCAACAGAGGTAGACCTTTATGGTATACATATGCCTGTTGATTTTAAGCCGGTTCCAAAAACGGAAAGTGGGGCAAAAAAAATTAAGAATTTTGATTTTTTTTTGGAAATGCAATAATTGCCCCAAATATTGACCGAATTGGTACAAATATAGGCATATTAGCATAAGTCTCAATAAAATTGATCACAAGGAACCGATTCCGACTATTCACGAACCGCTCCGATCATTCCCGAAGGCGTTATAAGCACTTTTAATAGCGTTTTAAGAAATTAAAAAGAGCAAACAAGTTTCAAGGGTATTAACAGCCACCGAGGCTACAGATTTAACCGCAAAACCCGAACTGGACCCGAACCTTTCCGAAGTTACCCGAGGTCAAGCGAGGCATGTGGGGTATCATTTTCAATAAAACCGAACATAAGGAAGCAATTTCGAGCATTCTCGGACCGCTGCGATCATTCCCGAACGCGCCTTAGGCAATTTTAACAACGATTGCAGGCATCGAATAACAAATCATTCTGGAACCGATCCGATGTACTTTGTCCGTCTTCTGAAAATCTATATGGCATCTTCACCGCAGCGGTGAATGTACCTCACTTGTTTTCTTTATTTCGTACTTTATATTCAAGACTGTAAATTAATAATAATGTTCTTATACTTATTTTTTATATTTGGCATGCAATAATGCACATATAAGTAGAAAAAAATTCCAGCCACAACAGTGGAAATGGCTTCTATCGATACAGTTTGAAATAAACTGAACTACTAAAACTTCTCAAATTTTTACACGTTTTGGCGTCTCTTGTATTCCTTATTATGTGTTTATTGGCGTAATTCCAGAAATAAGTTATGATTAATATATTAACTAATCAAAGGCAAAAGGGAATCAGTTTGTAATCTATGTATAAACTTGATTTACTGACAAACTTTTGCTTTCTTGCATTTATATAAAAAAAACTGGGACAACCCATCCTTTTAAGTATAAAGTAAAAAGAAATTGCTCTATCTCTTTCTAAGGAAGTTTGCTTATTATTATATTCTTTAATACTAAATGCCAGTTAGTTTATTTGGGTCGTTCAAGTTTTTCTTTAACTTTTAAATTAAAAATATGCAAATTAATAGAATTATTCATAATTCCACTTATTCTTTAAATAGCTGATTGCTTAGGTTTCCTGAGTTTGTGAGTATCTGGAAATTTCGAAGTAAATAAGCTTTAATTATAATCTCATATAAATAATAATACAGTATGCAGTACCAAGAAGCACATTTAGTAGTCTACGTAGTAGCTACCATCAGTGGAACTTTAAAGGTTTCCGCAACGTTACGTAATGAGAACAATCCCTCTACCAAGCATTCACCAAAATGGGGAATACTTAGTTATTACGTAGCAAGTACTGTTCCTTGTTACGGTTGACAACCAGGTTATTACGTAAACGGAATGTAACCAAGTCGTAGAAATAACTAACTTTTGGAACAGATCTTTAGTGATACGATAGCAAACTATATTTTGCTCTCTCTCTCTCTCGTTCAAATAGCAAAATAGAATGTATTACAATGGGATTTACTGATTGTGAGTTTGAAGTCAATATGTCCAAGTTAAATCGATATGTAGGTAATAAACATTCACTCTGTGTGGAAATTAAAACGACTACACGTCTTCCGTATAATGTTTACATGATACTTCGATAAAAAAAGATGTGCTCTCTAGAAAATTAGTTTTTCGAAAAAGAAATTTGTTCAAAAATGCAAAATTTTCGATGGAAAACATTTTTTTGTTTATAAAGTAATAATAATCTATTTATAAGAGATGATTATTTATTGTTGTTATTTATTTTCCAAATAATAAGTTTAAATAACCAACCAATAATATAATACATTTATTGTGTACCAGTACGGTAAAAAATATTCGAAGGACCGAGATTAACAAGAAACTTGGAGAAAGAAAAATCCACTCACCACTTTCTGCACCTGTAGGTTCCTAGGCTAGCCTTTTATTTATTAATGTTCCCAAGCAACATTCTGACGACGAACCGACGTTGCTGTTCGCAACTAAAAGTCGGTGTGCGACGTACACAAAACGTCGGAATGACCCATATTTATGGATAAGGCGTGTTTATCATTGAGTACGTATTATATACAAAATACTTCGAATAAAATTTTAATAAATCTGGTGGGGTAAAAACTGAAACGAAAGGAATTTTATTGATACATATATATAAAGTAGGTCGAAAAATATAGTGAACCCATAAGAATAATGTTTATTTTAAGAACGAAAGTACTATTTTTATTTCTTTACTTTCAAAAAATATTTTCCGTTTCCTAAGAAAGCGCAATTGAAATATTGTTTGATTAATTTTACGAGTAAATAAAAACTTTTTTGCTTACTTTATTTGAAAAAAGAGGCAAATTTTGTGTATTTAAAATAATTGTACACATAATCAACATGGCTGCCTATTATTTCCTTCTGTGGAACCAGAAAATATGGCGAAGGCGGAATAAGTGCAACTATTTTTACTAATAGCGACTTCACGGTTAAATAATTTTACCTGCACTAACTTTTAGTAGGCTTTGGTGCAGAAATCTGTACTAACACTAACGTTCATTTCAAACAATCACGATAATATCGACCGTCTCTTGCAGTTGGTGTATAAATCTTTACTAAATGTCTATCAATATCTGAATTATCGACATTAATTTTGAGGTTATGTTAGACCAAGGACCAAAAGCCTAACACCAACGTCCAACCGACGTTGCTAGACGACTATGTCAGTCAGCAACGTCTAACCAACGTTGGAATGTTACCCAAAAATTACCTAAATCTAATTAATCAGTTACCAATGTCTAATCAACATTGGATAATAATCTAAGAACACACTCAATGCATTAAGTAGATTTCTGACATCAAGCCAATGTTGGTAAATGTGCTAGATGTAAATAGTAGGTTTATGAGGTTCAAGCTACGTTGCTCCGACGTTGTATCATAACTATAACATTTAAGACGCTACTTGACTAATATTTGTAATAATTCTGACCTTATAATTAGTAAAAAAGTAGTCGGTAGTCGGTAAAATGTTACTTGAGATGAATGTAGTTACCTATCAAGTCGGTTACCAACGTTATACAGAAGTAGGTGTATTACCGAAAAATTAATCGGAGCTACTTAAGTTAGTCATTAACGTCTAACCAACGTTGGTTAATAACTAAAAAGGACCAAACCTATTAAGCCACTAACCAACGTCTAACCAACGTTGGCAAGTGTTCCATAACAAACTTGACCTATTCAGTTAGTCACCAACGTCTACCCCAACGTTGGTAGGTTACTCAAAATTTAACCATACCTATTTTAGTCAGTTGTCAACGTCTCATCAACGTTGGATAATGACTTGAAAACATATCAAACCTTATTAAGTCGTTCTCCGACGGCAAATCAACGTTGGTAAATCGTCCAGACTTAAGCAGTAGGTTTGCGAGGTCGACGCAATATTTGGTTCGACGTCGTATTACAACTACAAAATTTAAGTTATTATTCGACTACTATTTGTAATAATTCTGACGTCGGAATTAGTGAAAAAGTAGTCGGTAGTTGGTAAAATGTTGCTTGGGTTGTTTCCACATGTTGGTATACAATACACAATAACTTCGATTAAATTCTGCGAGAGAGTTTATTTTTTAATTGTAATTGATACAAATTTACATACGAGATACGAGATGTCCACCCGCGGGTTAATCAAATTCAAGTCTGTCGCTTCCTTTTCCCGCGCCTGCGTGGTAATAAATCTCCCTCCAAGTCATTCGCGAGAAAACCATGTGAATGAGTTTTGAATTAATTTTAAAGCTAAGATGGAACCTTTTAATATTAAATACTAATCTTACTAAATTATTATATTACACAAACATATAAAACAATGACAAAACTAAACATATTGTGTCATACCAGTTAATTAATTTTACGCATCGTTTACGTTAAAATAATTTATTTTTAATAAAAAAAAAATTATTTTCAGAATTATATTTTTATTTATGTCAATATGGCGTTATCATTTAATAATACCTGACCAAAAAGTGTATTACGAAAAGGTTACTGCAAAGTTCCCAGGGACTTTACGACCCTCACTTTTCAGTTGGCAGAGCTGGCTGATCCGATCTATACTCCATTCATTTCACATGAGCACATAACATCTTTTTTTACGTCGGCTCGCAGGGCGACCTTTTGTCGACCTTCAGTTCTTTAGTATAGGTACGTGGTGCAATATTTAAATTCACAAAATGTATTTATATAATATCGCGCGCCTGTGCAAGAATTTTTTATTTGCTTATATGAAATGAATGGAGTATAGGTAAAAAACCGCTCTCAATTAATTGGGGATCAAAATTTCCTCACCGTAGTAAAACTCGACGTGTGGTGGAGTTTATAATAAAAGTAATTTTTAACGTTTTAAAAAAGTTACATTCTTTGACGTTTCAAAAAAAGTCACATTTCGCCGTTTCAAAAAAAGTCACATTGGTGGAATGTCACTAATATTTTTTACACATTGGGACCGATTTTGTTCATCAACGAACTCAATCTCTTCCTTGACCTCTAGAATATGTGTATCAAATTTGAAAACTTTATCTCACAAACTGTAGCTGCTATCGCGAACCACCCAGACAGACATACAGACAGAACATTTTTTCTGTCTGAAATTTTGTGTTATTTATCATAATTCGTCGAGATTCGTCCAGAAATGCAATAAAAATGTTATTTTCACGAATACATAACTTCCTCACTTCGAGGGGTGAGGAAGTAATAATTTTATTGTTTGGGATTAGCAACACGTTAAAGAATGACTAAACATCAACAGGTGACAGGTGGAAGTGTTATTAGCGAAAATCAAACAACTGATTAACTGGATGATTTACCTTGAATACCAACAAAATTCAATGTGGCGAAAATCTCGGTTGCCCAAAGTTGACACCATTATCCATATTTTCTGTCATCTGATCATTCATGTGTTCGTAAATTTTGTAACTATCCCAAGTTATTCATTTGTCTGAATTTTGCGAATTTGTTGAGTGGGCGAAATTTTATTTAATAACAATTAATGGTAAATCACAAACAATCACAGTCAATTACATTCTTTATTTTTTTTTACATTTGTTGGTTCTTCACTGCAACGTCCGATTTTCCCGACAATTTTTCTAACCTGGTTATTTATTTATTTGAACGAATAAGGGTCGGTACTGTACCGATCAAATAATTTGTTAAATTGTTAACTCCACTTAACTGTAACATAACTTTTCCATAAAAGGTTGATGAATACCGGAAAATCTTTATTGTTGTTTTACTGCTTTTCGGCGCCATTTTCGATTAATTCCGAATAAGAATGTGTCGACCTAATGTCGCTAATAAGTTACACAACTTTAAAGCTCCAGAAAATGCCCCGACAACGTTACAGGAACTTTAAATAGAACATTTTCAGATATCATTATTTTGAAGTGATCCTCTGGTAACACTGTGAAGTCGGGATTATTACTAATTATCACTTTAAAGTTGAAAATGCTTTAAAGAACTGCAGAGTAATATCCGCAACGTTGCACATACTGCAGCAAGTGTAATAACTATACGGTACCTGAATTCAGTAGAATTTACGTAATTGTTACTACGTGGGCATACCACAAGGTGAATTTTACACTAAAGTCGCAAATTTAGGGGCAGACAATTCCCACTATATTAAAGTTCCGATGCCAGTTCCTGTCACTTTGGTGCTTGTTGGGAACCTGTTGTAGGTCGAGACACCAGCAGACACCGTATTTTCTTGCCAACAGCTTGAGAATTGTCAATAAGTTTTAGTGCCACGCAGCCAAGTTACAAACATCTTACCAACACACTAACAACGACCTCAAGCCACTGACAAAGAAATACAATACCTACAATCACGATCCACGACAGGCCGCGTCTCGTTAATTCCCTCACTCAACGATGGAACAATAAATATACATACAGGGTGTAACAAAAAAGCATGTCATAAACTCAATGGCAAATTCTAGGCAACAAATAGTGACGATATGACTTAACTTACCTCTATGCGAAAATGCTTCGAAAAATTTTTATGGGCCTTTAAAGTCGAAAATAACAAATGAAAAATTTGCTCTAATTCTGGAGTCCTTGTAAGATATCTTCTTTAAATTTGGTACAATATAGCACTAGTAGTAGTTCCAATATTTTAAGTAATTATGATCAGTTTATGTCGATTCAAAAGACGAGAAGTGGGGGTCATGTGACACATTTACCCCACATTTCTTTTATGGGCACACCTATGGCAAACAAATTAATTTTTTTTGAAAATAAAATTCAAATTTAAAAGTTTTTTACTTTTATCTTTTTTCCTATGTGCTTTAATTTTCAAGGAAAATTAAGATTAAAAATGTAAATCCTGCAATTTTGCATATAATAAAATGGTTTAACCATTCGAAAACTTAATAACCTCAACCATATTATGTGATGAAAATAGTTCATGGTATACCAAAATTTTCATAATAATTAATAATAATAATAATTTCTTATACACAGACATTTCTTTTGCAAAATCTCAGGTTTTGTATGTTTATTCTACTGATTAGTAAAAGGAAATACGAGAAAATGTACAATAACTAGAGTAGGTACGTTAAAAAACAGCTAACAGTCGCTGATAGTTAACAATGTACCATTGTTTTGTTTATGTCAAATTGTTTACTCCTTTCTTATTAATACTGCTTCTTAGTTAGTGCTCAATTTTCTAAAAAAATAAAATGGCAAATTACACTTTTGGATATTAAATAATTTAATTATGTATCATTAAAGCATCCGATTTTAGGGTGAGTGCCATAGCAATGGAGCTCTGCAGCTAGACGTTACGTTGCAAAATACCCGAATAGGCACACACCAGATCGACGTACTTTTTTTGGCAATAGACCGTAGATTAAGGAAAAGTGGTAGCTTTAAAGAATTCAGAGTAGGAAACTGTGGGCAACCTCGAATACGGGAACCCTACGCCGAGGAAAGGGTATTAGACCTCATTGACGAAAATCCTGATAGAAGTACTAGGCATTTAGCGGCTGAGGTAGGAGTGTTCCATATGGCAGTCTGGAGAGTGTTACATGAACAACAGCTGTACCCCTACCATGTTCAAACTGTTCAAGTATTACAACCAGGAGATTATGCCCCTAGGCTTGTATTTTGTAGATGGTTGCAACAAAAGAATTTAGAAAATGATAACTTCGTTAAGAATATTTTATCAACGGATGAAACTACTTTTACTAGAAATGGCGTGACAAATCATCACAATTCACATTCATGGGCTGACGAAAATCCGAGAACAAAAAAGAGACGCATTATCAGAACAATTTTTCAGTTAACGTATGGGCAGGAATTGTGGACAATTTTTTAATTGGACCATTTTCTCTACCACACCATCTGTCGGGGATAGAATATTTAAATTTTCTCCGAAATGATCTCCCCAATCTCCTTCAAGAAGTACCATTACCGATACAAGAAAACATGCGATTCCTTCAAGACGGGGCACCCCCTCATGACAGTCGTGAGGTCAGAAACTTTTTGGGGGAACAATTTCCAGAACATTGGATTGAGCGAGGAGCAGAAGCACCCAGTGGCCTGCCCGCATGCCAAACTTAAACCCCCTTGACTTTTGTTTTTGGGGTTATATGAAAGAAAAGGTCTACTCTGTGCAAGTTGACAGTGTCGAACATCTCAGAGTGAGAATTATAAATTACTGCAGATAGTTTTCGCCAGAAGAAGCAAATTTTTAATAAAATCAGATTTTCATTTTTGAAAAGATGTGTTAAATGTATTGATGAAGGCGGAGGTCATTTTGAGCACTTGCTAAAGTAATAAAATAAAGCCTGAATAAATTTCTGTTCAATTTATGAAATTTTAAATTATTTAATTAGGTAATTGTGTTGTTTATTTATTTATAAAGTAATTATTAAAAATAAATTGTTTACAATAAGTTCCAAAAAAGTTATCTTGTTAAAATTAAATTGCTTGTTTATTCAGAGGACACTATTTCATTCGATTTAAAAGTCTTATCGCAAAAAATTTGCTTTAGAGTCTTTCAATTCACAATTGCAATAAGGTAAATGCTTGAAAACTAAAGCACGTAGAAAAAAAGGTAAGAGTAAAAAAAACCTTTAAAATAAAATTTTATTTTCAAAAAAAATTATTTTTTTACCATTGGTGTGCCCATAAAAAAATGGGTGGTAAATGGGTCACATGACCCCCACTTCTCGTCTTTTGAATCAAGATAAACTGTCATAATTACTTAAAATGTTGAACTACTACTAGTGCTATATTGTACCAAATTTATAGAAGTACTCCAAATTTTTTTCATTTTTTATTTTCGACTTTAAAGGCCTATACAAATTTTTGGAAGCATTTTCGCATAGAGGTAAGTTAAATCATATCGTCACCATTTGTTGCCTAGAATCTGCCATTGAGTTTATGATATGCTTTTTTGTTACATCCTGTATAGTAATAGTATTCATTACATTTAAACACTTAAATTATAAACAAAATAGGTGAAAGTAAAACATATGTTACACATGTTATAAATTTTGGCTTACTACATACTACAGCCTACTTGATTAAAGGGTGTGTCCAAAAGCCCATAACTTGTTATAGTTATAAATTTATCTTTAAAAACTCACAATGACATGGTTTTCTACAAAACACCATATTGCATTGGAAATAATTTAAATAACCAATTAAAAAAACCGCAATTCCTTCATTGCCGCCTCCAAGAATATGTTGATTTAATCTGGTTCTAGGTCGAATTCGCTCTTCGAGAAGGAAGAGACTTTTGTCCGCTTTACTCCAATAAATACGCACAATTCTTTCTACGTTGTATAAATCGGTATTTTATTCGAGTACTGTTGTTTTGTGATATTTGTGTACCGAGCTTATTGCACCTAGCCCTTCAATGGATCACATACTGTAAATGCTAAAATGGCGATAAGTTTTCATACATTTTTATAGACACTTGAGTTTTACCACAACCGTTACGCTTCCCTGAATATTTCCAACAAGTTTTAATAAAAAGTAACAAGGGTTTATTGTCTCTCTGACATCCTTATATGAAAGACAAATATTCCAAGGGTTCTGTGTTCTATTCCAAATAGTTCGTAAATAACTTACTGTGAGAAATTTATTTGAAGTCCCATTTAAATTAAATAAAGCGTGACTTGTATTTTGTATTAGGCAAATATTTGCTAAATGTGGGTCACAAATACGGTTTGGCATCTAATGAGTATTCAGTTGTCAATTTTAAATATTAAAATTAGTTTCCCTGAATTTTAGTTTTTGTTGTTCTCTACTGGGCGGTCCAAAAACATTTCCGCGTTTTTCGCGAATAGTAAGATTTAATTATGCACAAGCAGGAGGCATGTTTCCAGCATATCATGTTTCTTGTTAAATAAAACAACCTCCGTCTGATATAATAATAATAATAAATAATAATATGCTACTCTTTTATTCTCGTACCCCTATCTTGTAGGGTAATGTATATGGTCACCATTCACCAAACCACTGGGCGTGGGAATGTAGCAAGCCGAGACACTACTTAGCCAGGATATGTTAATGAGTGTCATGACAAAATAAAACTAGCTCAGATCTCAGGACGTTTACACCCAGTTCATCTGAATTTCTATACAATAAAATTAATTACTCTACTTAAACTTTAACTTACCATAAATTATTCGTTTTCGTTATAAAGTGATGCTTTAAAACAAAATATCAAATTCAACAGCTCTAAAACAGGTTATATTCGTACAAATTTCATAAAAGTGAATAACGCATATATAAAAAAAATTTACATTACGATAACTGTGCCTTAAATCTACTAAAGTACTTACTAAGTACACAACCATTATTCACAGAGTGTGTATCAGAAATTAAGACAAGGTTTTAACTACCGTGAATCTGGCCACACTGAAAGTTCACAGCGTGTCGTTAAACTTAAAGTAAACAAAATAGGGTGATATTCCCTTATCATAAAAATCAAAACAATATATACTGTTACCAGCTACCAGCAGCACATAAGGATAGGTACTCTTTAAAATTCGTCCTGGTCCCCTTTTACCTGAACTTGGAATTTACACCGTTCTCACGTAGGCACGTAGGCTCTTTAGTCTTACGCGTGCAAAATAATGCCAGACCACGCCTCCCACGGACGTGCAGAACAATACAAACCTCGCACACAGGCATGCACAACGACACAAACTTTGCCCTAGGCATGCAGAACGATGCAGTCTTCGCCCCAGGCGTACACTCTAAAAAAATATGTTTTAATTACAAACTGGTCAAACTTTCACCTACTGGAAACTCTGTAATGTACTTAAACGCAAAACAAAAACTATAATTTTTCTAACTATTTACTTCAAACACAAAGAATACAGGTGTCTTCCAATTTCTTCAGTAGAACCATCAAAATCATAACCTCACTTCTCATTTGCTATGTGCTAGAATACAACTTTTCTCGTAACAATATTTGTGTGACCGAGGTTCGGTTTAGGGCGCTGGACCGGGAGTCTACGTCGGAGAGCGATGGTGAGCAGTCGAGCAGAAAGACGACCTCCGTTGATTGTTATATTAGTATATTGTTACAAGTTGAAAATACCGATGTTAATAAACTTATATGTCTAAAAGGAGTCTTTTCATTCATTCGAAGTAGCAAACACTGGCGACAAGGATTAAATTGGATTAACAAGTGCGGATATTGAGGAATACAGCAACGCATGGCTTACGAGAAAAAACAATCAGGAACACCTAGAAATGGTAACCAAAGTGCTTCAAATCCTTAAAGAGGCGGGCCTGACCATCCGGAAAGACAAATGTGAATTTTTTAAAAATAAAGTAAAATATTTAGGGCACGAAATCAGTAAGGAGGGTCTAAGAACATGCGAAAGCAAGATCCAGGCGATAGCGGAAGCACCTCAACCAAGAAACGTCACCGAGGTAAGAAGTTATTTAGGAATGGTCAATTATTACAACAGGTTCACCCCTCGTTTAGCCGAATTGTTAAGGCCAATTTACAATTTATTAAAGCAAAGCTCAGTTTTCAACTGGACAAAGCAATGTCAAGATGCATTCATTAAAACTAAAGATATGATGGCAACCGACATTGCCCTGACCCATTTCAACCCCAACTTGCCATTAACATTAACGACTGATGCCAGCAATCTAAGAATTTCAGCGGTATTATCACATATCATGGACAGTGGACAGGAAAAGATAGTAAGTTGTGTCTCAAGGACTCTGCTTCCGGCAGAAGAAAGGTACTCAACTCTCCATAAGGAAGCACTCGCCATTTATTTTGGAGTCACAAAATTTCATAACTTATTAGTCGGTAGAAATTTTAAAATAAGATGTGATCATAAACCTTTAATAATCCTATTCGGAGAGTATAAACCGATACCGAGAATGTATGAAAACCGCTTACAGAGATGGGCAGCTTACCTATCTGGTTTTAAATACACCATAGAGTATATAAAAGGCAATGAAAATGTTATAGCTGATTATCTTTCTAGAACCCCCCTGAAAGCAAATCCCAGAGACTGTGAGGAGTCAAAAATCAGTTATTTAAATTTCACCTCTTGTTCAAAACAATATCCGATAGATAACGATGCTGTCAGGAAAGCTACCAAAGAAGACCAAGAGCTGCAGACCATAATTAGCTATATGAAAACAGGAAAATGGCCAAGTCACCAAATAAGTGAAGCTTTAAAACATTACATTAACCGACGAGATCAGCTTTTCTATGAGGACGGCATTCTTCAGTGGGGACTCAGGATGGTAATCTACATAAGTCTCCGTAGAACCCTCCTCAAAGAACTACATGCTGGACACTTTGGCATAGTAAAAATGAAGTCAAGAGCAAGATCCATGTTCTACTGGCCAGGTATCGACAAAGTCATCGAAAATGTGGCAAGAACATGTGAAGCATGTCTCATAAACAAACCAACTCCACCCAAATCCCAGTTAACACCATGGCCCCTAGAAGTAAAACCCTGGAACAGAGTGCACATCGATTTCCTAGGCCCACTGGAAGGTAAAACATTCTTAACAATTATTAACGCATACTCAAAATGGATTGAGTTTTCCAAATGAAAAACATTACAACAGCAGAAACTATTGAAAAGTTAAGAGAATCTATTGCTAGATTCGGAATACCATCAGTAATCGTAAGTGATAACGGTCCTTCTTTAGTCTCTAGTAAGTTTAGAGATTCTCTAAACCAAAATGGCATTAGGCACATAACTTCACCTCCCTATAACCCCATGAGCTATGGTGCTGCAGAAGGAGCCGTCAAACTTTTTAAAAATAAAATAAAAACTATGATGTGAGAGGAAAATAGCAATGAAAGCCTTTCTACTTTAATTTCTAGGTTTCTTTTACAGTACAGGACAACATCACAAAGCTCCACGGGAGAAACACCATCGCAGCTGATGTTTGGCAGACAAATGAAAACCAGGCTGTCCTTACTACGAGAAGCAAAGGTGAGCCCAGACGAAGAAGTACGAAAGTGCATGGAAAGAGCACAACAAATGCAGAGGAAACAGTATGGAGGTGTAAACAGAAAATTTAAGGCGGGTGAGAAGGTAATGGCAAGAAATTACAGAGCGAACGGCAAAGGATGGAGTAAAGGGGAAGTAGTCAAAAAGATCGGAAGATCTACTTACATCTGTAGCGTGGAAGAAAGCACCTGGAAACGACATAGCAATCAACTGCTGAAGATGGGCACGGAAGAGGAAAAAAAGGTAGTTTTAGACTCTGCGACAAACGTAAGTAACAATGCAAATTCCAAATACTCATTTTTAACTTCTTCCAAAAATAGTTGTAGTTTTTATCCAACCATCTCTCCACTTGATAATTTTAACGATATCATTTTAAATAATGACAATGATAGTATTAGTTTTAGTAGCACGTCAGACAGTAATCCGAGAGAGATACAAAGTAGCGTTAAGGAAAACTTTAGTCAGATTAGCAGCAATTCTAATGTTGTAGAAGCTGCAAGCGTAGCCCCAAGTAGGATCATAGCACCAGAGGTCACAAAACCGAAAAGATCCCGGAAATCCCCTACACACTTGCGAGATTACATAGTAGAAATAGAGAGTTAACTCGTGTAAATTATTATTTAAAGTACCAACTTGAAATCAATATTTAAATGATCACCTTGTGCTAAGTTCCCACTAAAGAAAGAAAAGTTATCATATTTTATTGTACAATTTTGTTTTTTTTTTCGTCAAATACATACAGATAATTTAAACGTCTGTACGGTAAAAGAATAATTTAACTTCTCTGACAATAATGGTACTCAGGAAAACATTTTCCAATTTCCAAGATCCCATATGTGTTAGTCGTAAGCATTAAAACCAAACGTGGCAAAACATACAAACAGCCTCAACATATGGAACTTTGGAAATGTCTATTATTAAATGTCTGTTATTGAATATGTACAAACCTTTGACAGAACAATAGAGCTAAGGGGAGGAGTGTGTGACCGAGGTCTGGTTGAGGGCGCTGGAGCGGGAGTCTACGATCCATGTCGCGGTATTTTATATAAACGTTTATTACAAACCAGCCTAAAAAATAATGAAAAGGACGTGCCATCTTATGAAAAACAAAATGACTAGGTGACGCCTTACCAAAGATCGCAATTATACCCTGTTTGCTGTAAAAATTTCCTACTAAAACAACATTAATGCATTCTACACTGCGTCCACAACAAGGGAATTTAAATTTTGGAACAAATTTCTGATATCTTTCTCGGATGACCGTGATCAGTCTTACGGAAATTGTCCTTTACGATCTGAGAGCCGGCGTATTTCATAATGAACAACAAAATACCGGAAGGATGATGACTTGCGCAGAATCAAAGAATATTATTGGTTGCCTATAGCCCAGAGAGATTTTAGGCACAAAATAACAAATAAAGGGCGAGGTTTTGTGAGGTATGGCTTTATGAGAATTTGGAATGTAACAAATAAACAACTAAGAAATTAGATAACCCCCGAGTCCAAAGCAGAGGCTGCAAGAGCAAATTTACGAGGGGAAGGATAATGTGATAATCCCCCTAAAGATTCTGTTAGTATCAATTTTCGTTTCAAAAATTAAGTATTTCTGAAAATAAAAAAAATAGGAAGCAATTATATTGTTAATGCCTTAAAGTCTGCATTTTGCGTTCGTTATAGTTGTCTTAATGTTTTTGCATAGGCTTTTATATTTGTTGTTCCTGTTTGGAATTCATGTTTTTATTTACATATTGTAATACTTAATATTTTAAGTTACTTGTCCCTATGTGTAATGGGCTTTTCATTAACCTTGAGTAAACGCGCTACATAAGCGCAATAGTCAGTAGTTGTGGTTCACTGTTCATAAGAGTAGGTGTTAGTCTCTCGAGGGAATTGTTTTATCCCGTTTTTTATCCATTACTCATTTTAAACTACATATGTATTTGTAACCTGAAACCAAGAATCGCAATATATCTACTCGTACCAAAATACAGTGTTCCTTAATTTACTACAACCAATAATACTACACAATACATATTTGACCAAGTGGATACCGATCCATTCAAGGCAAAAACGCGGACAACGTCCCAACAGTTCCTTTGTATTTCTCAATATGTATCTTATTTACATGCGTTTGTCATGTTACTCCCACAAGTTCAAGGCCTAGAAACGCCCTTGTCTACTATGTAGTGTACGCTTTCTGCGGTCAAAATCTTTAAACACGTTATTGTTTTTAAGAAGCGTAAATTCTCGTTTTCAAGGGATTTTGTTGGATCCTTATTTAATTTTAAAAAGGTCTCTCATTTAGTTTTAATTTCTCCCTAGTAGTAGTTTCCAAAGACATCAAAACACCCGAAGCCCGATTCGTCAACAATCAGGAGATGGTTAAATTAGTTTTAATCATCTCCCGATGATGACAACTTGGTTTGGGGTTTTGGTGTTTGTGGAAAACTACTTTAGTGTTAATAAATGCCTAGCAATTTTATTTGCTCTATCAAAAAATTGTGTCATTGCGTTTACTATTAATGAGTTAAACAGAGATAGAGATTTCGACCCTCTGGAAATAAATGGTCGATTGTATCTCTGTATTCGCATATGTCTCGATTCATGACGTTTGCCTCGGAAAGCTCTTCATGTTACTACATAAAGTCTTCCTACAAACAGCGCTGGTTAACCGGCCAATTCATCAGTATAATTGTATATTTCATGAGATGGTTATATACGGCTGAACTATTGGCTGAACCAGTAAAACTGACTATGTGATTGATTGTTGGCAGGGCTGATTCAAAGTTCCTGGAACTACGTTAAACACAGTTTTGTTATGTTAATAATTTATTGACATGAAATTCTGAGAGATTGCTTCATATTTATGTGACAGGTATATAGATCAGTTTGTAATAAGTATAGTTCGGATATCGGTGGGTCACGCCAGTGCCGTCTGCAGGAACCTTGATAAGAAATGCAAGTCAATGTCATATGAATTTGTTTACATTGTATACATTTTTACATAATCGTATGAAAACTAAATCGGTTATGCATTTTTATTAATCATATAAATTAAAAAACCTTGTATGTATCTAATAAAATTAGTTCGATTATAAATCAAATTCCGTTTAATGGAAATTAACTAAAATGTAATTAGTTGAAAAATCAATTCATCAAAATGCAACTCAACGAAAGAAAAATTTTTAGAAAATATGCACGTAAATTAATTAACATTTATATTTAATATAGACAAACATTTATATTTCATATAGACAAATGCAATGTACGCAGTGATGAAGTGGTTGGAGACGGTCGATCTAAGTATCTTCGAAGAAGTTTACCACAGGTCGCACTTCACAAGGGAACATGTTTTCATCACAAATTCGTTCAAAAGCTTCTACTATGTTTCTTACTGGCATAAATCCGAAAGGGGGTAATGACCAAAGCGTCAGAGCAAAATCTAAAGCATCCACGATGCCTAGTTTGTGAAAATTCCTGTGAGGTTGCTTCAATCATAGCAGATTCAAAATCTGCTAAAAGGGTAAAAGTAAAATTTGCCATGCGCTGCTTTACCTAGGGAACCAAGGGAAAAAATTGTTGTTCTGTAAATCATGTAGAGTATACACTTGACAAAAAAGAAATGGTACAGCTTTATATGCACCAAGTACCAATAATGAGAACGACTTAAAAGTTAAGAATTAATTCAAATAGAGCAAGTTAGTTACTAAATCAAACAGCAGAAAATCTTCACCATTTTTTGTTCTGTGATAAAGAAAAATTCAAAAAATTAACTTAAATTTAACCAACTCGCGGCGTAGGGGAATAATTTGTAATATTATTCGCCTACACAGAGCAGAGCATGAAAATAATTTTTTTCACACAAATCGGACATATAAATGAAAAACCACTATTCATTATCTCTTGTCTCAATGGGTTCTAGGTCCCTTATTATAATAGTACAAAAGTTAACTTAAATAATATTAGTAAACTTTGATAGTACCTAAATATAAATTAAAATGATCAACAGTAGGAAACCAAAAACTAGGATACAGATTAGATTTTTCGTTGGATCTGGGAATCTGTAAATTTATAAATTCCAAACCCATTTTAATGTTATCACTTGCAAAACCACTTTGGTAATTAAATTGGATATACTCGTATAAATCAAAATTTTTTTATATTGACAACTAAATATGACATTAAATACAACATTGACGTATGTGATAAATTATTCGTTTTGCGTCTTCATTAATTGAATTTTAGTAAAACTGCATTTTGGTAAATTATCAGCTATAATATCCCTAGGACATTGATAATGCACGAGATAATTTTGACAATCGAAAAAGGCGGAGGGCTCTTACCAACAAACGTGCTTGACAAATTTGACATAAAATTATGTGGCATTTGTCAATGTCAGAGGGATATTCGGTCAGAAAATTTTTTGAAAAATAAATCAAATCTCGCAACACAACAAAACAATTATTTATTTTATTAAAAGTACAGCTGGTAAAGGTACAGTTATTAAAATTTAACATAACATTAGTTTGGCTATTTTTTTCCACTTTTAGAAGATCTGTTACCACGCATAGTATTTATGATCTTATTGTGGTGTTCTTGGTCGATGTTTAAGTATGGTTTTATATAATTTGGATTGTTATGACCAGTAATTTTCAGCAATTGTTGTTCTTGCGCACCTTTTTTTGCCAATTCGCTAACAGCAGTTGACCTGTTCGAACAGTTTGTTATCTTTTTGTCCTTTACATTCAGGCCAATAGCCTCAGTAGACGAGTTAGTCCATTCATTAATAGTATTTTTTCTAACAGGGACATTGTCGTACCAGTTATCGGTTTCCATCTTCCAGTCTCGATTTGGTTTTAAGAACAGCCGTGGTGAGGTAATATGTTCGCCTCGTTTTGATATTAGTTTATGAAAAAGGCGTACAGGGTAGCTTTGACTATTGGCAATCAACCACTTACTACTTGTACAGCTTCTTGAACCGCCTGGCAAGTCTTACTGAACACCGGATTATATTCAATGCGATTTGATGGAGAGCCATCGTTATTTTTCTTGATTTGAAAAAAATCCAAGAGACAGGCAACTGCCTCGCCTCCTCTCCACGCTAATTCTATAGCAGCAATATGGTAGAATTTACGCATAAGACCTTCATACTCCAGAGAAATAAAACTTCCTCTACGGAATGAGGCCGAACAAGCTGAATTTTTCCAGAGACCTTCGTTTTGATGTTCTAATGAAGTACAAAAAAATCTCATATGCCTACCCTTGTGCGTCTTGAGATATCGAAGGTCAAAGGTCATGAAAATCGGTTTTTCGCGAAAATCTCACTTCCGGTGCATTTGACGTCATAAGAACTCGTAACAAAACTTACGTAAAATAGTATTCTCTACAAAATTATTCATATACATTTTTTTCGTACGACCAACCGTTTTCGAGATAAAGCGGGAGCGCGCATTCGTAATAGGTAATACTGTATTATACTGCAGAGCTATAAATATAAAAGCACTTTTCTTAATCTGTTAGACTGGAAAATTAAATTTCCATTATTAAAGCCGTTAAAAATTTGTTTATTTATAAAAATATATATAATAAATAATTAATAACAAAAAATACATTCTTTTCCACACAACGCCTTATGTTTCCTTGCCTTCCTCCTCGTCTTCGTCGGGTTCCACTAGCACCTCGATCAACATAATATCTTCGTCAGACGCTTCCTCTATATCTGTTGGCTCTATGTCTGTTGGCAAAACCTCTTCAGGCTCAAGGTCACTGAAGTCTTCGACGTTTTGCAACTCTGTTGACGGGTTCAGGCATGCCTGTCCGTGACACTGACCACAAACTTTGGAGCATGGCAGCCCGACTTTTCTACACCCGCACTGCGCACCACACCCCTTTTTACAATTACAAAATATTGTATTTAATAGTTCGTCTGGAGCAGGTGGCAGTAGTGTTGTTTTCGGCTGTAATATGTCGTTTTTTAAATCCCAACCCCATTCTTCGGGTTGTAGATTTTTCCCTAGCCAAATCTGTACTTGGTAGTAGACCCGATAAATATGCTGTCGAGCTGCTTCACTGGTAGGTGGAAGGGATGACAATTTAACAGGTCTATTAAGTCGTGTAGCCTTAATGAATTGGGTGTATCTAAATTTGCCAAGGTTCACTTCATCTTTTGGAGCACCATACATAGCTAACAGAAAACGCTTTCCGTTCTGAAATACTGTATCTGGTGGGCAGTTTTCTGCTTGAAATATTTGAGCCGAGTGAGTCAAATCGGGATGTTTCTCAAACGGCTGGTCCTACGAAAAAAAATGTATATGAACAATTTTGTAGAGAATACTGTTTTACGTAAGTTTTGTTATGAGTTCTTACGACGTCAGATGCACTGGAAGCGAGATTTTCACGAAAAACCGATTTTCATGACCTTTGACCTTCTATATCTCAAGACGCACAAGGGTAGGCATATGAGATTTTTTTGTGCTCCATTGGAACATCAAAATGAAGGTCTCTGCAAAAATTCAGCTTGTTCGGCCTCATTCCGCAGATGGCCTTTATTTTTACCTTATTTCCCTGGAGTATTCAGGGGTATTTTCATCCCAGAACAATATTATTTGGTTTACTTCAGACAAACTTATCGAAACTGAACTGGTCTTACGCTTTTATGGATCTGCTTGCAGTTTATTCCTGGTTGCATCACGGGCATCTCGGGCAGGTTTAAATACTATGCTGTTAAACGGGTCAATCATAATCCTATAGTCATTATAGTACTTCTCTTGTAAAAGTTTGCAGGAAACGTTTCCCATAGTCTTCATCGTTGCTTCTATGAATTCTGTTCCATCGTTCTTCCTCATATTGATCGCCCAATCTTTCAGTATCAATGACAGTTCTTCTACGCTTCTATGCTCATTTAATTCCTATTTTCGTTCATAGTAAAACTCCATAAATATTCCCCACGTGTATTTGTGACTGTTTGTGGAATTTTTGGAATTTTTTCTTTAATTAGCGCGTTAATAGATTAAAAATTCGCATTGTCAATACGTGACATTTTGAAATTATTTGGAATATGAAGCTGTCAAAATCTTGGTGTCATATTGATTGAAAACATCGCTGAATATTGTTATCAGTTAAATGTTGAAATGATTGGGTGATTTGTGTCACATGACAAATATTGCCTTCAACAATTTAAGAAATATCAAAATGTAACAACGTGTATTATATATTATACGTACAATATGTGTTAGACATGGGTCTCTTAAATGGCAACATTGCAATGTAAACCAGAGGCAGACAACCCGTCGAATTCATTTTCCATCTAACTCTCGTGCGGTCAATAGTGCCCACTGTCCGCGATATGGTGTCAAATTTTAGTCTTCCTTCAATGTATTATGTCTACTACTTTAATACACATAGTAGTCCAGTAAAGGGGAATTTTAAATCTCCATTCATACTGCAAGCCTAACTTTTTGACCAAAAATTATTTATAAGATGTACATCAAGTATCGAAAATTAAAAATTGACCCATAGAGATTGTAAAAAAAAATAAAAAACCACCCCAAAAACGACTTTTCTGCAAATATCTCGAAAAATGAAAAAATTATAGAAAAATGTTTTAAATAAAATCAAAAGATATTGAAATTATCTATAAAATCGTCTTGAATCTTGTTTCACGTATTTGCAAAATGAGATATTTACAATTAAAAATGCTGGTTGTTAGCTAAAAAATACGAAAATTAAAAAAAATTCAAAATAAATAAACAAATTAATGTTTTTTAACTTTTTTTTTTGAATCGTATCTACTTGATGTAACTAATTTTTTTTTAATTTTTTAAAAAGTTAATACTTAAATAATTGTATTTTTCAATTTACATTTTTTATGGTTGAAATTAATCGTAAGGTAATGGTAAGTGAACTTTTTTATAGATAAACCTTCAGTGAATGTAATAAGACCAAAAACAATTTTTTTAAATATCAATCATAAAAATGTAAATTGAAAAATACAATTGTTTATAAATTTTTAAAAAATAAAAAAACAAATTATCTCTAAAAAAATTAGTTACATCAAGTAGATACGAGTTAAAAAAAATTTAAAAAACATTTATTTATTTATTTATTATGAATCTTTTTTTAAATTTGCGTATTTTTTAGCAAATTTTTAATTGTAAATATCCGTTTTCTATTGCAAATACGTGAAACAAGATTTAATTTTTACATTTTCCCAGATATTTGCAGAAAAGTCGTATTTGCGGTGGTTTTTATTTTTTTTACAACCTCTATGGGTCAATATTTAATTTTCGATCATTGATACTTGATGTAACGGGTGATTTTAAAGTAAGGGATATATTTCAACTTATTATATATTCTTAACAAATCAAATTAATAACAAAAAGTAAATGGAATCCAGTTGCTTACATAATGGGATTTCTGATATCAAACAGTAACTACCGCAAATGCTCGATATGACCTACATTTTGTTGTTGTAAAGTTACCAACCATTCCTCCAAATTGTATACAGCACTATTCAACACTTCTGGTTGAATTGCACGAATTTGCTCTCGAATACTGTCCTTTAATTCCTCCAGCGTTGTTGGCCGTGTTCTAAACACCAACTCTTTTAAATAACCCCACAGCCAGTAATCTGCTGGGTTAATATCAGGCGATCTTAGTGGCCATGAATTTGCAAAATATCTGCTTATAACACGATCTTGAAAAACCGCAGTTAACAATTCTTTAACTGGTCGGTAAATGTACGGGGGTGCTCTATCCTGCATAAACATCATGTTTTCAATTCCTTCGTGCTCGTTTTGCAACTGTGGAATTGTATAATCCCTTAACATTTGCAGGTATCATTCACCAGTAACAGTTACAGATACGGCCTCCCCATTCTATATGTCGTCGAAAAAGTATGGCCCAATGATGAAATTAGCTGTGAAACCGCACCAGACGGTGACTATTTTGTCATGAAGGCCTTGCTGAACGATTTTATGTGGATTTTCTGTTGACCATATTAGACAGTTTTGAGTATTAATTCCACCATTAAGAGAGAAATGGGCCTCATCTGTCCATAAAATACAGGATAACCGTTCGGGTTCAATTTCCTCCTGAGCCAAAACGTGTAATGAAAAATCGTACCTGAGAGCAAAATCTGCGTCCTTTAATTCAAACAGCAGTTGCAGTTTATAGGGATACATTTTTAGGATTTTCCCTAAAATTGTCCAAACCGTGGTGTATGGCATTTTTAATCGTTTTGATATCGCATTCAGACTACTGATTGCTAGCGGATTAGTATTGGCTACGTTTTGATTTTCCTGAAGAACTACTGCAACTTGGATATCACTAATCCTATTTCTTTCTGACCTCGGAAGGTCCTTTACAGACCTTGTTTTTTCAAATTTGCTAATCAAATTACGATACGCCTTCATTTTGCACGGCCCTGCTCTCAAACCCATTTTCGTACGAAATCTTCGTAATCCAGTAGTGTAATTTTTACCACCTTCATAATAACATTGCACTAAACCAATTCTTGTTTGCAGATCCGTATTGAAATTGTTACAATTTATGTTACGCGAGTTCTATTTTGAGAACGATTCTCTAAATTACGATTATTTTGTTTGACACTTGTTCAATAGTTGTCACGAAAATTCTTTTGTTTTCCATAGATACACTAAAATCCAATTATTGAGGCAACTAGATTCTGTTTACTTTCTGCTACTAGCATAATTTCTTAAAACTATATAAGAATTTAAAATAGACCCGTTACTTTATGGTAACCCCATACATCTTATAACTAATGTTTGGTCAAAAAGTCAGGCTTGGAGTACGAATGGAGATTTAAAATTCCCCTTTACCGGACTATAGTGTATATCATTTTCTATTTTTAACTTACACAAGCACGGACGATGATAACGCACACACCAAAACACCTTTTTTTAATTTTAGGTAGAAATTAAAAGAGGAATGTAACGATCATTCTCCTTCTATTCATTCGTATTTGTCACCAGGAAGGAACGGTTTCATTAAAGTACGCTTGTTTATTTAAAATTACTTGTTACTTGGTAATGAAGGATACAAACTTTGCCGAATATTTAGCACTGAAATAACACTCCTGTTTACTTCTTTGCCCTTAGTTAAAATTCGTTTCAGAGCGAAACGGTTCTTTGAATTAAGTGCTTTTTGATGTTGAGCCTAAATTAAATATTGTGATTGATCATTTATGAGATTGGGGAACTAATAAAGTTGCTTTTAGTGTTCCTTAAATGGCAACTAATTGCATATACTATTTAATAGAAGCACTTAAAGTATATTTACAAATACACAAATTTATTTCTCCTCTAGAAATTCTATTACTTTAGAACACTCGTTTTGCTGAAAGAACATTGTCTTTTAGTTAAATGGAATGTTAGGCAATAACATGCAATTAATTTTTTTGACAGAAAAATGTTTAATATTTCTCTAATTTTTGTGTTAAATATGTGGGGTTCCAATCACCTCGTTTCCAATTATACCATATCATAATTGATTGGGAAGTGTACCTGATAATTAACTTCACTGTGGAAAGTTGGAAAATGGCCTACAAGCAAGGCATTTCTATTGTTCTGAAATCATTTTGCAGTAGTTGTTAAAATTTGTAAATTATGTGTTACGTGCCACTGAAAGTTTATTATCCTTACTAATTGCAGTAAAAAAGCCAAATAAGTGATTGCGAGAACTGGCTTCCCGCCGATTTAATAGTTTTTATTACTACTCAAATAAAAAAACATTTACAAGATGGCGACCGGATGCATAAGTCACCCATTTATTTCATACTGATCACCTTAAAATGTATGCTTCCATAGAGCGCAAACTAGCTCTTAGGAGGTCGAAGAATATACGCGGGCAATTGGTATAAAATCCGAATTTGACAAATGAACAGATGTCTATCTCAAGGAAGGACGATGCGGAGTATTTTCTGAGCATGCGCAGCTCGCGGACGGAAGAATCTGAGACATCTGGATGCCGGAATGATTGATACATACGTGGGTGTAAAATATCGTCACATCCAGGATGTAAAATAAATAAAGGATTCTCTCCGTAGCAAGTATAGACATTTACTTTGAAAGATTTCGTCCTCCGTACTTTCGGAGAAGAATAAAGTGTCTGCAAGTAATATGCTTGCCGTTTCCGGTCTGCTTTACTCTTTTGGAGTAGTAAGTGGAGAGTGGATGATATGCGACAACTAGACGGAGATATTCGCAACGGGATGAATATTCCCAGAAGTATTTATCCTAAATCGTCCGTTCCTCGTGTGCGTCCGTCCTCGTGTGCGTCCGTTTCTCGTGTATACCTTCTATGTCAACGGAGGACAGAAGAGTTTTGAGTCAGGGGTATGTGCATGGTAGTGTCTTGTTGACTATGGTATGTAACATCGTCAGGAGTCGGATCACCTTTTGTGATTAGTAAAACATCACGAAATTGTAGGAGTGGACGCAGGATTGTTCAGAGCAGTTATATTATCACCTGAGGCACTCATACTAGCTACACCAGACCAGTATTACTTTATGTCTCCGAGGATATTGCGTCCGTTATCGAGGACGAGAAATGTCGTATTCACTGGAACTACTCATTCCCGCCAGTCAGGCTAATCCAAGCCAATAACTCGGATATCTCGACCATCAAACCAAGGTGATGTATGTCATTGACTTCTCGACAAGTACAAGGATGAACATCACAGAGGAGGAAACCGATCAAAATGGTCTTCCTAATAATCGACGTACTCAGAGTGATAAAGCCTACGCTGCTCTCAGAATTTAAGACCATACCGGCTTCCCAAAAAATTAACAGGTTGGCAGGTCAAATGCAAAATACGATCATTTTAAGTTCTCTCCGTCTGCTTAGGGCACATGATTCTGAAATCTACAGACACTAGCTCTTCGGGATGTGGAGAGTAGCGAGTCCCGTGAGGTTAAAAAAAGTCGTCACTGTGCACAAAAATAGTTTTATGTGTATATTAATTTCCTATTTTGTCTGCTTAGTGCGTTATTACTTGCCATTAGCGTGTCTAAATTCTTTGCAAACTAATAGATTTTACGTATAATCTTATTTACATGCTTCTAGAAGTCTAATCTTTTATCTAAACAGACTCATAAATTAAATTAAATAATTACAAAACACTGTTTTTTACTTTTCTTTTTAACTTTACGACTAGTTTCATTCTATTAGGACATTTTCAAGTAACTAAAAATACAGACTCATTCTTTAGATATAAAATGAACAGTAAATAAGCTTATGGATGGTTTTTCTGTGTACAGATGTTGTCTTAAAAGCATATAGGGTGAGGTAGTAAATTTATATTTTGGGTTGAATTTTTATCTTAACAGCAATAAGTTTACTAAATTAAATTTAATAACGGGGAATTATTTATATCTATCTGATCATTATATGCTATATAAGTTAAGTTTTTTACTTTTTTCACAAAAATGTAATATTTTTGGCATATACTATACTAATTGTTTATAAAAGATGGAGTGTTGTTTTTGTGTGTGAATGTGTTCTCTATATCTTATATCAATTGATCTACCTGTTTGACCTATATATGCTGCATTACATTTTGGACAATCTAACCGATATACCCCACACTTTTTGTGAATTTCAGTCTTTTCTTTTGCATTGTACAGGGTTATTCATTATAATTTACCCACCCCTTATCATCGTTATTATTACCTATAGAAAAAAAAGTTTTAAATAAAAGTTGTGTGGTTGTGACTGAATTTTGTTAAAATGCTATCAAAGGTACAGTATTGTGCAGATTTCATGGGATACAAAAAAATAATATATTTTTTTAAATAGGATACCCTGTATATTATTAAATTTTAGAATGATCCTTTGTTCCTAATTTCAAAAATATACCATATATTACTGCTACCATATACCGTTTTTGAGTTATTAAACTTCGAATATCTTAGTTACTGTAAATATGGAAAAGTTAACATTATTAAAGTGAGCTATGAAAATTACAACTATTATGTTCGATAAGTGACTTTTCTTTAATGAAATAATCAAAATGGTTTAGAGCGAGAAAGAAAATGTCCAAATATATACTTGTTATAAACAAAATAACAAAAATAAACGTGCAGAAAAAGAGCATATAGGCTGTTGTATCCAAATCGTCCAACACCATCAGAAAATACGTTCAAAAATATTTCCTGAAAGGTGAATTATACCTCCTAGTTTTACAAGAAAAAATCATATTATAGTTCAAGCAAACTTGAAGAACAGCTAGATATATTGCTTCATTTCGAAAGTAAGCCCATCCATATTTATTCGCGAATAGACTTTTTTGAAACATTGTATTATTTTTTAGAAAATTCTGAATGTAGTATAAATAATGCAGTCGATCAATTAGGTAAAAGTTGTTCTAAAATCCAACGTACGTTAAAAAATAACAGTTACAGACCATATAAGATTTTACCCGTACAAGTTTTAACAAAGGCTCATAAAAGGAAAAGGCTGCCAGATGACTCAAAAAGTTGGATGAAAATCCTGATTTTTTTTTACTAAAATATTATGGACTGATGAAACATCCTTTTCTACGGCAGGAGTCTTTAATAGAAAAAATTGAAGGTCGTGAGAAAACAAGCACAACAGAAAAAGATTAGTAAAATAAATACAAAAAAATCCGGAAGAAAAACTGTTAGCGTTTGGTGTGGAATTTTCAGAAACAAAACTGTTGGGCCTATATTTTATGATTATACTTTAACTGGAGTTACCTATCTGGAAATAATTATCCCAGAGGCAGAAAATATTCTTTTGCAGAATTTTCCGGAAGCCGAACTTGATATGATTTGGATGCAGGATGGGGCAACTCCGCAAAGTGTCCTACCCGTTCAAGATCATTTGAATAATATATTCCCAATATGGATAGGGATTAATGGACCTATTAATGGCCACCTAACAGTCCGAATTTAACCCCTATGGATTCTTTTTTTGGGGATTTTTAAAAGACATTGTCAATAATAATAATAATAATAATAGTATTCAAGTCATTAAAGACAGGATTCGACTTGAAATGAACAATCTGAATGTAAATAATGAAGACATTTCCCTTGCAATTATAAATATAAGAAGACGTTTATGTCAATTATGCATTGACAATAATGATAGACACATCGAACATCTTTTATGAGTTATCATTTATTTATATTTAAATTTCCTAAATAAATCTTTGTTATCTATTTAGTATAAATATTTGGTTTCTTTCTTCCTCGCTGTAAAACATTTTGTTATTTCATTAAAGAAATGTCACTTATCAAATATAATAGCTCACTTTAATAATGTTGACTTTTCCATATTTACAGTAACTAGTTTAACTAAGGTATTCGGCGTTTAATAACTCAAAAACGGTATATGGTAGGGATAACATATGGTATATTTTTAAAATCAGGAACAAAGGATCATTCAAAAAATTTAATAATATACAGGGTATCCTATTAAAAAAAATATATTTTATTGTATCCTCGGAAATCTGCACGCTACTGTATTTTTGATAGCATTTTAACAAAATTCAATCAGAACCACACAACTTTTACTTAAAACTTTTTTTTCTATAGGCAATAATAACTATGATAGGGGTGGGTGATTTATAATGAATAACCCTATACAAAAGTCTGCCTACATTTTTGTTCGAACTGAATGATGTTTTTATATTAAATTTTGACAAGGTATTACTGATTGAATTAGAGAGGCGTCCTGTTCATTTTATAGCTAAAGAATAAGTTTGTATTTTTAGTTACTTGAAAATGTCCGAATAGGATGAAACTAGTCGTAAAGTGTTAAAAATAAAAAAAAATAAAAGTGAAAATTAGACAAGTAAAAACAGTGTTTTGTAATTATTTAATATCAAAATGGATTTTCACAAAGTAACGTCATCTTCAATAAACCTTTTGAGATTCCTAAATACTTGAGTTTCGTTGATCCGATCGAAATTGGTATCAAGATTTTATTGTTTTTAAAATTTTGGTTGAATATAACTCTCCGCTAATTCGTTGTGGTTAACTTAAAACGTTTAATAAATTAAACTGTTTCATTTAAGTTTTTTATATCAGTGTATCATTGCGTTATCATCATTTGTAGCTATTAAAATTGGTGGTTGGAGATCACCACTCATAGAACCGATATCTCCAGAAACAATTATCCATGAAACACCTCTTTTATATTCCTGAAACTGAAATTAATTAAATAACGATGGAGAAAGTCTACACCAATGAACATTTATAAATATGTATAACCCTGCTCCATTATTCGAAGGACTATGTAAATTATATAATTTATTTCAATAAAATCTATTTGCATATAATACCTACTTATACTAAATATGAAATTTCAACTTCTACTGCCATAAACTTTAAAGTTGACTCCTTTTCAGAAGTTTATTTGCAAAACTCATAAATGTAGTAATAACCAGGGAATTAAATTATTGAGGAACTCGAGTATTCAATTAAATCAACTATAAACTTTTTCAACTTTCTCTACTGTATAATTATATTTTCCTAAGTTTGTCTTCATTTCATGCTGTCTAATAATTTTATTTGAAAAATAAATAACTTACTTTAAATTTAGACAAATTTAATATGCCGTTTAAAGTTTCTCATTATAAATTGAGTTTAATAAACAAGGAACTTTTCGTCAATAGAAGTATAATTCGACTATTAAGTCCTCTCATAGGATGTGTCTACAGATCTGTTATTAATAGCATTAAAATTATTTTCCAGCAGTGTTGTTTTATCCTAAATTTTCACATAAATATAAGCGCATCCGCCATTTCCAAAATTTACAAATATACGTGCACTCATTTGTAACCAATTATTCTGCAACGGCTCTTGCTAGTTTAAAAAACTTTTTAACTTAAAATCTGTTGCAAACATAATCTATAAAATTCAACTGATAGATAGATGTCAGACGCTATTGTCTCTAGTGCTTAATAGGTTTCTACCCAACTGTTGTCAACCGAAAGTGACATTATGTCAATTTACCGGACTAGTCCAGTAAATATAATAATAACATTAATAATAATAATAATAAATGTGCAGTCGTCCACCTCAAGAGAAGACGATGCGGGAATTCTCTGAAGATGCGCAGCTCGCAGACGGAAGCATCCTAAGACATCTGGATGCCAGAGAGACCTTTACATATCTGGGTGTACAATAAAGGCACATCCAGGATGTAACACAAATAAAGGATTCTCTCCGCGGCAAGTACAGACACCGCCTCCGAAAGATTTGGTCTTCCGAACTTTCGGGGAAGAACAAGGTGTCTGCAACTAACATGCTTGCCGTTCCGGTTCTGCTCTTATCCATCGGAGTAGTAAAGTGGACTGTGGATGAGCTGCGCCAATTAGACAGATGATGAATAATCACAGAAGTATTCATCCTAGATCGTGCCTTCCACGTGTGTACCTCCCACACCAACGGGGGCCGAGGACTCTTGAGCCTGGAGTGTACGCATAGTAGGGTAGTACTGAGTATGGCATTTAACATCCTCAGGCGCTCAGATCCCCTCTTGCGGTTTGTAAAACATCACGAAACTGTAGGAGTGGGAGCAGGATTATTCAAGGCAGCAAAAAGAGCAGCAGATGAACTCGGTCTCTCATTCGACACCAGGTGAGGTAGCCGGCGAGGTGCTGATGTAGAGTCATTCAATGAACTTCAGGCAAATCGCCTGAAGGGCCGAATTAGAGCTGCCGAACAGGAAAATCTGTTTGGGTAGCACGTCGATAAACCCAAGCATGGTATCTTCTATAAGAACACAGAAACACAGGTTTTATCAACCAGGCTGACATTCACCTTTCTAAGGTCAGCCGAGCTTAAGTCGGAGATCGAGGGATTGATTATGGCCTGCCAAGCTGGTGTTATCAACACCTTGGTCTACCATATCTGCGTGTGGCGTGTAGAGGTTCCTGACATCAACTGCAGGACCTGCAATCAGGCGCCGGAATCGCTTATGCAAATACTATCTGCATGCTCCATATACGCGATTTCGGCTTACATATACCGATATAACGCGGCGTTACGAGCGCTCTACTACCATCTAAAGTACTCGTACGGGGTAGACCAGACACCCAATTTCCAATTTAATAACTTTATTTTCTTATTATTACATCAGCTATTTACATGGTATAGTATTTGATCTATGTTATGTAAATATATATTATTTAGCAATAACAATAAATACATGAGAATTGTGTACACTGTTTTCTTGCTGGGGCCATGATCCGCTGGCGCGGTGACACCAGTCGCAGATGTTCCGCAACATAGACCAACTCACCTTTCAATTAATCGGTAAACAAGCCGCTCTTCCGTTCGGTAGTGCATTTATTTTATGAATAAATTAATTTAAAATAATTCGAATTAAACAAATTAAGGTAGGAGACTTGGGTACACTTGTATATACAGGAAAAATAGACAATAACCTGCTCGATATTTCGATTGTGCTGTATTTGTTTTTATTTCATTTATCCATAGGTTTTGTTCAGACACCAGTGCTGCCTTAGGTCCCCGGATATATTGAGTCTGTTGTCGAGAACGAAAAATGCCGGATTTACTGGAACTACTCATTCCTGACTGTCAGGATAATCCAAGCCAACAAGCCTGACATAGTCCTTCTCGACCATCAACTCAAGGTGATGTATGTCATCGAGTTCTCGGCACCTGCGGAGAAACATCATCACCTTGAAAGAGGAGGAGAAACGGATAAATATCGCGACTTTCGGTACGAGCTCCAAGTGCTTTACCCAGGCTACTCGGTAAAAATGGTCGTCATAATAATCGGTGTATTCGGAGGGATCAAGCCTATGCTGCTCTCGGAACTGAAGATTATATCGGCCTTTAGAACATGTGTACCAAATTTTAAAGCTTTATCTCAAAAACTATGGCTGCTATCGTGATACCACAGACATGCCGAGAGATTTTTTTCAATAAAGTTATGTTTTTTCATTATAATTCGTCGAGATTCGTCAAGAAATGCAATACATTTTTCTAAATTTTTTTCCCGAACTTGTACCTTTTTTCTTCTTTCATTCATTATATCTCTTCTGGTGGTACCAAACTCACCAAATTTAATGTGTCACCTAAAATGTTATTGAAAATCTTAACTGCCAAATTTAGGAAGTCTGCCATTAGTATTTTTTGAGTTATCGCACACACACATCCACACACACGCAGCGGCAGACATTCGGAAAATAGTCAGACTGGATCCAGGGGGGGTTCAAAACGTATATATCAATCAAAATCTCGAGGTCGAAAAAAAAATTATGATTACTATACTTCCTTATACAGGGTGAGTTTTAAATGCGTAGTTATGTTTTAACCTTCAAAATATTTCGTCGTGATTGGCACTCTCAAAACATTTTTTTGAACAAAAAAAAAATTTTAATTTCTAATAACGTGGGAATTAAAAAAAAAATTGTGTCGGAGGGTTTCTACAGATGTCAACAATCGGTGGTTTAAATATAACTACACCCTTAAGACACACCCTAGGTATAAGAAAGTAAAAAAGCTTTAAAACGCTGCATATAAAAAAAAAACAAATAACAGTTCTTCTTATCAACATTACCTTTTTTAATCTTTTTTTATTGTACTTCAAAAATGGTTTACATAATGTGAATAACAAATTTAAATAGAATGTACTTTGTCATGGAATTTTAAGCGAGTCCAGCTTTGCGCGAACCTTTAATTTTTCAATAAATGTGTATTTGTTGTCCAAAAAAATTAAGATGCTCAATTAGATCACGGTATTTCAGTACAATTAATAAAATAGTGATATTACCTAGTTGATTGTCTCATTTGTAGAATTTAAAATTTGGTCAATCAATATTTTTGAAAATTTATTGGAGAATAATCTTAAACGTGCCATCAAATAATATGACATTTTATACACTGGTCAATAGACTCATTCAACGTTTACTAATATTTATCAAAAAATGATAGACAAGGTGATGTTATCGGCACTGAGAGCAACATTATAAAAATTGAGTCCGGTCCTGGAATTTATCCAAAGTATATTATACTCTTGATTGTATTAAAACACTATAATATTTGAACCAAAATTTTATACAAATATTTAAAACAGATGCAGAAATATGGCGACTACAATTATAGTAAAAAACTATAAAACTATATCAAAAACATTTAACATTCAAGGGTAAGTTTGGGAGTGTTTTGAACCCAGACAAGTGTGCTTTATCTCTAATTACACTGCCACTTTAAATCCGAAACACCCTGTATAAATTATCTGAATAATTACACTATTTACACACGGCAATTTATTTGCATTAGTTACGAAGTTACACAGGTTTGAAATTCCCCTGCTGTATGAGTAAAATAAACAAAATTTTAAAATGCGTTGCAACTAGCTTACGTATAGTCATCCTCTTTCATTTATGACATCTTTTTTCTTTTGTGCTTTTCACGGCACCTTTCTGTCAGGGAAGTGTTATGGAAGTGCTACTAGGAAATTAAATCGATCACAATCAATTGACACTCTATCAAGCATACAATAATAAGAATGTATTATTTCCCAATACGTGTTGCACAAGTTGATGCCTATTATAAATGACTAGCTGTCACTACTGGTTTATTAATAGCAAATTCAATCTACGCTGAATGGCCTAGAATATAATCGCTTTTCAATGTTTCGATCCTGGGTATAAATAAATCCAATAGAATATGAGATTTCACGAATGAAAGACTATGTAGGCTATTACATAATGTAACTAATATCCAGGTTAATATTGTGGCGGAGGTTTTTTGAAGTGTCCATGTTTTTAACCCTCATCTGCATGAGTGTGGGTCCAATGGACCCACCGTGCATATTAAACGTTTGTATTTTTTTTATCTTTCACGTCAAAAATATGAAAGAAAATGTAATTTTCCCTAAATATACGTACACTTAGTACATGTAATTGTATATTCTTATTTGATCATAATAACACCAATACTTGAGGCTAAATTTGAGATTTGGTCCATTAGACCCAACTCATACAGAATAGTGAAGTTTTTGCAACCTTGCCCCATACGAAAATGGACTCGTCCCATTACATGTACTATTGTGAACTTTCATTAATCTAGTATACGTGTGTCTCTTGTAGTAGTAATAATAGTTCAGCGTTTACACTAATATTCCACTGGTAAAAATATGGATTTTATCAATTTAGAAAGAGGATTTTCGCAGTAAGAATTTCTTCAACTTCTTGAAGAAGGACTTGATGATATAGAACGTGCATAGGGAAAACAACGATGACGAGAGGAATGGTGATAGTGTTTCTAGCGATCAAGAAGGTATGATTCAGAGTTTTATTATGTGAGTTTTATTTATGGTAAAAATTGTCTCTTTTAGATGTTCCAAACGTGTTAGTTGACATCGAAAATAATGATGCTATGCAGATCGTAAAAGCATATCTTCAGAAAGTGATTCAGAGTATGAATCGGAGGACAATATACCGTTATCAACTTTCCAGAGAAACGTTATGTTTTCACGCGACCGTAAAATAGAGTGGAAAAAAACTCCTGAAAGGCAAAAAAAGAAAAGCTGCTCAACATAATATCAGCAAACTGAGAAATCCTGGGTCTCCAGCTCCAGGTGTACGTCCAACGACCCTAAAAGAAGCATTTGATTTATTCATTACTCTAGAAATGAAGGAAATCATTTTATTACATACAAATGAGAAAGGTACATCAATCTACAATGAATCTTGGAAAAATGTTAGCATAGTTGAACTAGATGCAGCTATTGGCCTATGTTTGTTGGCGGATGTTTTCCATTCAAGAAATTAAGACCTCAGAGAATTATGGGATGAAGAAGTCGGAATGGCACGTTTTAGAGCTACAATGAGTATCAATAGATTCGAAGAAATTTTGTGGTGTATGAGATTTGACGACTAAGCAACTAGGGAAGAGCGAAGAGCAACTGACAAGTTGGCACTGATATCTCAGTATTTCAATTTATTTGTAGATAACTGTAAGAAAAATTACATTCCTGATGTCAACATTACGGTAGATGAGCAACTGTATCCTTGGCGAGGTCGAGCTAAACATGTAAAAACTTATATACCATCCAACCCGGACAAGTACGGTTTAAAATTTTGGGTTTGCTGCTGATGCCCTAAATAGTTATTGCATAAATATTCAGTAATACTGTGGAAAAGAAAATGACGCACCCGAAAGAAGGCAAGGTCCTAGAGTTGTAAACAATTTGTGTAGCCACCTGTATAATAATGGAAGGAACATAACATTTGACAATCTCTTCACAGACTACGAATTAGCACAATCGTTGCTAAGTAAAAACACAACAATAATTATTAGAACTGTGAGAAAAAGTAAACCCTTCCTTCGAAAAGAAATGCTACCTGAGAAGAAACGTGAAGAATTATCTACAATCTTTGGGTACAACGACAAGGTTACCATTTATTGGTACGTTCCAAAAAAAAACCGAGCAGTAATTCTTATGTCGACTATGCATCAGGACGGCATTGTGTAACATATGGAACATAAAAAACCTGAAATAATTTTAGAATATAATAGAACAAAGTGGTGTGTTGATAATTTGGACAAGTTGGTAAGAACATACTCATCGAAGCGAAAGACAAAAAGGTGGACAATGGTTGTATTTTTCAACACTTTGAATATCGGAGCATATAATGCCTTGTTATATGGTTATTGATACATCCTGATTGGAATAAAGGTAAGAAATATAGGCGTAGATTATTTCTAAGAGAGCTAGCATATCAACTTACCAAGAAACAAATTGAACTGAGATCAAATAAGCCAAATTTACATAAAGACATTAGACGTGCAATTGCCTCTTGTGGATATGGAATAACACGAGGGAAAACAGTAACTATTTACGATGAAAATGTACCTAATCAACCCCAAAAAACAGAAGCAAAGACTCGATGCGTCTGTGTCCTTCAAAAAAACACAGGAAGACTAAAACAACTTGTTTTGGATATTTAAGTAATGTATGTGAGGAACACAGTCAGACGACAGTGCTGTGCGCAAAGTGCTCTGACGAATAATAATTTTAATAATTTTTTTTATAATAAATATTTATTTACTTAAAACTATTAACGTTTATTTGTCCTCATTAATAGTTAAATCGAACTTATTTCGATTTAAATGGATATTTAGAATGGTTGGGTCATTGGAACCAAGTCAAACAGATTCGCTCTTTTTAGACACTTATGCGGATGATGGTTAAATTTTTACCATAGTGAACCTTTCTTGGACATTTTAATGATAAAAGATGGATAAGACGTGTGAAAACAATGTTTATAGAAAATATCACATTTCTGTTTTTTCTTAGAAATACTCTTGCTGATTTATCAGATGATTTCATACTAGACATAAGGGGCAGAATGTGGTTTAAGCAAGCTGGAGCTCCCCCTCATTTCTCCATTGCAGTCAGAAATCATTTTGATGTGATTTTCTCTCACAGATGAATCTGTCGATGAAGAGAATTTGCTTGGCCACCAAGGAGTCCTGATTATAATCCTTTGGATTTTTAAGTGTGGGGACATATGAAGCTCTTAGTCTATGCAAATACTATCAATTCAAAAGAAGAACTTTGGGACCAAATACAAAACGCAGCCAATTTTACTAGAGGGCAGCAAAACGTATTTTTTAATGTAAGAAAATCTTTTATCAAAAGAATTAGAAAAGGCATAGAAGTAGGTAAAACCATACCAAACATTTACTCTAAGTTGCAGCAATTGGTTCATAAGAAAGTGAGAGAAAGTTTGCGCTGTTGTTACGCTTTTGTTTTTACTTACATTTTGTACTTTTTTCAATAAATACAATTTGTTTCATTAAATTTGAATGTCTTTCAAAAAATTATTGAAATTTTTAACGGCAATTTCCTCTAAAACGGTTGGAGTTATCAAGTTCTACCAAGTGTACATTTTTTACGTGGAAATGACGCCGTCAGCAGATTTTCTAGTCAGAAATATCACAACGTTTCGTCAAAAAAAAGTATGAAAAATATTCATAATCAGATACTGCTCCTGCGGCGCCCTCTGTGGTCTAACGTGATGTGATACATATATTATTGTTTCTTGGATTTAAAAATGTTCCTTTACCAAATTTGGTGAAGATCGGTCAAGGGGTTGTTGAGTTATTGCAAAAAAACGAAAATATATTTTCAACTTTGACACCCTGTATCTTTCTTCACAGCAACATTTTACCAAAGCATATTTGGTTATATCCTCACATTTTGGTCCAAAGGATCTACCTTTGAATTATGACCCATTATTAATGGTCCACCCTGTATATTATTGCCAGAAAATAGTCTTTAAAATAAAAATAAAACACACAATTTTAAAAGAAATTAATTGGAGCAGTTTTTTCATTTTACGACTATCTGAATCATGTCAACCAACATTAACTGAGGAACACATGTAGGTACAGATTATAGTTGACAAGATTAATGAATCTAAACATACAGTTTCTCGATAAATTAATAGCTTGATATCCATTTAATAAATATGTGGTTTAGCTCCAAATTTGTTGTGGCGTATCTTGGCGGGTATAATGGAGTAAGAATGTGGGTGATTTATTACCTGTTCATACAATGACACATTACTCTCTCACCTCATGTAGTAGCTTGTCATATATATTTCATATTGTTTATAGAAGTGTACTGCTTGAAAAATGACAATAAAAGTGTCATGGTGATTCAAAAATACACACTGAAGTCGTTCTAGGGAAAATTCGTCGTTAAATATGTTTCATTTGAATGGATTCTATTTATCGTCCTGATGAAGGCAAAAGTCATAAATTAATATCGATTTTCTGTGGTTGATATGGAGTTTAAACAGGGTAAATATTTGATTTGTGAAATAAGATTTTATATAAGAAAATAATTACCACACGGTAAGTTTTTCAATAATTACTTATATAATTTATACAGGGTGTCCAAGGGTCTAAGTGGCGTAGGTCTAAGATATCTCGGTTATGCTTGAAGATATTAAAAAATTCAAATGTAACCACTCCTCTCATCCTGAAGTATAGACCCCCATGTTTAGCTCTACCAGACAGTTCCCTACAACTATTATGAACCATTCCCTATACCAAAAATTTCAGGTTTTAGAGTTATTGTTACTTCTTTCTTTTTATGGGTAAAACTTATCAACTGCTATAAGAAACTGATTAGTAGGCCATGCGTTGTGCGTTTGTCACAATTTTTCATTTATTTAACTTCATATGCCAACTGTTTGAAAACGAATACTGTGTATAACGAGTTTAGAGTTTAGAAGAACTAGTGAATATGATTTACTGTCTGAGTGCAAGTGAACTTAATTGTTTATTAGCTTCATGAGTTTATTGTGTGAATTATCCGGGTTTGGAGTGATGTCCTCGCGTGAAATATTTCGGAAAGTTAAAGGAAAAATTTTAAAGGACTAGAAGTGTTCACTACGAAAAAACACAAAGAAGACATGAAGTTAGTAATAAATAGGCGCCGAAAATATTTTCCATTTTTCACAGCCGGCACTTATAAAAACAACATAAATATAAATAAACACCACATAAAAATTCTTATGGTGTGTTTATTTATATACCTGTAATATATGCGACCAGTTAGCTAATATCGAGGCAGAAAGGCGCAGGGCTCTACGGAAACCGGGACACTCCTATGTAATCTTATAGACAGCTTGGCACTTTTTGCCCAGTTCAGTTATCTTATCATGTCAACATGGTTTGGTTCTCGCATAAAAAAGCTCTTAGCAATGACGCATTTACTACCATTTGTACATAAACTACAAACAATGATTGAAAACTAGGATGTCTTTACAACAGATGGTTCACATATTCTGTGTACTATTCCACAGCTCGGAATCAAAATTTTTTTCAGATAGCCAAGCAGCTATAAAAGCTCTTGGCTCTTACCGCTGTAACTCCACAGCGGTATGGAACTATCAGAAGACTTTAAATTATTTGAGCAAAAACAACAAAGTGACTGTGGTCTGGATACCCGGCTACTCTGGTATGGAAGGTAACGAAATAGCGGACTCCTTAGCCAGAGAAGGATTGGGAACACGAAACATCGGACCGGAACCGATACTTGGCATACCTACAAGTACTGCTAAGTTCGCAATCTCAATCTGCGTTGAAAAGAAAACTCTCCAGTAATGACAAGAGTTACAATAATTAGTTCATTCGAAGACGTTTATAAAATACCCTTTGAAATCAAGAACTAAGAATCTTTTAGAGTTAAACAAGGTAAAGCTGAAAATTCTAATGTACCGAGCACTGCCGACTAAACTATCACCTGCATAAACTCGGCCTAGTGGAAAACGCCGAGTGCCGTCTATGCCTGGAGGATGATGAGAAAGCAGACCACATCTCATGCACCTGTCCCCCTGTGGAGAAGATCAGATTCTCAATATTTGGCAAAGGGCAACTGCTGTCAGAGGATCTGGGCACATTCTCACCCAATAAAGTTACAATTTCATTAAGAGACATAACTTATTGGGTGAAATATAATTAGGAGTGAGCCTGTTAATGGCCGCAGTGGAGGGTCTACAGGGACCCACTCACAAAAACTTAACCTAGCTATTCCATCCAATTGACGTTACGTATTTCATACATTCCGTGATTGTAAAAGATATTTAAATTCAGCAATTCATCTAAAAAATATTGGAATTTGACGTACCAGGTTTTCCTTTACCTAGTATCCATACATTGCGTAAAACATATCTATCAAGTGTCTCCTAAGTATGTAGCAATAATTCAGATAATCTTTGAGTTATTTCATGAAAAGAAGGTCATATGAACATGTGTTCAAAAAACGCACCGTGTTGAGCTGCTACAGAGCGTTAAGAGCTTTACCATGACATTACATTTGTCGAATTACTTTGTCTCCTCATGAAAATAACATATTGAGTTTAGGATTAAAATTATTTTCATCATTGACATTTTAATTAACATTGCCAGTGACAGGCTCTGCTACTTTATATTGAAGTTTTTATTATGGAGAGCTTTCTCTGAATTCGAGCCCATTTGATGAACAACGAATCTACTGTAACAAAGAAAGTCTTCTTGTTGTATCTCAATAAAATGCCTCGAGCCGGGGGAATACGAAATAAAATGATAGGAATTATGGGTCACATGACCCCCCACTACTTATCTTTTGAATCGAGATAAACTGATCATAATTACTTAAAATATTGAACTACTACTAGTGCTATATTGTACCAAATTTAAAGAAGATATTTCACAAGGACTCCAGAGTTAGAGCAAATTTTTCATTTTTTATTTTCGACTTTAAAGACCCATACACATTTTTGGAAGCATTTTCGCATATAGGTAAGTTAAGTCATATCGTCACTATTTGTTGCCTAGAATCTGCCATTGAGTTTATGACATGCTTTTTTGTTACACCCTGTATATGGTTTCGCAGAAAGCTGGCGACCTATCAATTACTGGCAATACTTTCCCTTGCCGCCTGGGCCTTCTTTCGCCGGTTGGACAGTATTATTGTGTTTAGTTAATATTCGCAAACTACGAAAAAATGACAAAATACAAAATATATCAGGTTTTATGTAAATCCTAAACTAAACAAGTGGCCACCTGCCCACCTACAGTTTCAGATTTCAACAACATTTGAAAGAAAAGAAATGCATATTAGTTGATTATCCCAATAATCGGTTATTCGAATAAGATCACTGAAAACTGATATTAAAAATTTGTCTCCGCAATTTCATGTCAATTCTCCTCAACCCATATATGAGTGTTATGAAAATTCATGACAGCATTTCTCAAACAGCTGGTCTAAAAGTTACATGTTCTTCTGCAAATAATTCATTTGTCGTATTTAAATTCATATTATAAATAGTTTACATACACGTTATAGTTTGTACACAAATTTATTAGTTGAACGTGTGACTCATGCGAGTGACAAATTTAGCTTCGTTCCTGGAGAAGAGTTAAAATAACTTTAAATTATATAAGCTCGCGAAATTATTATGATGGCGTTAAATTATTATGATAGACACTTGAAAAATAACACATTTACTGCATTGATTTATATAAATGTTTATAGAAATGGGAGTATTTTTATACTTATTTAATTGAAGAATTACATCAGGGTTATCATTATTATTAGGACTCCGTGGCTATTCAGGAACGGCTACAGAAATTTGTCTGTTTCGCTTAATTATAATTACTGATATACAGGGTGAACTATTTTTAGTCAAAATTCCTTTTGGCTAGAACTTGCTTACTATATATCAAAATTTATTTAAATTTTATACACTTAGTATACTTATCGCATTTGATATATTACCATTACTAATATTTAAATCTTTCAGGGTCAAATTTGTTTAATTTTATTTTTCTTATTTCTGTAAAAAATACTGCCCCGTATAAATCTTTTTCAAGCCCTCAGTAGGAAACCGTAAAAGTCCATATATTGACCAACAAAACCATGTAAATAGATTTCTTGCCGCCCCTTTAATAATTTTTTTATAAGCAATTGATATTGGCAAACTGGGGAAATGAATGGTGAAAAAATAAAATTTGCTTAAATAAATTGTCTAAATAACAAATAGCCAATATAACTCAGTAAATGTATTTTTATATCTAAAATAAATCTTTAAAACATAGCTTTAATTTGGTTTTTCAGGCATGATTACAGATATTTATAGCAAACTTTCAAAATTAAATCCACCAGTTTCCCTATATTTTTGTTGGAGTTTGTTTAAATGGCTTTATGTAAGTAATTTTATTCTTTATATAATATACAAAAAAATTCAGAATTACAGAGGCAAACTTGGGCAGCGTATTCAGAACATAAACATATAGACAATTTAGGAGTGTTCTTCTTGACCCTGTTTATACAAGTTGTCTCGCCTGGAATTGCATCGGTCGATAAGAGAAAATTATGTTACAAAAAATTTTGAAAATTTAGTAGATCGTAACTCACACTGTGTTGTTCCCACATGCCAAAAGGCAAATGAGAATCTCCTACACGAAGAAAGTTATGAACATTCTTGCAAACTGTTGCACCCGTCAAAATATTTATAAAACGTCAAATATCTCTGTAACGGTTGAGTTTAGATATAGGGCATCCTACATATTTTCGACTCAGAATATAATTCTCTTTTTGAAAAATCAGAAATATGCAGGACCATTTAATATAAGCAAGTTGGTATCGACTTCCGGTATACCCGGAAGTACCATATGCTTCTTAGTATTTTTGTTGGATTGGCTACGCTGACATTAGCAATTCCCCTCAAAATTTTCTCTTACATGTTTTCCTCATATCGTTCGATGCAGGTCCCGGTGAGACACCCCGTATATATAGCTTAGCTTGCGCAAAATATTTGTGGTCGTTTATTTTCTATCATTTTGAAAGAGAAACACATTTTGGCTTCTGTTATGTATTATACACGGATTTATCCAGGCATAAAATATGTGATAGTGGATAATGTTCCTTTGTTACCCTTATCTTCCTGAGTCAAGCGGTGATTGTTGAATTATATCAACATTAACCTCCATTTTCCAGAATTATCATAGACGATGTTACGTAATGAAATTTAAAATTTATGCTTTAGTTCCTTATACCAAAAGAATAAATTACAGTGGAAATTTATAACAGCTCAAGTATAAATAGCTCTAATTATAAAGTAAATGCCGGAGAATAGTTTTTAACTTTATCGGTAAAATCCTGGTCTATTCGGTAAGAAACATTTGAAAACACTTATTAGTTTATGTTCCAAAACACCAGGAAAAGGGAGTCGATTATAATTTGGTTATACTAATTTTTTAGTTCCTAATTGCTAGTTATGACAGTGCCATTATAGTTGTTCGCCATCCTTATGATTAAATCTGCAAATCGTTTCTGTGTATCACGGTCGTAGAGTACAGATGTACTTACTGTCGCAGGCATTCACCTTGACCGCGAAACTCTTTCTCCAGTCCAGTCTGTTATTAGCTTTCGAGTTGTGTACACTTGGGCGTATTGCATATTGTTTTTGTGTTTTTGTTTTATTTGTTGTACTGTATTATTGATATTAATTTAATAATAAAGCATGACAAACGTACGCAGGGGTAGAAAACGGCCATTTGCTTACAAAGTGAATAAATTCATAGGTGAATTCCTGGATTTACTATTTTAACTTTGTCGGTAAAATCCTATTCTATTCGGTAAGAAACACTTGAAAACACTTATTAGTTTATGTGCCAAAACACCAGGAAAAAGGAGTCGATTATAATTTGGCTATACCAATTTTCTAGTTCCTAATTGCTAGTTATGATAGTGCCATTATAGTTTTTCACCATCCTAATGATGGCGAAAAACTATGATGATCATTTCAGATAGGTAGCTTTTGAAGAAAGACAAATTTATTGTTAAATTAAAAAAAATATATTCTATAAATTTCTGTGATTTTTAAAAAGTATATAAAACTCAATTGTTTTCAATCAAACTGTAGGAAACGGTCTTCTTCATATCAGTATCCTCCATATTGTATGATACTTTTAAATTTAAATAAGATATAATGTTCTAAATGACAAGTGCTACATTAATGTTACTAGTTTTTTCAAATATGATCAGATAATAGAGATTTCTCAGAAAGTAGTAGAAGCAGAAAGGGTCGTATGAGGTTATAAATAGTATCCAGAGTCATCATTTTAGGTGACTTACTCGATTTTCTGGCATAATTTTTGTATTAAAAAAAATTCAGAACACCCAGATTATACCCCAAGGGAGTTCTTACTCGTATATGGATACAGAAGAATAATTGATCATCACCAAAACAAGTAAATATAATCGATAAACCAAAATTTCCAAAAATAAATTTTGATTTTAATTACGCAGGTCTATTTAATAAACATTTTGAATAACTTCTAGGAAGTGGCTTAATACCCAAAGATGCGAGATACACGGTAGTAGAAGGTGATAATTTGATATGTTACAATCATTACTTACTCCCGATTTCGACGGAAGTGACTGCGGAACCCCCCACCCTTAAGTAGTAAATATGGGGTTCCTGGAATGCTAGGGTGTTTGATCACAGATGGAAGAAAGGCAAGGGGAAACGTTCAGGTTATACTTTTCCAGTCAATCGCTACTTGTCCCACTTCTCCACGATGCTTACCCTGGTTTCATAGTCGGCCGCCAGCCGCTCGCCAGTGGGGATCCACCGAAATTCCTGATTTTAGTTTCATAGACGAACGCCCGCTGAGTCACATTGCATGCTGCGGGCATTTAAGAAGCAATTCTAGATATTTCAGCGCGGCCTCTCGCCAGTTGGCGATCTTCTGCTGGTAACCGACTATGGATACCAACGTATATCTCCTATTAACCCTCTCCCCTAGCCAATTGTGTGTAGCTTTGGCTCAGTCTAAGCCTGTTGTTAAGCAACTGTTCAAAAATATACAGATATTCTTGTATTTCCTCGCAAAAATGTGTCTGACATCACAGTTCTTTAAATTAACTAAATTAATTAGTAACACGTCTAAAATGAGTAAATTTTACATCTCTCTCTGAGCTAATTTTTGATTAATGTTTTACATTTATTTAGATCTAAATGAGGATTGATTTACTTCCTGACACTGAATTTTATAAATGAGAGGAAGAGGATACTATTTTTCACGAAGTGCTTGTGGCTTTATTATCTTCTACCAATGATCTTCCTACCTTAGAAAGGAATACGTTACCTTCTTTATGTTGTTGGGGACTTGCTACATCTCGATTAGACGTACCTGGAAACATAAATTTACGTTAAAGAGAGATGCAGTAATACAAATGATATTTTCCGCGCCATGTTATCTGGTTGTTTGCTTACTATTGAGTCAAATAAATATCAAAGTATAAAACTGTATTTTATGCTTTGATCAAACATGTTGAGAAATGAAAAAGTAATATTGGTTATTGGTATTTTATTACATTCAAATATGTTATTAGTTATTATTATTGCTCAGACAGGGTTATATTCCTGTTTAGAGGCATATTTGGAACAATTTACGAAACGTAATATAACGAGTGTTTGTGAGACAAATTAAGGAACATACAGATAGAGAAAAAAAATATTGTCAAATTTATACCTGAAATGTTATAATTATTTGTAATTTTACATTCCAGAGCTCTTAAAAAATTGCTGTATAAAATAGGAGAAAAATAACAAATTTCAATCTTTAATACTTATTACCTCTGTATGGGGTATTCCAAATTCAGGGTAATAATAGAAATCCACTATTTTTGCTTAACTGTTTTCGAATTACACACCAAATACTATTATCTGCGATGCCATTCGTACTAGGGATACTGCTTCAGTACTGGGTAGATGAGTGATATTTGCTCTGGAAGAGAGACCAGTTGGTGCTGCTTTAGTGGACTGTCGGTTGGACGTCGGGGTGAGGGGTGACTGTCCACAAAGCCCCATCTACGGTGTTTAATAATGCCCCATCTATGGTGTTTAATAAATGGATGTGGTCTTGGAGCTAACATGCGGATGATAGGCTGGTTCTAGTGCCCAGCCATTTTCTAAACGTTATTTGCAATAGAATCGTGTAGAATAATAGAAAGATGATATGGCGAAACAGCACTTTCAGTCAGTCCCACCAAGACTAAGATAATCCTTTTCACCAAGACAAAAAAAAATTGAGGATTTAGGGATCCAGTCACGTATGGAAAACTATCAGATGTTACTAGTTAATTTCTTTTATTACGCGTATTATGATTGCCAGCTCTATATATGAGTCCCCAATTTAAAACAGAATCCATATAAACTCCAAGAAAACTAAAACTATTATTATTGATATATTGAATTCTCTCTAATTTAATTATGGTTCAGCTGAATGTCTGAAATGAAAAAAGTAGGTACACTCTCTATATCTGATTCCTTATTCACATTCTTCCAGAACCCTATGTGTTGAAATTACGCTTTATATTCCCCGTTTGTTCCACGGGGTTTAATATCAGATTGTCAGTTTACGGGCGCAGAATAAATAAACGTAGAAATAACGACATCTCTAATACTTCTCAAATTTTAATGCCAATTTAATAAGACCGTATTATTTGGACAATAAGGTACGGAATTGTATTCCTTTATGTAGTCAACACTGATCGGAATACAAATTGCTAAAGAAAAATGCATCTTTTTGCGTTCTGAATGAATTTGAATGAACTCACATGATTATTTAAGTTTCATACGAAGTTGTTTACATCCGCGACTTTTTGTATTAAACCCTAAAATATATCTTTTATATCCTTCGGTCGAAATTATAGGAAAATACAGGGTGAATACTTATCTGTGTAATTTTAGGAGAGGGTTCCTGTACTGGCGGTTCTTCTATAGGGTCATTTGGTCAATGACCTCTCACATACAAATAAAAAATAGAGCTATTCATTTTCTGAAGTTTAAAAATATATAATATATATATTTTTAAGAATATTAAAAATATGTATATTATATATTTTTAAAATTCAGAAAATGAATAGCTCTAATTTTTTATTTGTATGTGGGAGGTCATTGACCAAATGACCCTATAGAAGAACCGCCAGTGGGTTCCTGTTGATATTAGTAACACGATTTGCGAAAAAAAAAATAAAAAAGAAAATTGAAAAACTAACCTACCTTACCTAAAATACTGTTAAACTTTTGTGGACCGCTGCATTGCTCATCTGACCCACTTATGACGCGAACAAAATGATTTGTTTATCTAAGTTCGTTGTAAATTACAAAGATACAAAAAACGTCAGAAAATCACCGACAAAGTTATCCTACTCCAGTTTTTTAGTTCAAATGATAAATTATTTAAAAAAAAAACTTCACAAAAAACGTGTAAGCGGCTATTCGGCGGTCTTTGATATTCGACCACGTACGAATATAGAGACAGAGGCGTATTCAGGACTCAGTTTCACAATAGCAATTATTTTCACCACCAACCTGCACACACAGTTGAGCCCTTCTTATCCAATTTCTACGTACACTCTCAAAAATTAAATAAAAGATAATAACCTTTTCAATCATTAACAGTAATGTAACTGAATGTTTAGCAAAAAGCTCCTGCAGTATAACTTCATCCCCTCCCTATTTAATTCGTCATAGAAAAATCACAAAAAACCGTAAGGAGCAGTAGGTTCACGGCGACAAAGTGCACCGAACTCTACATGAATGTATTACATTTATTTATTAATAGGACAAACATTTCATAAATTCACTTCAGGTCGGCTCTGTTAGTGGATGGCATTCATTATTACGTCGGCACCATTTGTGCGGTAGGACAAACGGTGCCGACTTTCATTTACGTCGACATCAACCGACGGCGCGTTTGAGGGGATTGCGTTAAAAATGTCATCGGAGACAAGTGGTGAACCAATTATTGTAAAAAACAAGATCAATGTCATAGTCACCGAACCTATCTTAATTTCTTTTCGGTTGAGATAGGTCAGTTAATAGGATCTCAAAATGTTGGAGTAATTTTTTTTCTCGGAAACTATAGCATAAAGACTTTTTTTTAATTTTTTTTGTATGAACTTACCATTAAGGGATCTACCATCCCATAAATCTAATAAAATAAGTTAGAACTCACTCTGTATACTAATTCTCTTTTGTTTCTGTTTCGAATTTATTCATGAAAGTTGACCAATGCCATTCCTTCATGTTGCTTGAAACAATAGTAATAAAAAAAAATCAAAGAAACAAATGTCTGCTAATAGCAAGAATTCTCGTCTTTTTTAAACTTGCTGATCTATGCCTTAAACAAATAATTTACATTCAGGTCCTGTGGAGTCATTATATTTCAGGCTTGGGAAGGTTGTAGGTCACATTTTCCATTAAGTAACTAGATACAAAACAATATTATGGACACTACTGAATATTCCAACATTTAATTCAAAATTAATCACGCATTTAATTTAGGGACAGCCCGCTCGATCCGGCCTAGCAAGTTTACAATCTACTTCAATTAGAAGAGTAGGTTTAGCATGTAAAGGATTAAAGTAGTACACAGAACTGTTTCTGCGGTTGGGCCCTTGTAAATATGGTGACCGGTAAAAATTTGTTCCTTATTAGTTAAATTTTTATTATTTTTAACAGCGTTACTTATTTATAATTGTTCTAATAGATCGTTCCTTTCCTTCCTTTTCAGAATGGAGTAATTTAACATTGTTTAAATCTATAAAATGAATATTTTCTATGCAATGTGTTGACATGCCCGTCATATACACATTGTTTACAACATATTCCTTGTGTTCCTCGAATCACTTTTTACATTTCGTCCAGTTTGTCCAATGTATATAGCATCGCAGTCACTACATTTTAACTCATATACTCCTGTTTTTTGTAACTTTTCAGTTTTGTCTTTATTATTTATTAACATTTCACCTAAATTATTTTTATTTGCTGAAATTTTCCTACATCCCACCAGATCACATATATAAATTCAAAATAATAAATCCCTTACCACCATTATTCTATGGACTACATAAAATCACAAAGATAATATACCAACTAGACTAGTCGTATCCTATGTACAGGCCCCATCGTTTAAACTTTGCAAGGAATTAAATATCGTATTATTTTCCCTCACAAACTTTGAACATAACTATTCTATTAAAAATTCTTTTCAATTTATAGAAATAGTTAAAAATCTCACACTTCATAGTAACGCAAAATTTGTTTCATTCGACATAAAAAGTCTTCTTACGTCGATCCTGTTGCAGACATTATTTAAAATAATCGGCGAACTTATAAATAACTCCAATATTGACAGTGACATTAAAAACCAACTAAATATAATGATTAAAAATTGTACTAATCAAAATTATTTTAAATTTAACGGGGAAATTTATAAATTACTAGACGGATTACCAACGGGTTCACCCATTTCTTCCTTACTAGTTGAAATGTTTGTCCGATTTTGAAAATGTAGTCTTTAATATTAAAAACGTTTTAGTTGCAAACATATTTTTCTGGACCCGTTATGTAGACGATATGTTTTCATTGGGAATGATTCAGAAAGGCAGTTAAATAAACTCTTAGGCTTTTTAAATTCACTTAATCAAAAAGCTCAATTCACATTAAAAATGGAAAATGACAAGGATTTCAAATTTTTACACATTAATATAAAAAATATCAACAACAGCTTAGAGTAGTTCATAGTAATCTAAATAATTATTGCAAATAAATATGGCACCACTCCACAGCTACATATAGCGTCTATTAACAATTCCATTAAGCGGAGAGAATTTTAAAAAAGTAGTTAATGTAATTAAGGAAATTGCAAAAACAATGGCTATAAATAAAGACTAATAGATAATGTAATAAAAATCAATTGAAAAAAAATGACGTAAAGAGTTCTATGCCGGTTCCTCCCAGGAATGCTATTAGATATTTAAATGTATTAATTATGGACCTAAGATCAGCAATAGAGTTAGTCATAAACTTAATAAACTAGGATGTAGAACAATTTTAGTAAATAAAAATAATTTAATTAAAACGCTAATAACTGAAAAGTTACAAAAAACAGGAGTATATGAGTTAAAATGTAGTGACTGCGATGTTATAGAGATTGGAGAAACTGGACGAAATGTAAAAAAAGCGAGTCGAGGAATCTATTGTAAACAATGTACATAGCACGGGCATGTCAACACATTGCACATTTTATAGATTTAAAATAATATTAAATTACTCAATTCGGAAAAGAAAAGAAAGAAACTTAATTTATTAGAACAATTAGAAATAAGTAAGACTGTTAAAAATAGTAAAAAATTTAACTAATGAACAACAAACTTTTACCAGTCACCATATTTTAGATAAAATAATTTAGATTTAAAGAATAAAATAATGTCCAACTTATAAAAGCATATTTTTTTAGTAGTAGATACTAGATGTGGTTATATAAGTACTGAACATAAATTTTATGGGTCAGTTTTTCCTTGTCTCTTGACAAAGGCCTAAAAAGCCGAAACATGGCTAGTTCCTAATAAAAAAAAACTGTCTAATATTAAAAAGCAAATTTCCTTCATATATTTAAAAAAAAGTTATAGTTGATGAACGATATTGTTTAAGAAATTCAGGATGTATTTATATTCTGAATGAAGCATCCACTAAGCAATTTATTTTAAAGGCAATTATTGGGTCGAAATATATAATTGTACTCAGTTAAAAGAATAGGAAGGACACACATATTCCAGTTATCTATAGCAATTAGTTGCCTCACCTGAAAATAAGTTCCGTTTTCAGAACAATTTTGCGCAGTTTTATTGGTCCTTTTTGTCATTTATACTCGCTTAAGCCTTTGATTAGTTTTGAGTAGAAAACCGTTGCTGCCAGGATGCGTTCTTATTAAATTAAAAATAATTTTTAGCATATTTCAGAGGACGCCTTGCGGTGTGTTTATTTATGTTAGTTTAAGAAACAAGTAAAATAAAAAAATTCATTTTACACAATTTTCTAATTCATACACAAGAATGGGGCATGAAAACCGGAATTTTTAAAATGATTTTAACTCTATTTTCATTTTGATGATTCTGAATAGTTATTTCTATTCTAGACCTAATTATAAGGTTTTTTGACCATGATAACAAATTCTATTTTTCTGTCACTTCCAAGATGCTGAAATATACCAATTTAATCAGGTCATTTCTTTTTTGATTCTAGTAGATTTTTTCTCAAACATGAATTTTTTTCAGTCGTTTTGTGAACATCTTAAAGTTTTAAAAATTGAAACTGACCATCAAATAGCCACGATCTAAATTCATGTGATATTTTGTATAGCCCTCTCTTCAGCAAAGGACTCATGAAAATTAAATAACTTATAGCAATACCGAATAAATAAAAAATGGCATACTGTGGAAAATATTGCAAAAATAATTAAAAAAGCAATATGTACATTGTGTAAGAAGGTCGCCATAGTAGTGGAAACATCAGGTAGACACATTCAAGAAGTCGTTTATATTTTCAATAATACCTACAATTAATTAGTTGTACCGGTCCATTTTTTAATCACCCTGTAGTTGGCACAAAGATAATTTAAGTTTATTTGTGACCATGTTAGTTAGGCAATTTCTAACTTGCATAATTTAATATTAGGTTATTTAGAGCGAAAACCTTTATAGTGAGATGGCGCGGAGAAAATAAATGCAAAGATAAGCAAGATCGCGGGAGTTAAGGGAAGAACCCGGCAGGATGCGGTTGGAGTATGCTGTTCGACTTAAGTACGTCTGTGCCGTTTTATGTTATACCTTAAATGTGAATGAATATTGATTAATGTAAAATCAATATTGTTTAGTTTCATACTGTGTGATTTCTTATGCTTAGGAAAGTGCTTGCATAAATCTTTAATCTTTGGCGCTACACATGTAAAATTTGTCTTCCGTAGAGGGGTCTAAGGTACATAAATAGTTGTAAGTACAGCCATTTTTATGTCAACGCTAAGAAGTCCAGTGAAGGGGTTACCAGCCAGAAATTACGTTTAACCTCACGTTTGATCGTAATTTTGAGCTTTTCATTAATGTAAGTTATTAGCACTGCCCTAATTGCGGACAGTAGTGTATTATGTGTTCTTTCTTATCTATGGTGGCGTGTTTAATTTGTTTTGTATCTGTGTTGTTATCTATTCTGTAGCGGCGTTTTTCACCTACTTTTCTATATTATGCATGAACGTTTTTTCTGTTACCTTGATTGTAAACTAGATTTACAATCAAGTGCATCATTTAGCAATATTTGGCTTCTGGTTAAATTCTAATTGTAAGTTGAATGTTATAAAACATTTCACTTTGTTGTAATAACATTTTAATTATCTTTTTATTAGTTTTGTTGCTGTAAGAACCTGAGTTGTGAACTTTTATGCCATTATTGAAAGTTCTTATAGGTAAATGGTAAATTAGTGTTATGAAAACTCTGTTTTATTTTTTGGTCAGTATGTGATAAACATCGAAATTTATGGGACATTCAAAATAAGAATCAGTAATTATTATGTACAGTGAAATTTATGTTGAAAGCTACGGATAAAATAATTATTTTCAGCTTAAAATTAACCCCATCGCTTTCTCAGATTTAGCATGGGATATACTTTATCGTTTTTGTAAATAATCTCAAGTTATTATTATTATTAGGTATAAACCAATAAATCTGGTGATGCTCAATAAAAACAAATAAATAAAAATTGATTTAATTCTGACTCGACAACCCATACCCTTGAAAATCTATGTTTGCCTTCAGAGCTTGGGGCATTCTTCTGAATAACTATAAAATTTCTATAAATTAAATAATTTGAATTTTGTAGAGAACCACGCAGTTGTATAGGTTACCTTCTCTTTTATTGATTAAAATCCATTTAAAAAAAATTGCTCTTTTTCCATTTGTTAAATACTCTGCCAGTTTCTAACGTAATGGGTGTTAAATATGTCGCAACGACAATAAATGAATAAACATCGAAATCTTGTATTTATTATTCCTTATAAAACCAGCAGATAACGTACACAAAATCGAAATTTCGTTCGAGATTTCACTGCCCGACCATGATCATGTCTGATGGTCATTTTTTACATGAAATCTATAAATATGACATGTATTAAGTATGCTCTTTCAAACAGTTTTACTTTCTTATTTACGTATTTATACTCATCTATACCCTTAAATCAACAATAACATTCAATCAAAATATAGTAGAAATGCAGGTAATTTAAAAACAAATTAAGTTCCTCTTCTTGATAAAAGTTAAAATATAGAGTGGAATGAAAAATAATATTAACTGAAAATTTTTTTGCTAATTATTATTTACTAACTTTTACAAATATTATCACAGATAAGTATAACATATGTCATTTTAAACAATTATTTTCCCGAAAATTTTTCCGGGAAAATAATTTTTTTAAAAAGATATATGTTATACTTATCTGTGATAAGATTTGTAAAAGTTAGTAAATAATAATTAGCAAAAAATTTTCAGTTAATATTATTTTTCATTCCACTCTATATTTTAACTTTTATCAAGAAGAGGAACTTAATTTGTTTTTAAATTATTTCATTGACCCTAATAAGGGGTATTTCCACTATATAATTTCAATTATTCTGTTCTCTGAAGCCATTAATGTTTATTACATTGGGGTTTACAAGTTTCCTTACTTTGGATTCTTTAAATGTGCTGGCTACCCTGATGACGCAATGCAAGCAGAAATACGTGTCGGTAGATATTTTAAAGTTTTTTAAAGTGAGTGTCAACTGGTGAGTACCTTGTGTTTTATTTATTTTTGGTTTTACTAGACAGAATAGTTGAAATTAAAAATAACATTATTGAGTCAGTAGTACTGAACATAATGTGCATATTATCTTTTTTGTAATCCAAGTTTCAGCGTTTTGGCAAATAGCCGGGAAAATAATTGTTTAAAAAGATATATGTTATACTTATCTGTGATAAGAAATGCAGGTATTTATCTCAAATAAATAATAAACCTTCATTAGAAATATTTGCCATCGCAGGACCGTTGTGGCAGAGATATGTAAAATATCTAAAACTAAAAGAATATAATAATAAAAATAAAGTGCATTAAGATTTAATGTCACTTACTTATTGCTTGAATCGTAATAATGTTACGCCACTGCACTGTGTAGACTGGAAAGATGGGACTAGAATTGTACGAAAACTAGAAGAGCTGAGAATGATCAGGAATGTTCTAGACCGCGTGAATGGATGTATAAATAAGGCGCACGGTGGGCTGAGAATCAGTCTTAAGTTGGAAGTGAACGAGTAAAGAAGAAATAAAATAGACTTATAAGTGTCTAATTGTGATTATAGTTAAAACAGTCATTAATCTATTGTTGTTAATTAATAATTAATTATTAAAGTCGTGAGTAAGTGATACTTGGACTTTCAATCAATAAATATATGAGTATAGGTGTTTGTGGGGATAGCAACACGTAATAATGGGTGCGTTTAGTGAACGCAACTGTTGGAAGCAGTTGGGAGGTTGACCGGCATCAATTTGCTGAACGAGACGGTTGACTATGCGCTAACTGGAAATTGCGGCTCAAACTCAAACATCCTACTTCGTTTTTAACCTCTCTATTTTCATAGTATTCTTGAAATGCAACGAGTCAGATGTAATGAATTAAAAATTCGTTGCGATTGTAGATTCTTTAAAAGTTTTGCCTCAATATGCAAGAATATATCTCTTTAAAATTTAATTCATAATTTAATTTTGAATAGGAAATGCAGCATGAATTTCCATATCACATTGTCACGGTATTACTATTTGATATTTGTTAAGTATACATGTATTTTAGAAATATGGCTGGCTGTCACGGTTATCTAATAAATTATTTGACACTGTACAGACAGGTACTGAAATTTTAATGAATGCCAGCCGTCGCTGCTGTAAAATGAAGTGCATATAGTTGTTCCAACGCCACATTTGAAACAAAACAATTTTAATAGATCACTGTAAACCAAATAAGTTAATATAAATTTAAAAACTTGGTATGCAAATACAAAAATATAAAATAATTTTCAGTTATTTAGTTGGTCAGATAAAGGTTTATTTGTTATTATGGCATATACCTAGTTATGTATAATTGAGTGTATAACCATACAGTGTGATCAACTGATTTAAGCTTTATTTGTACGCATAATCAAAGTATCACTTTACTTTTAGCTCTCGCCACAACTACTTATTTTTTTAACTTGTGTGTTCTATTTTCTTAAATCAAGTTTTTATTTATTAACCAATACGGTTGAACTAAAGTGTATTTCAAACTTTTTTGCAACATAAAAAAATATCGGCAACTTTGATCTCTTTACCGCCCTCAAAGACGCCGACGTTTTTATATTGCAAACAAGTTTGAAATAAACTTTACATGTTATGATGATTGAGGATTCAATATAATTATTCTACCTATTGGTAAATTGTTTGCATATTTTCATACTTAATCTGAAGTAAGTTTTTGCATTAATATTTCTATAGGTACTTTTTTTGATATATTCAGTCTTTTCAGTAAAATATTTTATTTTGTATAAATTACTTAACCTATCTTGATTATTACTATTAATACTATTTCAAATACTAAATACAATTTCTGTAATTTTTGTAATATTTGTAGTGTACAGGGTGTCCTAATTAAGATGTCACCCATGATTTTCTCAATAATTTTCAATACAAATTCGTAATTATTATATTTTTGTTATAGGGTACTTTTGGCCGGAAATACTTTTGGCTGGAAATGATTTTTCTTCCAAAAATGTTAAATCCCCAATAGCTTTTGGTTGCATTCAACAGAACATTCAATTATCTATTAAACATGTAGCACTTTTGTCATATCCTAACCGTTTTCGAAATATTAATAGTTCTTTGACTGAGGAAGATTTCGTAACCACATTTAAACTATAATAGGTCTCAAGATGAAGTTAAAGAGCTGTTAATATTTCGTAAACGGTTAGAGATATCACAAAAGTTGGTTATGCATTTTTGATAGATAATTGATGTTATGTTGCATGCAACCAAAATTGGGAGATTCAAAATTTCCGGCTAAACCGGAAGTGATATAAAAAACTTAATATGTGAAACTTGTTCCAGTAAAACTCTGTAACAAAAAATATAATAGTCCACCCTTTTGCTATTTTTGAAAAAATCAGTTTTTCGGCCATAACTCTTGATGTTCAATTGTCTTTTTCTTGGCCGCATCGGATTCCTTGGAAAAAAAACTACATCACATTATCTTTTGTACTACGAATTTGTCCTGAAAACTATAGAAAAAATTGCATATGACACTTTAGCTGGGATACTCCGTACATTAATTAATGTTATGAAGTCCTGAGGAAGTTTATAGCTGAATAATCGAAACATAGGTAAAGTAGCATTTCCTTGAACTTGTTCCAAAAATTATTTAAGGAAATCCAAATTGTTTCAATGACAATGAGTTATTATAAATATTTCTTATATAATAGTAGTTTATATCTGGGTGTACGCCAGTGTCACTAAAGAGATCGTAGTTGCTTAAACTATGTTGCAGCAGACTCACATCTATCACCTTCAGTTTCTCGTAGATAAAAGCTTAATACTCATTAAGCTCGGCTTACAGTGAAAGCGTGACGTGCGAACTGTGGTTCGCATGAATACGCACGCCAACGTGCGATCAAATCCAACTGTTGACTTTAGATACTCGCACAATAGACCGAATTGGTCTGCAGCAACTGTGCGAGGATATATCTAAATGAAGATGAAGATACAATATAGTTTGTATGCTCTCAAAAAGATAGTTAGAAGTAGAAAATAACACCTAGATCTTTAAAAACTGTTGCAACATTCCAGTGTAATATAGTTAATATGGTAATCGAATTTTAACTTGATTAACTTCCTGATAAATGGATATTTGGAGACCTTCTATATTTGCTGCACTAGTTGTCGACTGTGTTTAAGTCTGTCTGTGTTTTCTTACAGTCAGATATAAAGATGGATATTTAAGGTCAAGTACGATATCATTTATGAATATAATAACCAACAAGGGACCCAATACCGAACCCTGTGGAACTCCTGATTAAGACATAGATGCCATTGACCTATTACCCTTATATTGTACAAATTAATTTCTATTAGGAAGATAAGATTCAAAAAATGAATTAATTCTAGCTTAACAATTTTTTAAATAAAATGCCATGGTCTATTCTGTCGAATGCTTAATAAAAATCTATGTAAATGATATCCACCTGTCCACCATCATATATAATTTCAGCTAAGTACTGTGTTATACAAAGAAGATTCGTAGTTGTGGAACGTTTTGAGACAAACCTGTGTTGATTAGTAAGTAAGTAGTAAGAAATTTATTTATATTCTGGAAATGTATTTGTATATTAAAAATGTGACAGAGGGTGGCACTATAATACTTGAGAGCCTTTTAAAGTCCTTCTTTAATTGAAAATAACGTTTTTTTCTGCAGTAGCATATGGTTTGTTTTATGATCACACAATAAACCAAGGTTTAGTAATAACCATTTCGAGAGAACTTCATTCAAAATTCATTACCAAACTATCAGAAATATTAGATATTAGATGTGTGTATGAAAGTATTTTACGTTAAACCTAAAACAATAACACAGGCCTGCAAAATAAAACTTATGGTGGGGGGTTTCTATATTTTAATGTAATTCTGTATGACTGTTTCATGCCGAATCCAAAAATGACTTGCATTTTGCAAGGTTTTTTCACAAAGTAAAAATACATGAACGGTTTTCTAATAAAATGTATTAAAATAATACAGTACAGTAAAATACCTCTCATTTTTAATTACAAAATTTAAATCAAAATTTACAAGCACCTACAAGAAAATAAGAACATGAAGAACATGAAGTTTCAAACTCATATTGCACCCCAATGTTTTATAATTTTTTAACATAACGTTGACTATATTCCTGAAATCAGGATCTCTGTTATTACCTAAGAACTTTTGAACTACATTTTTGAAACCAACCCATGCAGCCTTTTCTTTATCATTCATTGTTGAGTCAAACACTCTGTCTTTCATTAACTCTCTAATTTGTGGCCCAACAAAAATACCTTCCTCAAGCTTGGCTTCTGATAAACTAGGAAACTTTGAACATAAATACTTGAAGCAGTTACAGTTTAGCCCCAACTTATTGTGTAACGGAGGCAGAAGAATTTTTTTTCGGATCGACCAAACTTTCTTGTAAATATTTTTTGAACCAGGTACTAAATTAATTCTACGTGGCCATTCTTTCTTTTGCCAATGTTCACCTCGTGCTCTACATTCACATAAGAAACAGGGCATGTTAGTATTGCCAGACTGTTGGCCTAAGAGTATACCTAAGATTTTAAAATCTCCACATAACATCCAGTTGTGGTCTGCATATTTCACCTTTTCAAGTAAGAGTTTCAAATCTTCATAACTTTCTTTTAAATGAACAGAGTATGCAACCGGGACTGATGCGTATATATTACCATTATGCAACAACACACCCTTTAAACTCATTTCAGATGAGTTTATGAACACCATGCAGTCATTTGGTTGATAAATGGATGCTCTTAACTTGCTAACCAATCCTGGAACATCATAACAGTAAACAAGAGATCCCTCTTGATCAAAGTATTCTAAAAATTCAGTTTCACGTTTTCTATAGCATGAGAAAGTCGTTCCTGGAAGAAGTAAATCCTTTTCACTCAGTCTAGATCCCAAAAGTTCAGCAGACTCTTTTGAAAGTCCTAAGTCACGATTTACATCGTTTAGTTCATTCTAAGTAAAAAGCTGAGGCTGAGTACTTTGTAATGAAAAGTCTTCATCTGAATCCTCAATTTCTAATTGCGAATCAGAATCAGACGACAAAGGAGTGTAATTCTCTGGTACAGCATGTACAGGTACATCTGGCACATGCGCTACTGGCCTTATTGCTGATGGAAGGTTCGGATAAAATATTTTTTTCTTATTTTTAGTATTAAAGCCACTTACGTCACACAAGCAAAAGTAACAATCTTCTGCATGATTGCTGGGTTCCCGCCACATAATTGGTATGCCGAATGGTAAGGGTTTCTTTTTATTTTGAGTCCACTTCTGTAACAATTTAACACATGTATGACAAGCTCTGTGTGGCGCCCATGTTTTGTCTTGGTATCCAAGCTTTACACCAAAGTACGCATGATAACTTCATTTCACGAATTCCGTAATATTTCTTCGTCTTTTTTTAACTGTATATGAACCACAAATGTAAGAAAACACATCGGCGCTGTTTTTACAATGTCTTGAGGACATGACGAATTTTTAATACTTTATCACGCTATTATATACTGTAAGCACACGTTCAACCACAGTTAACTTACTACTGACTGCTGTATGTGCTTTTCGAACACTAGTGTATATTCTGGTTCTGACTAGAAACGGTTAGATTAAAAGGCAGTGGTCCTTAACAATTTTATTTTAAAAAGATATGTATTAATTACTAATAATATCGTTATGTATGTTTAGAGTAAACAGTGCGTGATATACGAAAACTAATAATATCGCAGAGTTCAGAACGACTTACTTACTCTAGAAATGCAAAAAAAATTGTAGACCCCCAAAACCATGCAGGCCTGTGTAATGCTCCATTATTTAAAGAGTTTTATTCACCTTTGTAAGTTGGAATAATGTAATAATTATGGTGCACTGCGCTTGTCCCTTATTTTTAAGTACCTGAAGCGGCCATGTTTTACCACAATATTGTTTTTTAATTTATTATTTTGAAGAGAGTTATAAATTATGTTATTAAAAAATCACAAAGAATGAGATTTGCCAAGAAAAAGAAAGAAATGAGTTTAAGATACACTTTCGATTACATAGTGCGCCTTTCTACATAGAAGCATGAACAAACTGTTGGTAATCTGAATTTGCTGTTACTTAGAAAACGTATTTGCTCTATAGATTTCCACCCATTTGATGTTCCATTTGCAAATAAAGCAAAGATTGATTAGATGAACTATGGGCTGAAAATGGAGATAGCAAAGCCGCCTGTTTATCGACTGATTTTGATTAATTGTCATAAGCAAAACAAAAAGTAATGAGACCAGCTTATTAAAATATTCTTTTATAAAGTTTTTTTTTGTGAATTTAAGATTGAAATTAATCATTAATAATTGATAGAAAAGCACATGGGAGATTTATAAATTTGTATACAGGGTATGCCAAATGTTCGGCACGGGCTTAAATTTCCCGAATTTATAAGAAATGACCCAATTATAGTTTTTTCTACAAATTGTTTACCATAGAATGTCATATTTTCATGATCTATGTCACTACTGATGACATTCATATTTCCCTTAACTGGCAGCCATGTTTTTCTTTGTAAGAGTACATAAATTGCTTACGATGATCTAACAATTATTTTCTAAGATATTGTAAAAAAATTTCCGAAGGGAATGTAAGTTTTTATAAAATAAAATTAATCAACAATGCTGAGTAATTTTGTGTGAAAGTATTCTACGTTTTAACCCAGAACAATACTGCTTCATTATAAACTATTCTTAGATGAATGAAATTGGTTAAAATGGTGACACTCACAGGTTTGACTGGGTTCTAATCGATCTCAGAGGTTTCAATACATTAAGTAACTATTTTGTTAATGATTTTGTGAACAACATAGTGTAATCATATTCTCTAGGGCTTTCAAAATAGCGGGTTAATTGTTGAGCCCTCCCCCCAAAAAAAAGTCAAGAGAATTTAAGTCCTGCGAACGCGAAGGTCAGTGTATTTTCTTATGTCAATACATCGTTCTGGAAATATTTGATCCAGATGGCATTGAAAATTCAATGCATAATGTTATGGAACTCCATCTAACTGCAGTTATACATCATTACAATATTATGAGCAATAGTGAGCTCCATTGTCAAAGATTTTGTGCGCTTTTATGCGTAAAGAAGATTGCTTAAGGGAGAATCAACATTTGTAGTAGATTTTGAACGACCAAACTAAGACATATTATTAACATTCCCCATTTCTCTAAATGTTTGACGAAGATTAGTTACTGTTGATTTTGGAGTCAGATTTCTTTCAGGAGACATGTAATTAATTTAATGAAACGCATCTTCCCCGAAGTGCTGAAGAATTTTTTTAAACCTTAACCTCAAAATTTCCGCAGTTTCAATAAGGAAACCTAGTACTAATAAAATGAGGCATCAACAGGACATACTAATAATGCTTCTGCGTTAGCCAGGACTTAACACCCATGGATTTTTTCTTATGGGGTTGTCTCGAATTAAAATTTAAAATATACCTATGTTTAAAACATTATGACCAATTTTTTATAAGCGGTACTGTCATTTTAATTGTACATACATACATACTTTCAGATTTAGAGTGTAGTAACGTTGCTTTTTTTCTTGATAGAGATAGTGTGATATTTTCCATACTCTATTGAAATTGAATTGTATGCTTGGAGAATAACACATAAACTTTACATCTATTTTTATTAAATGGTAAACAATTTTCCACTGACCAATTCAATCATTTAATAAGGTTTTTCTACAAACACCATTAAAAACTAAATTTGTAACACGGCAGATTTAAATTAAAAATGTAATATTATATAAACTCGCGTTAAAAATGATCACATGATTTACTTCTAATACTAGTGCAAAAAGTAAAATGACAAGTCGTTTGTCATAATGACATTTACATATTTATTAACAAAAAATTACAAATTATTTAGAAATATTTATATTAATTGTACAATTGGAGCAATTAGTAATATTTATCCCTTGTGAGGAAGCTACTTCACAAAAAGAAATTGTTGATGTTGAACATGAAGTAGTGGAGGAAATACTATTAATATGCTCTATTGCTGAATTGTTAGAAGAAGGGCAATTATTTCGAAGAATGTGACAAGTAATCCTCTTTTTGTTTTCTAACGAATCTTCCAAGTATCCTTCTGCAACACTCGAACTTTTCCATCCTCCATGTCTTTTTATTGTACATAAATTTGCACCAGAGTCTGCTAACAAGCTGGCAGATATCCGACGGAAACAATATCCGGTGTAAAGTTCACTATTTGGTAATTTCAAAAATCTTACAATATCTGTAGGTATCTTTCCAAAAATATTTATTCCAACAGGTTGAATCGTACATTTGTTACTAGTGTATTTAATAAAAAGACGTTGGTGGTTGACATGAGCTGGACGTAATGCTAAGTACTTATGATATAAGTCAATATAAGTCTCAGTAATAACAGTAAAGGTTCTTGAAACTTTAGTCTTGCTATCTGAAATGTTTACCACTAGTGTATTTCCTAAATCCTCAATATTGTTTAAACTCATTTGACAAAGTTCTTCAGGGCGACACGCGCCTAGTATATCCATTACAGCAGCTACTTTAAACGTCAAATATTTGTCATCTGGCGCGTCTGCAATAAACATCAATATTTTGGCGTGTAAAAATATTAGATTTTTTTGGACGATATCCTTCTCGTTTGCGCTTCAAAAATGCGATGAGTTTATAAAACTTACTTATATCTTGATTGTTCTTGACATTTAACATAGCCTTTATCATTGAAAAATGTGCCCAAAGCGTCGAAGACTTCCAAATTCTAGAATTTTGCTCGAAATAGGCCAACATTACATTTTCACTGTACTTGCCTGCAACATTGTTCCGATCGCACCATTCCACAAAGCGTTTGTATGCTAATTCATGTTGTTGTTTGGATTTTGTGGGCAACAAATCTAAAGTTGCCCTTGTAGCTGCTTCTTCAATTTCTTGAGGAATCGATTCGCTTCCTTCTGGACTATAATTATTATTGGAACTCATCATATTGCAACAGTTTTTCACATTTGACAAGAATGTGTCAAACAACGGGCAAACTTGATTTATTTATTTCATAAATCCTACAAACTACTAGAATTATGAGGTAACCATTAAAAGGATTTGAAATCTTTTTAAAAAAACTTTATTGTTCTTTTAATGGTGTTTGTAGAAAAAACATTGTATGATACACGTGTTAAAAATGACTTTATTTTGATAGTGGAGTTGCTCCACTCGCTTACGCTCGTTTCGCAAACTTCTCCACTCACAAAATAAAAAGTCATTTTTAACACTTGTATCATAAATAACTACTTTTTGAAATTATTTATACTCTTACACGCCATTAATTTTTTTAAAGATTTTTATATCGTTTACAAACATTAATATTTGATAATTCTCTACATAAAGTGTTATATCATTTAAAAAAAATAAAAACGAAAGGGGAATGTGATTCTTAGAACGCTAGAACTAGATGTATAAAATTCTGAATTAAAGAAAGGTATTTGATGTTATGAATTGTTTTCTTTTGGTTAATTACAAAAAACCAATTAAATTAAATCATCAGGAAAGGAAAATAAATGCAGTCTTTATAATACGACGAAATGATCTACTTTTTCAAATGCTTTAGCAAAATCGGTGTAATGACATGTACCTAATTTTTATTTGCCAAAGTATCTGTAGTGAAAGCAACAAAGTCTATTAGATTTCCCCAACTTTTTTTATAAGTCCATGTTGATTACAGTCTGTTTTCAACATGAAAATATATGAAGTTAAATATTAAAAGTTCACAGACTTTGCAGACATTTGAGATGATAGCTATGGACCGATAGTTCGAAATATCCGTACAAGTTTCATTTCTATACACAGTTGTTATGCGAGCAGTTTTTAATTCGTCCTGGAAAGTTTTGGTTCTTATAGCTAAGTTAAATAATATAGCAAATGGTTCAGCTAAAACATCTTTACTTCCTTCAATAATTTAGCTAAGTATATTATCTAGTCCCATGACTTAAGTATATTAATGGTCTTAACAACATCGAGTTCTGTGACATTTTTAGTATCAAGGTATTTAACTTGTTTGCATAAACATATACAAAAGAACCTCAGCGACCGATTAGGAATGAAGCAGTCGAAGTGGCAGTTCTGGGTCATTTGCAGATGGATAATACTCAATCGATCAGGAAAGTAGCTGAGGCTTCCGGTGTACCACGAAGCAGTGTTCATTTAATTGTAAAAGCCCACAAATCTCATCCATTTAAATTTAAATTGGTACACGAATTAAACGAAGATGAGCTCGATCGTCGGCTTGAATTCTGTGAGATTTTTAGTGAAGAATTAAACGGTAATGCCAATCTACTGTACAATACGTGTTTTTCTGATGAATCGACATTTCAGTTAAATGGGGAGGTAAACAGGCCCAATTGTAGGTATTGGAGTGAAACCAATCCACATTTGTTCATGGAAACTCGTACCCAAAGGCCTCAGAAGTTAAATGTTTGGGCTGGCATCTTAGGAGATCACATTGTCGGGCCGTTTTATATTCCTGACAATTTAAATGGCGAAAGGTACCTCGATCTGTTAGAAAATTACATCGACCCAATGATTACCCAAATCCTCGAAGAAGACGATAACGGCGAACTGTTTTTTCAGCAGGATGGGGCACCCCCATATTTTGCTATAGCAGTCCGTCAATTTTTGGATAATCGATTTCCTGAGCGATGGATTGGAATAAGAGGTCCTGTGGAGTGGCCTGCTAGGTCACCCGATTTAACTCCCTTGGATTTCTTTCTGTAGGGACATTTGAAATCGAAGGTACTTGCAACAAAACCCGCATCTCTGGAAGAGTTACGTGAAAGAATTGTTCGAGCATGCCGTTTATTGACTCCATATGTGTTCAAAAATGTTCGTACAGAACTTCAAACAGATTATACTACTGTTTGGAAGTCGGTGGGGGTCATTTTGAACTATATATACAATTTAAACTGCTTCTTTTATTTTTATTTCCCGAACCTAAAATAATGAAACAATTATTCCTCTGGAACGAAACGATAAAATTTTAAAAAAAATACACAGTTATGTAGAGAATCTCCCTTTGCCATTTGAATTTTTTTGAGGGGGGTGGCCATGTAGGGTAGAGGGATGATGATAGGTATACAAGTATTATATATTATTATATATTGTACCATACCGTTGAGGTCAATGTACATTTCTAATAACTAAACGAAATTGTCTGTTATAAGATTTGACTGCAGAAGATTCTATCAGTTTCACAACTTTTGGCTGTTATGAAACCCAGTATAATATAATTTCAAAGTTAGATTATTTCCCGTTCATTTGATAAACAATCTTTATAACTGAGGCGCTGGTATTGAATACTTTTCATAAAAAGTTTTTTTTCAATTAAGCGTGTTTCTCACCCTAATAATTGTTTCCGGAGATTATTTTCATTTCGAAGCTTTCATCTAATATAAACAAATTTTCATTATTTCTCTTGATATTCTCTTTAGTTCAAAGCAGTTTCATTCAAGTTAAGAAGCGACGTTAATATTGAAATTAATTAGTGAAAGAGTTATGGGGGTTAAAAACTAAACGAAAAAGGGGAGCAACGATGTGACTATGGACAGTGTTTCAGAATTATTGTTCCTCATCAGTGTTGCGTGGCATAAGAATTTGGGATGAGAAATATTAGGAACCAAACGAGTAGATATTAAAAATGCATATGTAGTGAATTTATTACTTAATGTCGGTAAATTTCATTATGAGACTTATTTCGATATTTTTAATTGATACAGGGTAATTTGAATCATTTTTGCGATGATGTCATAGAGTTATTGACCTAAAGAAAATCTTTATGAATTGATTGAATTGCAAGAATTAACAAAATTTTGATTTTATTAAACCAAAGAGGATGATCAAGTAAATATTCATAATGATATAACAAAAGACACATTTACTTTGCATCTTATCACTAATTTATTGCAACTTAACGTTCCTACAGTTACACTCCATTTTCAAATGATTCTAAAATGAATGAATATACAAAGAAATTACAACATATTTATACTAAAATTATTTATGACTGTTTACTACGTTAAAGATAGGAAAATTTTAAATCCATTTATGAATGCAAAATATGTTTACAAATAAGGGTAGTGATAGTAATAGTTTTCTAAAATATTCGGGGCTATTTATTATGCTAAACGGGGTAAATATTTATAAAAAGGGATGTATTGAGGTGATAAGTACGGGCATTTTATTAAATGGATAAAATAGTTATAATTTAAATATATCAAAATATGCAATGTGATATAAAATTTAACTTGTCATTTAGTAAGTAATTTCCGGATTTACTATTTGAATAAAAAATGTCTAGTAAAGTTAATTTAAAGCTTTTTTTTTACATGTAACATGTTAATTTTGTTTAAATTTAGAAAAATGTGAATTGACTATAAAATATGATTTGAAAAGTTTAATCTGTTTAAAAGAACGGATATGTTCTATAGATCTAATTTCTAGCGAGTGACCAGTTTGACCCACATAAGTGGATTATAATCCACACGTCTCAATTTATAAACTTCTGGTTACTTCAATTCGTTAGTTTTATCTTTAGTATTATAGATAATGTCTGAATGTTTTGACTCTGATTTATAACAAACTTTTAACTATACCGTGACAAATTTTGGCTAAAATTGTGCCAAAGTAAACATACTTTGGTACAAAGATACCTATTTATTAGTGTCATGGTCTTTATCATACAGGTAAATACTACAACGAGCCAACTTGAATTGTTATCTATTAGTTAAATTTTCTGTAGTGATTTTCTGAAAACCATTGTTTAAGGTTATTGTTTTTATAGTTTTAATTCAAATTTTAAATGTTCTTCTGAAAGGGCTAATACTAAATCTCTATGTATCATAGAGTTATATGCTGCTAGTTTATGAGATTATCCTTAACATATAATTAGCTTCAATATTTAGAGAAAACCTACATTCACAGATAATACAATTTCAAATTACTTACTGTTTTAATGTAGATTTGTGTAGGTATATAAAAAAGTTTTATAATGTAATTTTGCTAATATTTTGATGATAACTTCTAACTTTTAATTATGAACTTGTCATGTTTGTCAAAAAATATTGTGTGCAAAAAGCGAATATGGTCTGTATTTTAGTTAAGTGAAGTTATTGCTTGAGCAGTATAAGGATGTCCAATAAGGCAATATTTACAAAAATTCTGTGTTTGACATTAAAAAGTCGAGAGTACATGATAGGATTGATAGAAAACCTCGATAAGGGCTGCTAAGGATATCAACTTGAATTGATGAATAAATTAAGAACATCAATTTTCAAGACGTTGATGGAACGAACTTTCCTGTATTAAACCAAATTGGTAGCAGCAAGTAAGAAAATTATAGCTATGCTCTCTTTCAACAGCAGGAAATGTTATTAAACATTGCAAAAAGAAGCTTGAATAGGAATCGCAATATTTCATGTACATTTTTCGAATAATGTCTTTTGGTACCAAAACTCCAGTCTACACATAGTGCTTAGTAAGTCACTAATATTTCAATAAAAACTACACAGGGTGTTTCAGAGGTGAACATAATAGAGGTTTGCACTTATATCGAATACCCAACAGTTGAAGTTAACTATTTTTGTTTTTCTCAAATATCTCTGGAATTAACTGAGACATTTTAATGAAATATGGAAAGTAAATGGTTTTCAATAACTACTATGTTCTTTGTAATTTTATTTTCCTAACTCAACTAGAGGCTCCGCAATAGGGGCGTTGACTATTCTAATAAAAACAACTTCGAGGTAAGTTGGGTGGCTGGCTAATACCTACCATAGCTATCCAATTGGCAACAAATCGGTGAAATAGGTAGGACTATGTCTACAGCTTTGGCAATATTACTTGGAGTTCCACAGGGATCGGTATTGGGGCCACTTCTATTTGTACTTTTCATAAATGATTTACCTAATATTGTCCAATAGTGTCTTTTAATTTTCTTACACTATTAATTGCGAATGATAACTACAAGAATTTGGTTGATAACGTACAGCAGAGAATTAATACCTTTGTATCCAATTTCAGCAATAGCAAATCACTGATAAATGATTCACTTCATTCCTAGACTGTTAAATTATCATTAGTCATTTACTTCGATTCAATGGTCAATCTTTCGAACAACTAAAATAAATTAACTTATAAGATTGGGTGATAATATTCTTACTTGGGAAAATCCCATCAACAATTTTTGTTAAATTGTCATTTGTTTGTTTCGCACTATACAGATTGAAAAATATCACAAATAAAAATGTTTTATTGTCATACCACTATGCATAGTTCTATTCAAGTATAGCCTATGGTATTACATTATGAGGCGTTCTCATCATTCTAATAAAGTATTTAAATTACAAAAAGATGTGGTACAGACTATAGGGGGAGTTACTAAACAAACATCATGTTGTAAATACTTTAGACAAATGAAAATATTACCACTTACTTCTTTATATTTTGTGGAAATTCTCTTGTATTGGAAAATAAATCTTGACAAATTCTTAAGAAATAACTACAGTCATCATTATAAAACAAAGGGACATGATAAATTTAACACCTGCTCATTCTTTAACATTTTACGAGATGCGTCTCTATTATATGGAAATAAAACTTGCCATCAACCTTCCGGTTTATCTAAAGATATTAACAACAGGAAAAAAAATAAAAATTAAGTATCTACTTTACTTTAAAAACATGTTTTTACACTCTCGAGGAATTTTTAGAATTTGTGTTAAGTGTGTTTCTCATTTCATGAATATTAGCTAAATTTTCTATTGTATAAGGCATATTGAGTTAATTTTTAAAGTGTTTGTTAGTTTACATTTACATATTTTTAAATTTATTGTAACAAGTTGATATTGTTTATACATTAAATCAGTTTTATTTAGTGTCGTGTCAGTTACGTATTTAACATTACTTTGTATTTTGGAGTCAGATACTTGTATTAATATTGGTTTAATGGATATTATTATTATTGTTACAATATCTTGAGTGTCAAAATTATTTTATTTCTTAAAAAATTAAATTACTGATATTTTAATGAAATTTAAATGTTGTAATAAATAAAATGCAATTTGAAACTCAGTAATTTGTCTAATATACAGGGTGTCCCAACCAAAAGTAGGTACCCTGTATAACTTTGGAGACAAATTTTTTTTGAAAAATTGGTGAAACACGTCGACCTTGTTTCCAAGGGTGACATATTTTAATGTAATACTTGTATACATATCATCATCCGTCTACCCTACACGGCCACCCCCTCAAAAAATTCAAATGGCAAAGGGGATCGAGTGATACATCTTTTGAAAGGTCTTTCAATTCTCTACATAACTCTGTATTTTTTTTAAACTTTTATCGATTCGTTCCTGAGAAAAAATTGTTTCATTATTATACGTTCGGGAAATAAAAATAAAAGAAGCAGTTTAAATTATCGTATGTATTGTTCAAAATGACCCCCACCGGCTTCCATACAGTAGTATAATCTATCTTGAATTTCTGTACGAACATTTCTGAACACATCTGGAGTCAATAAACGGCATTCTCGAACAATTCTTTCACGTAACTCTTCCAGAGATGCGGGTTTTGTTGCAAATATCTTCGATTTCAAATGTCCCCACAGAAAGAAATCCAAGGGAGTTAAATCGGGTGACTTAGCGGGCCACTCCACAGGACCTCTTGTTCCAATCTATCGCTAAGGAAACCGATTATCCAAAAATTGACGGACTGCTATAGCAAAATGTGGGGTGCCCCATCCTGTTGAAAAAACAGTTCGCCATCTAAAAGACTATCGTCTTCTTCGAGGATTTGGGTAATCATTGGGTGGATGTTATTTTCTAACAGATCGAGGTACCTTTCGCCATTTAAATTGTCAGGAATAAAAAACGGCCCGACAATGTGGTCCCCTAAGATGCCAGCCCAAACATTTAACTTCTGAGGTCTTTGGGTAAGAGTTTCCATGAACAAATGTGGATTGGTTTCACTCCAATACCTACAATTGTGCTTATTTACCTCCCCATTTAACTGAAATGTTGATTTATCAGAAAAACACGTATTGTATAGTAGATTGGCATCACCGTTTAATTGTTCACTAAAAATCTCACAGAATTCAAGCCGACGATCGGGATCATCTTCGTTTAATTCGGGTACCGATTTAAATTTATATGGATGAAAGTGGGCCTTTACAATTCGATGAACACTGCTTCGTGATACACCGGATTGAGTATTATCCATCGACAAATGACCCAGAACTGCCACTTCGACTGCTTCAATTCTAATCGGTCGCTGAGGTTCATGCATTTTGTTTCCTACAGAACCTGTTTCCATAAATTTTGTCAATAATTGTAAAACATGCTGAGAACCAACCCTTCTATCTGGGTGATTTCTATTGAATATGCGCTCGGTAGCTCTAGCACAATTATCGTTCTTAAAATAAATGGTGACAATTTCTATTCTCTCCTGAAGGATATAAACCATTTTGAGAACTCACTCTGGTAAAATGTATCACGATATAAAATTGGTTGTGAACAAATTAAAGTTCAAGGACTATCAAATACTTACGAGTCTTTTGTTATTCTAAAACTGAACGGACAAGGAAAGTGTTTTTTGTCGAAAAAACTCATGTTGATTTGAGAGCACTAAAAATGTATTCTTTTTTATAAATTACAATAGCCAGTGACGTGTATTTTAGATTTTTTAAACGATTTCGATTGTGTATAATCATCAAAAATAAAATTATTTTCCTTAAAAACGAATCGATAAAAGTTAAGAAAAATACACAGTTATGTAGGGAATTGAAAGACCTTTCAAAAGATGTATCACTAAACCCACCTTGCCATCTGAATTTTTTGAGGGGGTTGTCGTGTAGGGTTGAGGGATGATGATACAAGTATTACATTAAAATATGTCCCCCTTGGAAACAAGGTCGACGTATTTTACCAATTTTTCAAAAAAAATTTATCTCCAAAGTTATTCAGGGTGCCTACTTTTTGTTGGGACAGCCTGTATAACTAAACAGCAACCCTGTATAAGCAATAATAACACACGGGCCAATTTTAAATTCCATTTTTACAACTCAAATTCAATTCATACCTCGCTAACTATGCATTTTTCGATATAACGCTATTATTTCTCACATTATTTTAAACTGTTCTATTCATAATGTTTCGATTCTATAACTTACCATTTAAAGTATCCAGTATCAACTATAATCTAGATTGGCCAGAACATATCAGTGGCTCAATTATAAGTACAATTAATACTCTTGCTTACTTACCACGAAAATATTTCAGTAACATAATCTGAACATTTACCACTGTTTTAACTCTCAATAAATTTGTACAACTTAAATACAATATAACTATAACTATCTTACAACATTCTCAAAACATTTTCATCTCAAGTGTATATGAAGAATTTAAGAATATACAGGGAGTTTGGTAAATCAATGCAAATGCTTTAAGGGCAGATCCTGTAACTAAAAAAAATTGTAATAAAGTAGTCAATAAACATAACCTGTTTAATACATCCTAACGGAGATACACAGTACCAAAATAAGAGAAACTATGTTAATTTGATATAACTTTTTATTGAAATAATTCTTGAATGGAAGGTAATAAGTTTTGATATTTTGTACACAGTAACTAATTATAAAAGTCCTTAATTTATTGTAGAAACTTATATTTATCAACAGCCAGTAGTTAGCGATAGGGGCTTTGTAACACATTTTAAAAAATATGTTTGGGGTGTTATTGAATGTGAATATTAAAAGTGGTACTTTTTATTCTAAGATTAGTTCACAAGGAAAAAGGGTTTATTAGTTGTGTCGTTCATTTTTGTTAATTGTCAAGTTTATGTTAAGTGTTACCGTATAAGGTTCATAGAAATATAAAATTCATTACTAAAAATATAAACTATAACAGGTGGGCAAATAAAAAAAAAATAAACGCAATTTTTATTTTTATTGGCCAAATTATTGTTCCTCAGCCGATTTTAGCAAACTTAATATCAGTAGTAAGCTGATTGAATAGGCTACAAAGATCAAATGAAGATGACTGAAATATTAAAATTCAAAATAGCGGACACAATTGAAAACAGGCATTTCTTGCGCTTATTTATTTTAATTAAAAGTTTCAAAATGACAACTAATGACAGACTTAGAAAGAATGAATTTCCTCCATGTTTTAAGATTACGCTGAATTATATCGGTTCATTGGTTTTGGATATTGCGAATCTAAGCTTACCATGTTTAAAATCTGGAATAAAAACAAACTTTGATATTTTGCCTGCCAATTTTCTATTTCTCAACCAATTTCAATGAACTTGATTTGGTTATGTATCCAATAGAATCGACTCTGAGAAATTGTGCACAAACTCGAAAAGATTATTTATAAATTATTTCTCTAGTTAATATTATTAATGAACTTTATTAGAAGTACTATTAGAAAGTGAGTCTTGTATTTTGACATTTTGATGATTTGTTCGCAACTCCTTATAGAGAGAATTCTGTCGCTTAGGGATCAACCAAGTTTATTAAAATCGGTTGAGAAATGAAGAAATGGTAGGCAAAATATTAAAGTTGTTTTTGTTCCAAATTTTAAAAATGGCAAGTTGGCCTTTTCTGAATTCGCTATATCTCCAAAGTCAATGAAACTATTTACTCATCATAGTCTTAGAACGTAGAGGATAGTTCGTTCTTTCGAAATTTGTTATTAGTTCTGTAGTTTTGACAACTTCCAATACAGGGTGTTTCAGGTATGCGGTCATTAATTTCTAGGGGTGATTCTACATAAAAAATATGAAAAAAGTTCATATAAACATGGGTCCGAAAATCCCTCCTAAGGGTGCTGCGGGCCTCTGAAGGGGGCACCCAAAATTGACATTTTATTTAATATCTCAGTAACCCTTTGAGCTACAGTGACTAGTTTTTGTACGTGATTCGATATCAATAAAGGTCATTATCTGATGTTATTCATCAAAGGTAAATTCAGTCAGGGGTGCACAAAATTGGAAAGGGGAGATTTACTTCTCCCCCAATTCTTCTAATGTGAATATGATGCCTTGGCTATAAATACACAAAAAAGGTTTTCTTGTTGTAACGCCGTAGAGCCAACCAATTTCTAGAAATATGAACATAAAGAAACGCATGCATTGTCTAGGATTCAAAAATAAGGATAATGATTTCTCTTCTGCATAATTTAATAAGAATAAAAACCGTAGGCAGTCAATTTTTTAAAATAACAAATCTGTATTACTTGACACAGAGAAGTACCAATAGGCTGTCGAGTAAAATAAAATAAAATAAAATGTCAGTTTTGAGTGCCCCCTTCAGAGGCCCACAGCGCCCTTAGGAGGGATTTTTAGACCCATGTTTATAGGAACTTTTTTCATATTTCTTTATGGAGAATCACCCCTAGAAATTAATGAATACATACCTGAAACACACTGTATAAGAGAACGAGCCCAAAACAAGGTTTATTTTAAATTTCATCTGTCTTCTTGAATTTCTATATTGCAACCATATTGAGTTGGCATTTGTAGCCTATTTAATCAGCTAACGGTTGATACCAAGTTCGTTAAAATCAGCTTAGCAATAAAAATTTAACAAAGGAAAATATTGATTCCCGGTTTTTTTCGTCCCACCCGGTATATTACATTATTTACAGAATCTTGTATATTCGCTTGTATTTTCTTTTGGTTGAGCTTCCGTGCCAAGAACGTCTTGGCAAAATCCATTAAAATTGCCTCGGACTTTTCAAGTTTAAGTGGGGCCAACTGAAATACGAAAAACGTATATTTCATAAAAAAATATACTTTTGTTAAACAGCTTTTAAGACGTCAAGATCGATGAAACTTAAAAGCCGTTCCAATACCCCTCATACCAATCAATTATTTTGCTTTATGTACATTGAAAATATCCTGTATAGAATCTGCTTCGTGCGAAAATGTAGTCTTTTGGTCAATGGTTGATCATCAATTACAGTCTAAATTATCAGAATTTGCTATATTTTGATTTATGCCTCATGTTTTTAGAGATAATGCCGTATGAATTATTTTTTAATGGTACACATTATTTTTTATTGCGCTATTAACACAGTTAAGGCTTCTTGATAAATTTTATTACTATTATACAAGTATATTTTCGTCAAATAGAGAGATATGAGACACAGACAACAATTTACAAGATAACGAACGAAATAAAACATAGTTTTAATGCATTTCAGTTGTTTACTTTATTTACACTTTTTATCGTATATGTAGATACATAACAATTGTTTCGCCAACACAGTGGCTTCAGCAGATGGTGAGTACAAGCTAATATTACAATGCATCAAGGGTATATAAATATGTGCTGTCGGGTAATAAAACAATTACTATAAAAGAAGGTACAAATTATTAGGAAATTCCATGAATATACTTGAAGAATTATAGACTTAAAAATATGAATGAATTATCCTGGAATATTGGAGTTTATAAAATGTTAATTTAAAACAAATTTACCAGTGCTGAGGAATTCGTTTCTAACTGTTCATTTAAAATGATGTCTGAGTTTTTTAATTTATTAATTTCTAGAGATTTTAACAAATTCAATTTATGGCCTTTCTTCTCAACGTGCAATATTTCAAAATTTTTACTTTGACTGTGATTTTCTGTTAGTAAATGATTTGCGTATGTGGCATCTGTTTTTTTATAGTTGAAGCTTCTGCAATGTTCTGTGAATCTCTTTTTTAAAATTTCTGCCTGTTTGTCCTATGTATACTTTAGGGCAAGTCAGCTTATAGACACCTGATTGTTGTTCACAGAACAATAATTCTTCAAGCATATTCATGGAATTTCCTAATCATTTGTATCTGCTTTATAGTAATTGTTTTATTACCTGACAGCACATATTTATATACCCTTGATGCATTGTAATGTTAGTTTATACTCACATCTGGCGAAGCCACTGTGTTGGCGAAACAATTGTTATGTATCCATTTATACGATAAAACGTGTAAATAAGGTAAACAAGTGAAAATCGTTAAAACTATGTTTTATTTCGTTCGTAGTCAATATGGATTTTCATCAAGTAAAGGTCGAATCAATTAACTATTTACAAGATACATTTTATTATTACACAAATACACTATGAGACACTTTCCAAACATAGCCTGCTACAATATAATTATGTTAGATTTCTTTCCAGATATTTTTCCAAAGTTTCGTGAAAAAAACCATGCCAGTAACTGTTTCTACTTCGTACTTCGTACTTTTATCAACATTGTTCCTTCGATAAATACCGCGTGATGTTTTTGCTGTGTTTGGTCTAACATTATCCTTTATGGATACAATTTCCTCCGCAAAACCTAACTAAAACACCCGATACTACACATATTTTGCCAGCCAAGATGGTATTATCTGCAGATGATAAATAATCATCAAATTATACCTTTTTGATGCTTAATCGTCTGCAGATGAAACAAATTGGGTTAGCGAAAGTACGTTGAGTGTAGTATACACTTTTTTGGTGTTTGAAAAATTTGACCACATTATTATTTCCTTTAGTTGATGTTCAGCTGTTCTCTCTGTTTATGTACTCGAATGCCTTGGGGAACAAACTTGATTGGTTGTAGCTAATTTTAGAAATTGAGCAACGAAAATGTTTTAGTAGCAAATTTATATAAATGTTTTTTTTGTAATTCGTAAATGGACTAAATGAACCAGTTTTCTCAATATCGTTACATTATCCCTAAACAAAGTAATTAACTCGTTTCAAAGTTCAATGGCCTTACTGATTAAATTCAGTAAGGTCATTGTGTGTGTGTAAACGATAGGTATAGACTGTACAATGTACACGCAGAAACATTCTTTATTTATATACATACCATTGATTTTGTATGTGCTACATGAGTTTACTAATGCTAACAAACATTTATTTTTCTCTTACAAAAATGTTAGAATGTATGGAGTTATCATAAAGTAAGGGGTCTATTTTAAATTCTTATATAGTTTTAAGAAATTATGCTAGTAGCAGAAAGTAAACAGAATCTAGTTGCCTAAATAATTGGATTTTAGTTTATCTATGGAAAAGAAAAGAATTGTCGTGACAACTATTGATACAAGTGTCAAACGAAATAATCGTAATTTAGAGAATTGTTCTCAAAATAAAACTCGCGTAACGTAAACTGTAACAATTTCAATATGGATCTGCAAACAAGAATTGGTTTAGTGCAATGTTGTTCTGAAGGCGGTAAAAATTACACTACTGGATTACGAAGATTTCGTACGAAAATGGGTTTGAGAGCAGGGCCGTGCAAAATGAAGGCGTATCGTAATTTGATTAGCAAATTTGAAAGAACAGGGTCTACAAAAGACCTTCCGAGGTCAGGAAGACCTAGGATTAGTGATGTCCAAGTTGCAGAAGTTCTTCAGGAAAATCAAAACGTAGCCAATACTAATCCGCTAACAATCAGTAGTGTGAATGCGATATCAAAACGATTACAAATGCCATACACCACGCTGTGAAAATTTTTACGGAAAATCCTAAAAATGTATCCCTATAAACTGCAACTGCTGTTTGAATTAAAAGACACAGATTTTTCTCTCAGATACGATTTTTCATTACACGTATTGGCTCAGATGGAAATTGACCCGAATGCTTATCCCGTATTTTATGGGCAGATGAGGCCCATTCCTCACTTAATGGTGGAATTAATACTCAAAACTGTCGAATATAGTCAACAGAGAATCCACATGAAATCGTTCAGCAAGGGCCTTCATGACAAAAAAGTCACCGTTTGGTGCGATTTCACAGCTAATTTCATCATTGGTCCATACTTTTGTGTTATAAGCAGACATTTTGCAAATTCATGGCCACCAAGATCGCCTGATATTAACCCAGCGGATTACTGGTTGTGGGGTAATTTAAAAAATTTGGTGTTTAGAACACGGCCAAAACGCTGGAGGAATTAAAGGACAGTATTAGAGAGCAAATTCGAGCAATTCAATCAGAAATGTTGAATAGTGCTCTATACAACTTGGAGGAACGGTTGGTAATTTTACAACAACAAAATGGAGGTCATATCGAGTATTTGCGGTAACTAGTGTTTGACAGCAGAAATCCCATTACGTAAGCAACTAGATTCCATTTACTTTTTGTTATTAATTTGATTTGTTAAGAATATATAATAAGTTGAAATATATCCCTTACTTTATAATCACCCGTTATGTAGCAGGTTGTCGCAAAACTAAATCGCATTTTCATTTGATTAGGAACATGTATCAACCGGATCCTTCGCCATATTTTTAAATGTTTGGAAATAATTGCTCTATGCTATGATTTGATATAATAATATAAACGAATTATTCCAACATTGTAAATTTTTTGTTAAAGATACTAGAATAGTACAGAGTATTTATTTACCATTTTCGATACGTTACGCATATTTGGTACGTCACAAAAACATTAAATATATTATATATAATTAAAATAAGAAAATAAATTAATAAGATGACATATTAACAGTTTTAAACACATACAACAATCGTCATTAACATAAAAGTACTAGTGGACACAAAATCAAATCAACAAAAAATTATATGTAGGATGTACAAATATTTAGGTTTACAAATATTCTATAAGTATGGGTGTTTCAATAACAGCGCAATATAAGATTCAATAAAACATGGTTTTCTGTAGCAAAGTATTGAAATATTTATTGGGTTATTATGTAGACCTTTGGGAGTTATATATGGAACAACACATCTAGTAAATGGCCGCCACAGCTTTGCTGGCACATGCGTACTACTCTTTTGGTGTCAGTTGAATCAATATAAAAATCGAAGATTTTTTCTTTCTTTACTTCCTCACCCCTCAGTGTATTCGGGAAAATTTTTATTGCATTTCTGGACCAATTACGACGAATTATGACGATACACAAAATTTCAGACAAAAAAATAGTCTAATAAATATATTTCGTGAACTAAAAATAATCTGAAAATTCAGCATTCAAAGAGTGTTGCCATTAACAAATTGCAATCGTTTATTTTGATGTGATTTGACTGAAAAAGTCTTTTTGTCAAATCACATCAAAATGAACTCAAGCAGCTTCTAGGCAACACGTTTCCATGCGCTGAATTTTCGAAAATTTTTAATGCACTTAAATATATTACTACAGAAAAATCTGTTCGTCGTTATCAAGAACTGTTTGTTTTTTGCACTCCCCATTTGTTGTTCGAGGCAAAAAAAGTACCTGGTTTCTTTAGACACTGATGGATAGACACCAATGCATTCTTTGTTGCACAAGGTGTCCATTAGAAAGTTTCTCGGTAAACCGCTGAGCTATCTGATATTCTAAGTTTTGTAATTTTTTTTCTCCAATAGTTTTCGAAGAAAATGGCGATAGTTTATATACTTTCTGTCTTAGAAACGGTTAATTTTCGGATATGTGTTTACAGTAACCCATTGCTTATTTTGACGTATAAAATGCGGTGTAAAGGTTTGGTACACAATTTCTATATATCTAAATTTTTTCACAAAGTATATCATGTACTATATAAGTTTTTGAAACTGATGCTTTACTTTATATTTTACCGAAATTATACAGGGTGTCTCAACCAAAAGTAGGCACCATGAATAACTTTGGAGATGAAATTTTGTTGAAAAATTGGTGAAACATGTCGACCTTGTTTCCAAGGGGGACATATTTTAATGTAATACTTCTATACCTATCATCATTCCTCTACCCTACACGGCCACCCCCCTCAAAAAATTCAAATTGCAAAGGGTGTCGAGTGATACATCTTTTGAAAGGTCTTTCAATTCCCTACATAACTGTGTATTTTTTTAAACTTTTATCGATTCGTTCCTGAGAAATAATTGTTTCATTATTTTAGGTTCGGGAAATAAAAATAAAATAAGCAGTTTAAATTATCGTATGTACTGTTCAAAATGACCCCCACCGACTTCCATACAGTATTATAATCTGTCTTGAAATTCTGTACGAATATTTCTGAACACATCTGGAGTCAATAAACGGCATTCTCGAACAATTCTTTTACGTAACTCTTCCAGAGATGCGGGTTTTGTTGCAAATACCTTCAATTTCAAATGTTCCCACAGAAAGAAATCCATGGGAGTTAAATCGGGTGACCTAGCGGGCCACTCCATAGGATCCCTTCTTCCAATCCATCGCTCAGAAAACCGATCATCCAAAAACTGACGGACTGTTATAGTAAAATGTGGGGGTGCCCCATCCTGTTGAAAAAACAGTTCGCCCTCTAAAAGTTTATCATTTTCTTCGAGGATTTGGATAATCATTGGGTCGATGTTATTTTCTAATAGATCGAGATACCTTTCGCCATTTAAATTGTCAGGAATAAAAAACGGTCCGACAATGTGATCCCCTAAGTTGCCAGCCCAAACATTTAACTTCTGAGGCCTTTGGGTATGAATTTCCATGAACAAATGTGGATTGGTTTCACTCCAATACCTACAATTGTGCCTGCTTACCTCCCCATTTAACTGAAATGTCGATTCATCAGAAAAACACGTATTGTACAGTAGATTGGCATTACCGTTTAATTGTTCACTAAAAATCTCACAGAATTCAAGCCGACGATCGGGGTCATCTTCGTTTAATTCGTGTACCAATTTAAATTTATATGGATGAAATTTGTGGGCCTTTACAAATCGATGAACACTGCTTTGTGATACACCGGAAGCCTCAGCTACTTTCCTGATCGATTGAGTATTATCCATCTGCAAATGACCCAGAAGTGCCACTTCGACTGCTTCGTTCCTAATCGGCCGCTGAGGTTCATGCTTTTTGTTTCCTACAGAACCTGTTTCCATAAATTTTGTCAATAATTGTATCTCCAAAGTTATTGGGGGTACCTACTTTTGGTTGGGACAACCTGTGTACTATATTTAAATTAATGGTCTATAGCATATTTAAATACACATATTAATAATTAATTTAATTTAACGACCATTTATGAAAAGATGTAACTTTTATTTTTGCATAAACTATTATTTAGTAGTAATTATTAATAATTTAATATTCAACTGCATTCACATGTAATTGCTCTGCATTTTATTTCATATTAAAATTAATAAACATTAAAATTATTGTTACTGTAAATCGATATCCGGATAGGTTTCATATAATAAAATGCTTCAATTAGTTGCCTAATTATTATTCAGATTAGCGTGTAGAGTTTGATTATCACAATTATTGGATTTGGATGCGTTAATTTAACAAAACTGAATAATGAGCAGAAATTTTAATTTTGTTACATTATCAATAATAAAATAATTAGATATATTTAACTTAATATGGCAACAAAATTTTGCAAAATAAACAGGAACCGGAGAATATGTTGGATATTTTATTTTCGTATACATGTTGCAATAAAAATTTTGTGACTAACTTTTTATACAGTGTGTAACAGTTGCCATACAAATGCCCTCGTGTTACCTAATTTTAAATGGATTAATTTAAAATTCACAAAATTTGTATAATTATCAGTAGGGCTGTCAAAAATGTTTCGTGGGACAGTGGCGTACGCAAAATTAACTAATACGAGAAATAATAAACTGTTACAACTTATAACAATGTATGTAGAACTTACCCTCTTAACTAGCTTGATGAACTAGCTTGCTTATCACAAACCGGAGAAGACGTGTAGCCATTTTGCCGCATCAGGTATGTTTCTATGGTTGTCTCCATGAGTGATGTTCGCTTTGGTGAAAATATATTCTTATATTTTGAAAACGACCGTTCGACATCTACTGATGTAATACACCATCACATATTTGTCTTAATTTGGTAAAACTGGTGTCTTTATTTAACACACTTGCGAACTTTTCTTTAACGAGCTCATTTGTTGCGTCACCTATAGCGTGTAGCGGTAGATTTACTTCGTCCACTATTTGCAGTAACTCAGCTAACGACAACGCACTGTTTTATAATTTTTTTATGCTTTCATGTAAAGGTTTTTAGTTCCTCGCAATATTTTTTAAAGCTGTTTCAACGGAAATATCTTCGAATTCCGTCTGGCTTTCCTTAATAGCTGCAGCTGAATTAAATTGTAGTATCACAGCTTTTATTTGTTGGAAATATTCAGCATAATAAAAAGCTGCCTGCAACCATGTTTCCCTACGTGTAAGAATCGGCTGTGGTGGTTTAGGAATACCGGGACACTTGCTATGAAATGCACGGAGACGTTTAGGAGATTTAAGAAACACTTTTTTTGTACTTGCTATTAATGCATCCACCTGTGGAAAACCTTTTCGAATAGTTTCTGCCACAAGATGTAAAGCATGCACTTTACACCTAACATGTATAAACGTACAACCTTGTTCTTGCAAAGAACGACCTACCGAACGCATTGTCACGGCACCATCAATCACAAACATCAACACTTGACTTTTTGACAGTTCAAATTTTTCTAACGTCTCCAGCACCACCCTGGTAATTGTTTCGCTAGTACACTGACTTAGTCTTTTGATAGCTAGTAACAGTGGAACTGTCGGTTTAAGAGGGTCCAGTACTCGTACTATAACATTTAAAATAGAATTTTTTTTACAATCTGTTGTCTCATCAACAGATAACCACAGCCGTGTATCTTTTAATTCACATTTCATCTTATTTACCATCTCTACGTGCACAGTTGGCAGATAGTTACATAACGTTGTGCGACTTGGTAACTTCACCTGGGCATTGTATTTATTCCAGAACTCTCGAAATGGTTGTTTATCGAGAACATCACAAGCATTCACCATTAATAGTAAATCAAACATAAACTGTGTTGTTGAAGGCACACCATTTTTTTTATTTTTATGGAGTACACTATTTACGTGAAGTCCACAATCACGCTTTCCCAGCACATCAAATCTTTCTCGCACACTTTACAAATTATTTTAGCACCATCATAGAATAAATCCGGGAATTCACCTATGAATTTATTCACTTTGTCAGCAAAAGGCCGTTTTCTACCCTTGCGTACGTCTGCCATGCTTTATTATTAAATTAAAATCAACAATACAGTACAACAAATAAAATAAAAACACAAAACCAATATGCAATACGCCCAAGTGACTTAACGTGTACACAACTCGAAAGGTAATAATAGATTGGACTGGAGAAAGAGTTTCGCGGTCAAGGTGAATGCCGGCGACAGTAAGTACAACTGTACTCTACGACCATAATACACAGAAACGGTTTGCAGCTTTAATTGTCAGTCATATGATTTTTGACTACTCCAATTACTATTTCTTTAACCTTAGGATGCATAAGTGTGAGATATACAGATTTACATACTCCGGGTCTAGAAGGTCCGAACTATTAAACTACTTTTCAAAATAACTGTCATATCAAATACATTGCAATATTTCAATATTTACAGGTTTTTTATTGTTAATGCCAATAAATATTAAAAATATAAAATACAAACATCAAAATAATACTCATAATACTCACTATTTATTTATTGATTTATTATGATTTGACATACACACAGGATGAATCCACAAGTTATATTCACTAACTATTCACTAAGTAAGAAGCATTAAAGTAGAAATACAGAACTACAAATGAATGAGAATGTAAAAATACATAAATTACAAAAATACAAAAATGCAAAAATACTAATACTAAAATATGGTTATAAATTATACTGTTAAAGGTATATGGGATAGTACTAAAGATGATTATACAAAAAGTAAACATACTAATACAAGGGAGATATTGAAATAAAATTTAAAATTATAGGAGAAATGTCACGATGCTAGGATGGAGAAAAAAATTAAAGTTTGATAAATAATAAATAAGAACTAAATAATCAACAAAAATAATAGACAGAATCAAGCATTTTCGTGAAAGTATTTTTCTAATGATTTTTCAAAATGTGTAAAGTTGTCAGAAAATATATCAATAGTAATAATTTGAAAGTGATTATTATAAGTTTTAATTGCCCCATGAAGAGGAGAATTTAAATAATAATTTGTATTGGCTCGTTCAACGAAGAATTGTCTTGTATAGTATTACGGTACATTAAATTTAATGGTGCTGACAATGTCTGTTGAGTCAATAACGTTGTTCACTGCTTTAAACAAAAATTTAACATCTGATATCTCTCGACGGTGCTCAAGTGATAATAGATTTAGAGTTTTACGAATTACATATCTTTTACTAATTTGTGGAAAGTATTTTTTTATTGGCGCCCCACGTTGGGTGCCAAAAGTGTGATGATCAAAATGATGCCACAATTAAACCAGCTACCGAAGTGGTAGTTTGGTATGCTCCGGCTGAACTACAGAGGAGACGGGCGGAGTTCCTTATTAAAATGATCTTATAAAGTAATATATATGGGGCGCCAGGTAAATTTACTTCAATAAACAATACCCAAAACTCTATTGTCAAGTACAGGTAACTCCAAAATTTACCAAATCAGTTACCAAAAAAAAAATAACGACTAGCTAGTTTTATCACACACAAGTTTATTAATATATTAATACAAAGTACCCCGAGAACAAAAAAAAAATGAAAAAAGGTATGTATATAAGTTTAATATGATAATAGCAAAATGATGATTAAACGTAACTATACGCTCCTGCCCTAACTATATATATGTAAATATCTGTACCAAGAACCTGAAAATATGTAGGCGATATTTTTCTATGGCGTAGCTCAAGCTTAAGCGCAACCGAGTAGACGAATATTTATGAAAGGATATAAATGGATGAAATTTCTGATATATATTTACGTGACATTTTTTTTTAAGACTTGCGTTTCATGGCCGCAGTAGTGAAGGATGCCCTGGAATGGTACCTCAGCTCATGGGACAACAGTCTGGACTGCCAAAAGCATGCAGCAATACTTGACGTTGTGGATGCTGTACCCCACTAGCGGTTCGATCCCAGCGAAATCTCAGAGCCCTTCTTCAGCCTCTCTACTGGTTCCAAAACTACCTTACGTAGAGGTGAAATTGATTCCAAAAATATGACTCTGGAGAAAATGACCCTTTGGGAAAAAAAACTATAATTTATAGAAAAACCTAATTACGCGAAACATATTTTAAAAATGTCGAACACATACTTTAAAGAAGGGTTTTGCTTAATAAACAGAGTGATTGCTACCTTTATGAATTTCGGTAGACACGTGGATGGCAATTATCCTAAACCGAGATAAGTTTTCCAACAAAATACTAACGAATCCAACAAATATGGTCCCTTTTATATGGAACACTCTTATAAAAGTAGAATAAAGATTAATCCCAAAATGGATGAAAGAAAATTTCAAAACTTTACGTCGACTAGCCTCTAGCATGATAGGAAAGATAATGATATCGAAACTTTAGTTTTTCAAAACGAATCAAAAATCCATAAATAAAAACCGCCCTAGAACCAGAACCAAACCAATTGTAAAGAAATCATTACGAATCGAACTAGGGTTTGAATCATTTAACAAGAGATGTCTCCACTCGACAAATGAGCTTCACCACAACATTTCAATTTTCTATATAATAGTTCTACCCAAAGTGCCGATTTCATTATAAAAAGCGATTATATGAATAAAATTGTGTTAATTATTGTTTTATTTCTTAAATTGTTGAAATTATTGAAACTAAAATACAGAGAATAAAGTGTTGGGTTTGTTGCTATGTTAGGCAACCTCATATTTCAATAATGACTGATGGCATGACATTTGACATTAGCTTCTGTCGAGATTCAAAAGACATTAAAAAACATGAACTTATTTTATTTATTGCAATTCACAAACAGGAAGAATGAACGTCATTTTCCATTTATATATTTAGTAAAGGTAGGTAATATCTAACCAACAATTCCAACACTGTACCTCTAAAGATTTTAGCAATAACCTAGATCTGAAAATAATAACTTTATGTATTTAGGCAACATTATTACAAGAAAAGTAATTTAAAACTAATGTTTGGTTTTCTAGAGCATGGCCACTAACTAGGTGGCTTGTTTGAAAATGTAGTGAAACCAAGTTGATATGAGATTTGTGTCGTACTTCAAATAATAACCAAAGGCAACAAACAGCCAAAGACCAACTCCTCAAGGTTTACGATGTTCCTCACAACAACAATCCCATAGTGTTTACAATATTTACACATTAATGCATATTCCTGAGTAGCCGGTGTAATTAAGCAGTAGAGGATTTTATGACGTTACAATAGCTTATAAATTGATTCTGAACTCTTACTAATTTCTCAATATATACATTATATTGAGGATTCCAAATTAGGCATCCATAATTTAGAATGCTATTTACGTAATACATACATATATAGACATCTAATTGTTTTATAATTAGTCAATTCATAGCAAGACCTAAATAGGAAACTTAACATTTTATTCGCTTTTTTAGAAATATTGCATATATCAAATAATAACTTCGATTCGAATATTATTCCTAGATCTTTGACTTGGTTTACGATATTTAAAATCTCATTTGATAATTTATATGCGTTAATCTTTTTAATATATTTCTACTGAAGATGATATGATGATACAAAATTTGTATAAATTTTATCACAAACCTTTTTGAAGTCGGTATATATGAATTCGACTTGTCATCTATTATTTAAAATTTTAGGATGTATTCAGAACAAATGAAACAGGTTGGAATCAACAGGTCGACTTCTTACAAAATCATGCTATTCAACATTTAACATGTTTTTCACATCATAATATAAGTAATCAAAGATTGTGCTTTCAAATAGATTAGCAATAATGCACAATATCATCCGACCCAGGTCTCTTGTTTGAGAGCTCATTTAATTTATTTTCAATGTCATTGTGATTAATACGATATTATTTAGTGTCACATTATAACGAACGGTTTTGCCCTCGTTATTTTTAATTCACTTAGTTTGCTGAAATGAAACAAAATAGAAAACAGATACATATATTCAAAAGTTAAACTACAAAAGGCTCATTCAGGGCATGGTAGGCAAATAATTAACTAGGTTCACATAATCTTAAAATATAGCAATTATCAATTTCACTTAGTAAGTTTGTTTTTTTCCTTTTTTACGCCGCCACCCGCCTTTCTTTCTCGTTCATATATCGTCTAAAAAGAGTTACACGCACTAGCGCCGTTGAAAGGGGGACAGAACGGTTATTTTTCATAAAATTGTCTAGCACAGCTCAATAGCAAAATAAAAACAAAGTCTAGGGGGCTTTCTCCCAGCTCTAGTTCATTAGATAGGCAAATCAGCCTATTGATGCAAATTGGGTTTTCAAATTTCCAGCTCGCACTCACAACGGAAGGTGGCGGTTTATTAATGAATAGGTACCTATTTTAACAATAAATGGAAGGAAGATACCCTTATCTTCTCACATAGCTTTATTATGTTACATACTTCGTAACTCCTTAACCATAACAGCTCAACCAGACACAATCTTGAACATAATGTCACCACTAACTCACTCGAAGCCCAGCTCTTGTCTGCCGGCCAAACCTAACCGTTCTCGTACCAGCGTTCCCCTTGTCCCCACACCGCAGTGTTCGCGCTGGTGCACTAAACGTCCAGTGGTCGCTTAAATTATCAAAGATTTACAATTTAGTTACGTCGCACGGTGGACGGAAACGCCGAAAAGCTGGCCAAAATATAAAGGCATTGAGCCATTTTACTGAAATTGTGCATACAGGGGTTTTTTGTGTCGCTGATCAAGAAACCGAAGTTGAATTTTGAAAAAAACAAAATGGCGGCCATGAAATCCCCCCAAAACATACCAAAAATCGCCAATTATCGCTGCATTTTTATAAAACGTTGTATACAGTTTTTTTGGGTCGCTGATGAAGAATCCCATATAGAATTTCAAAAAAAATTACGGTCAAAAATATATACATAGTTCAAAAATTATTATTGAATTGAAGCGAATTCATGTGTTTCATTTGTTTCGGGGAAAATTAGGATCTGGGGAATGGAATAAAAATGTGTAATGACTTTGAAAATTAATTTTATTCAATTACTATCTGAATTACATTCATCATCCTCATGAGAACGCATTCAAAAGGAGCCCACTTTATGGTGCACGAATGTGCATGCATCCGTGCATTCGCGCACAATTTGGTCAATATCTCGCAAAGATGCAAAAAGATGCAGCTAATTTTTTATACACTTTCGAAAAAACGTTCATTGAACACATTCCAATAAGTTTCCAACCATCACCAACCGCGTAACTTATGGCTTTTTTTGTGGAGTTTATGAATCGTTGCATGTACAAAAATGCACTCCACTTCGATAATTATTTACTAATTACCATATAAATAAACTGATCTGATACTCAGATATTTTAATTGTACTTACTTTCTGATGCAGAATCCATTTTTATGACACAGAAAACTGTACTTTGAGAATTTTTACGCTGCAGACAAAATTTATCGATTTTTGAAGCATTGCGAGCTGCCGAAGTGACGCGCTGCACGGTCGCACAATAAGTAATTTCCTCGCTCAGGTAGTGAACCCGGAGCGGTATTAACGGTCGTTTCTAATGCTAGGGGTACCACTACAACGATTTAAAATGTTTCCATTTCAAAAAAAAAAATCTTCATTTTTTAAATTTTGGCCAGCTTTTTGGCATTTCCGTCCACTGTGCGTCGGTTCTAGAATTTTTAAGGTTGACCTCAAACCAAATTAGGCAATTAGCATTAAATCAAACGCAAGTGAATTATATCTAAAGATGGACCGTTACAACATGTGGTAATACCATGCTTGCTACAAATATTATTTTTCTAATTCTTGCAGATCGTTTTACTTTTACGGTCTATATTTGAAGGACACAGTGGACACCTTTTACTTTTAGGAGTTTCAGTTTGCTCTGTTGCTGCTTAAGGGAGAGCTACAAATTTGGACATACATATCAAAATATTACGTTCTAGTGCTGGGTTTGAAAATCTATTTTGCATTTTGCTTTTTTTTGGTGGCATTTTACCAAAAACCAAAGCTAAGTAAATCGCTAATGAAAGATATTGTTTCGAATGAATAAGTGTACTGTGCTATTTATCTTTTATACGGATACGAATAATGCAAGTCATAACAAATTGAATCTTGCATACTGGAATAATCAAATTTTAAACGCGAGGTTTGAACTTTTAACATATATAAAATATTTGTATGCTTGTGTACAGCAAAGAAGACTTTCGAACCAACGCTCACAATCATTTCTACATATTTTGTGCATTAATATGTAAAAATAAATGGATTTTCATAAGGATTTTAGAGGCTCGGGTTACGTAAATTTGGGGTACCTATTGTGACGTACTAACCACCAAAATGCTTATTTTATGTGTGTGATGTGTCACTTTAACACCCTTTAGTACAGTAGCGGTACTTTTGAACTTTCTATTTCGGTAGGGTCTCGAACGCCAGTTTCTGTTTTAAAGTGTAGGAACACCACTTTATTCTATTAGCGATTAGATACAAGTTAGGATAACTCAGTGAAGAAAGGGAATGTCCAGGCAGTCTCTGAGTGTGGTTGTCGATTGCGTAGCAATGGACAACTTCACCTTACCTGCCGAAAATGATTCTCGGTGTGCCAACAAATTTATTACTTATACCTTTGTCTTTAAATAAAAGTCAGAATTTAAACTGTACGCACGGTAAGGTTCTTTTCACAGTTCTAGAGAAAAACCTTACTTGTTCTGAACAGAATGGTTCCTATATTACTTCCCGCGGCACGGTGAGACTCATTTCATAGTTCTAGAGAAAAACCTCACTTGTGCTGACCATACTAATGAAGTCCGGATTTGCTTGATGCTAAACTAGTGATAGAGCACTAGGCTCTAATTAAATAATTCGCTTCTTGAAGGCAAACTATCTCTTGAGCTGACTAGACCAGAAATATGCGGGCGGAGATAAAACATATTTTGCGCACTAGGTATTAATAAAACAAGGGGTTATCACATTTATCGGCGAGCCTTTTCACCACTCAGATGTAGTGGCTCCGGATTGGCAATTACACTGCGAGGCACGGTAAGGTCCTTTTTACAGTACTAGAGAAAAACCTTACACGCGTCTATGACTGAGATGGGATTCCAGAACACAGGCTGGTTTGGTACCCTATCTTTATGTCCATAATAATATACTGACAACCGGAAGTTCCCGATGGTCGTAGTTAAAATAGATAAACCGGATTTACTTGATCAACCACGATATTTTCCGGATATCTTGGGCCCTTCGGTATTCGTAGACAATTAAAAGACAAGAAGTTCGGACATAAATGGTAAATGACGGATGTGCACCAAAATCAACAATAAAGCAATAAAATTGTGAAAAGTAATTCATACCACTGTCGGACTCGGCGGAGCACACTGGAGTTCTGCGGCTACTTGTTCGGTGCGGTCGGCGGATCTGACCCCTTGTCAGAAGTGTCTGTTCTTGGCCAGTGTGTGCGGTTTTATTCACAAATCCCCCACACGAAAGTCACGTGCCTACATGTTTCAAAGGAATTTAAATTAGTTGCGCGAGTCGTAAATGTATTTCAAGCAAGCTTGACGTACGGTGCATAAACAAATTCCCAGCGTTATTTAACATAGACAAATGTTTATAAAATATTCCGACACTGGGAATCACTATCTCATAATTTTAAAACTATGTTTACAAAAATAAATCTTTTAAAACGATCACGAATTAATATTTTACTATGAATCAACCAATAATTTATTCTCTAAATTAATTAAACGAAAATAGAAGCATACTCTTTTATCATTAACAACTACTCAGAACTTGGTTTTGATTTAAACTAAATTGAATCCAATTTTCAACGTCTTACTTGGCAGCACTTTAGTAGAAACACAACAATGGGTTTATCATTGAGATAATAAAATAACTTAAGATTACTTTGAAAATAAACTGGTTTGTAATAATTATGTTTTGTAAATAATTATTATTACCCATATGGGACTTCTAAAAGAACTTGAACTGTAGTTCAAAACGGTTTTAAAGGAAACATTAATACTAGTTATAGTATACAAAGTGAAAGATGAACCCAATTAGGTCTTATTACAACTGAGAATGGTTACCAGAAAAAGCACTTCGTTACACAATAAAATAGATTTTTTTCCTCATAAGGTGTTTTTGGTATTCTACTTTTGACAAACTCTCATTCTAGCTTAGCTTGGGGTATTTGTAGAAGAAGAGCGTTTATTACAAAGCTTTGTGTAAATTACGAAACAATAAATGTCATACTGGGCCTCGGAGAACCGGACTATGTATCCTAGGGTTAGACATTTTTTGAAATCTATTTTAGTGTATAAAATAGAGTAGTGTTTAAAAATCTTAGACAGAACGACAAATACCAATTTTAAAATTTGGTTTTGGATTAAAATTTTAATTATTTTGTAACTTTTAGTCCGAAAATATAATAATTCAATTTTATTTTCCTTTATTTTAATAATCTATAGCACTTTTAGTACTTAAATGTTTTGAATTTTATGTCACTAGATGGTTTCATGTCAGACGAGTATTCAAATGTTACTCACAAAACTTTGCATGTAGCTAATCGCTTTTAGTTAAATCATAGTTTCATCAGCATGCAGGGACGGTAATGGACAACTTTCTGTTACCTTTCATTCCCAGTCTAGACATTCCCAGAAGTTTACATGTAAATTATGAACAACTTTGCTCTCTTATTTAATTCCTATATTGCTAATATGTATACAGAGTTAGTAAAAAATGTGGCAATACCTACATATCTTCGTCAGTTTTTCTTTGTAATGAAATTTGGTACTTAGAAATATTCGCAGAGCCCAAAAAGTATATCGCTTATACTGCACGGATTCCGGTTTAGCCGGAAATAATATTGAACACAATAAATATAGTTTGAAAAAACTAAAAAACACGCTTTTAAAGCACATCAAACTAAAAAGTGAAAAATAATTATTAATATAAACTGAAAACAATAATGAACGAAAAATACTAGTATTATTGTGAAAAAAGCGTGGGTTACTCGATATACGAAAAATATGGCACAAAGCGCCCCACGCTTTTTTTCACAATAATACTAGTATTTTTCGTTCATTATTGTTTTCAGTTTATATTAATAATTATTTTTCACTTTTTTAGTTTGATGTGCTTTAAAAGCGTGTTTTTTTAGATTTTTTAAACTATATTTATTTTTCACTTTTTAGTTTGATGTGCTATGAAAGCGTGTTTTTTAGTTTTTTTAAACTATATTTATATTGCTTATTAATGCTGATATTATAACATATTACGATCCAACAGATACTTCTGAAAAAAAAAAATATTTTTTTTCAGCCATGGGATTTGAACTCACGCCCGAGGAGTCCGTCGTTTCGCGTCGACTAAGACTTGTGCCTTAGCCCGCTCGGCCAACGACCGAACTGAGAATCACGGAATGTACTTACAGTATTAAGCCTCTTGCTCTCATGCAGAGGACACGTGAGGAAAGGAAATTATTTAATTCTGGCGATCCTGATCAGGATAATGTTATAAACTTATCAAATTATTGTATTGTTACCGGTTCTTCGTAAGTGTACAAAGCTTCAATTAAATCTGTCCGTTTAAAGTGGGTCAAAATCAAGTCCAAAGAGTCGGTTACAAACAAACATACAGGTGAAGCTAATAAAAGCGTGTTAAAAACAGCAAGTTATTTATTAAACATTTTTATTTCCTTTATAATAAATGCTTAAGATGTCGTCCTTCCACAATTTGGCAATGTGCTAATTAGTCTCTGAATTTTTGTGGAAAATTGACATTAATCTATGCCATTTCATGAGTTATTCGGTTCCTTAGATTCTTAGGATTATCTGGTCTGTTCTTGTACACTCATAATGTATTCCAGCAAGAAGAAATCCAAAGGCGTGAGGTCGGGAAAACGAGCAGACCACTCAATGTGACCTCTTCTTCCTATCCACCGTTAAGAAAAGACTTCGTTGAGATAATTTCTTATATTTAAAGCAAAATGTGGTTGGTCTCTATCTTGTTGGAACCAAATATCTTCAACAGGAACCATGGTATTTTTGAGGTTGGGAAGAAGCGCTGCAATTGCTGGTATAATGCGATTTCTTAGTAAATCAAGAAATCCTGGTATATTTAATTTGCCCTCTATGAAAAAAGGTCCGACGATATGATTGCCTATTATACCCGCCCAGACGTTGACTTTTTTGAAATATTGCGAGTGGATTTCTTGCATTCAGTGGGATTATATCTGGATCAAATAAGACAGTTATGTCTATCAACCTTTCCATATAAACAAAATGTTGCTTCATCAGATAATAGAATTTTATTCATAAAATTATTAGCATTACATAAATTTTGCATAGTTTCACAAAATTGTATTCTTCGATCTGGATCATCTTCTGAAGACTCCCGTGTGAAATGATTTTGTAGGGTTTCATATTTCCGGACTTCTAAATATTAATAACCGACCTTTAGCATGTGCCATTATTCAGCGCTAATTATGTTGCCAATGTCTGAGAATTCTCTTCAATTTGTAGCAAAATATTTAATGAATTTAGTTCTGTTTAAAGTATATCGTTGACATGTCCTTTTTGTATACAGCGTCGAACAGTTTTATGTATCTAGTGATTTTCTGATTTGGATGAAGGTCATTGAATGTCCACGAACTTCTTCATATGAACATTCCCTATCTATAAAAGCCCTCATAAACAAACATTCCATGCGCTCTGATTCACTTAGCAAAACCATAATAACAGATATATGTAATGCGCTATTCAACATCAACTAACACTTTATTTTAAACTGACTATAAAACAGTGTTAAGACCTTATTTAGGCACGTACATTCACATATGATCGAAAATATTATTATGAACTCTGATATAGAGAGTGATAAGTGTATCTCTCTAGTAGTCAGTGATACTACTCGTCAGACATCACTGATACGTTAGTGACTGATAGCGACCTGCAAAGCAGGTACCAAGAGCTGCGACCTCTAGCCATAGAGAGTGATAAATTTACCAGTATACAGGGTGTCCCAACCAAAAGTAGGATTTTTTGAAAAATTGGTGAAACACGTCGACCTTGTTTCCAAGGGAGACATATTTTAATGTAATACTTGTATACCTATCATTATCCCTCTACCCTACACGGCCACCCCCTCAAAAAATTCAAATGGCAAAGGGAGTCGAGTGATACATCTTTTGAAAAGTCTTTCAATTCTCTACATAACTGTGTATTTTTTTAAACTTTTATAGATTCGTTCCTGAGAAATAATTGTTTCATTATTTTAGGTTCGGGAAATGAAAATAAAAGAAGCAGTTTAAATTATCGTATGTATTGTTAAAAATGACCCCCACCGACTTCCATACAGTAGTATAATCTGTCTTGAAATTCTGTATGAACATTTCTGAACATATCTGGAGTTAATAGACGGCATTCTCGAACAATTCTTTCACGTAACTCTTCCAGAGATGCGGGTTCTGTTGCATATACCTTCGATTTCAAATGTCCCCACAGAAAGAAATCCAAGGGAGTTAAATCGGGTGACCTAGCGGGCCACAGGACTTCTTCCAATCCATCGCTCAGGAAACCGATTATCCAAAAAGTGACGGACTGCTATAGCAAAATGTGGGGTGCCCCATCCTGTTGAAAAAACAGTTCGCCCTCTAAAGATTATCGTCTTCTTCGAGGATTTGGGTAATCATTGGGTCGATGTTATTTTGCAACAGATCGAGGTACCTTTCGCCATTTAAATTGCCAGGAATAAAAAACGGCCCGACAATGTGATCCCCTAAGATGCCAGCTCAAACATTTAACTTCTAAGGCCTTTGGGTATGAGTTTCCATGAACAAATGTGGATTGGTTTCACTTCAATGCCTACAATTGTGCCTGCTTACCTCCGCATTTAACTGAAATGTCGATTCATCAGAAAATCACGTATTGTACAGTAGATTGGCATTACCGTTTAATTGTTCACTAAAAATCTCACGGAATTCAAGACGACGATCGGGATCATCTTCGTTTAATTCGTGTACCAATTTAAATTCATATGGATGAAATTTGTGGGCCTTTACAAATAGATGAACACTGCTTCGTGATACACCGGAAGCCTCTGCTACTTTCCTGATCGATTGTGTATTATCCATCTGCAAATGACCCAGAACTGCCACTTCGACTGCTTCATTCCTAATCGGTCGCTGAGGTTCACGCTTTTTGTTTCCTACAGAACCTGTTTCCATAAATTTTGTCAATAATTGTAAAACATACTGAGAACCAACCCTTCTATCTGGGTGATATCTATTGAATATGCGCTCCGTAGGTCTAGCACAATTATCGTTTTTAAAATAAATGCTGACAATTTCTATTCTCTCCTGAAGGGTATAAACCATTTTGAGAACTCACTCTGGTAAAATGTAGCTCGATTAAAAATTGGTTGTGAACAAATTAATGTTCAAGGACTATAATATACTTATGAGTCTTTTATTATTCTAAAACTAAACGGACAAGGAAAGTGTTTTTTGTCGAAAAAACTCGTGTTGATTTGAGAGCACTAAAAAATGTAGTTTTTTTTATAAATTCCAATACTCAGTGCCGTGTATTTTAGATTTTTTTAAACGATTTCGATTGTGTGTAATCATCAAAAATAAAATTAATTTCATTAAGAACGAATCGATAAAAGTTAAAAAAAATACACAGTTATCTAGGGAATTAAAAGACATTTCAAAAGATGTATCACTTGATCCCGCTTGCCATTTGAATTTTTTGAGGGGGTGACCGTGTAGGGTAGAGGGATAATGATAGGTATACAAGTATTACATTAAAATATGTCCCCATTGGAAACAAGGTCGACGTATTTCACCAATTTTTCAAAAAAAATTTTATCTCCAAAGTTATTCAGGGTGCCTACTTTTGGTTGGGACACCCTGTATAGTCTAGATACTGATACACTTACTACTCTCTATGTTTGTATTGCTTAGTGTGCTTTAGGCTAGCCTGGTTTGCTATTATTATTTGCTTTTCCATTACTTATGGCACACTGACGAGAACATAAAATGTTCAAAACTGGTATATGTCTTATGAGGAATTGACAAATGATCTTAGCTACCAAACAATATGTGCAGGTTTAATTCAACGTAGGCCGGGCCTTTTGTCCGAGTGGTTGTTTCATGTAAATCTTATTCAGTATGAATTTTATCATGTCCAAAATGTTTTGGTTATCCAAAAATTTACAAACGTACGGGGTGCCATTTGGAAAAAATATTGATATCATCTCCGGCTAAACCGTAAGCCACGCAGTATAAGCAATATTTTTTTTGATCTCCTAGAATGATTCCAAGTACCAAATCTCATTTCAAGTAAAGAAAAATTGACGAAGATATGTAGAATGTTTCCATGCTTTTTACTAATTCCGTACAGAAAGGCAAACACAATTGGATATACTTCTAACACGTCTCTTGTTGGACTTCTATCGAATACATAATAACGAACTGTAATTTCCTAGCTCATAGGTTCTTCCTTAAGAAAGTAGTAAGAGGACATTTGAAAGAGAAATAAAATTGATCAAGAATATAAATAAGTATAACTGTATCTTACAGGATTAGTCACAGAATAATTGAAGGTAAATTTAATTTCGACGTTTTTTTGAAATATGCAAGAAGATTCTAAGTTAGTGTTTGTTGTATATACCTTCCGGGTTGTCTTCGGTCACGAATAAAAATCAATAAAGAAGCTAAAACAATGTGTTGTAGCTGTATGAGTAATCAAAGCATTCAGACAAATCAAACCATCCACCTGCTCCAATTTTAATAACGAGACATCTCACTTCAAATTTAATAGAACTTATGAAGTGGTATTGCGTCATTAATTCTGTGCTAAGGTTGATATGGAATTTCCATGCTAATAATAATTTTTGTTACAATAGAATGGAATATGCTGTTGTGAATAAAGTGTATCTAAGTAACACGAAAATGTTGGTACAATATAAGCATCTTAAAAAAAAGTGAATTTAAGGTTCCCACAAGGTTCATTCTTGGGGCCCCTTCTTTTCATGTAATATGTAAATGACCTAATAATTGTCTGGAAATCAAGCATCATGCAATTAATGCCTTATATGTATCATTCTCTATAGTATATGAACTCACACTAAACGTTAACCGTGCGCTTGTCATGAAGAGAAGTCACGGTCACAATGAATGTATTAATTTAAGGTAAAAGTTAGATAGTGCATTTAACTTTTTTTATTCAGAAAACTCTTGATTTTATGTATTTATATATTTATTTAATTTTTGGATAAACATTTGGATAAAAATTAAGTTTTAAGTATTTTTATTTTGAATCAGAATTTAAATTTATGTAGACTGAATTAATGTGTTGTTTTTTTTACTACTAAATGTGTGTACATGGGCGCCACTAAAACATTTTCTAGGGAGGTGCAAAAATAATATGCATATTTCTATAAACTGTTGTAATGAAAAACGTAAAAAATTAAAGAGAAATTCAAAAAAATAAATGTGACATTGATCGTTGCTAGTAAAACTAAAATAAACTTCAGAAAAAAAAAATCAGTCAACGCCATTTCCATTTACAATAAATTGTGACATAATGTATAAAAAGGAAACAAACTCTAAAACATTTAAAAGGATCGTCTTCGTTAATTACACTAAATCTTTGGTATTAAAATAAAGAAAACCTTCTAAAAACAAAATAACAACTTTGGTAAAATAAAACTAGAAATAACCCAATTCTAAAATGCATATCAATACACACTGAGATCCGCTGCTACATATATATATATATATATATATATATATATATATATATATATATATATATATATATATATATATATATATATATATATATATATATATATATATATATATATATATATATAAAAAAAAATGGAACATATCGTTGTCCTTCAAGGCCTGCTCGAACCACCTCATTAGATCACGCAGTCTATCTATCTAAGTCTATATGACCATTGACCAAAGTATGAAAAACATGGTCGCCAAATTTTGCTACCAAACTTGAAAATGAAATAAAAATACATGTTGGTTGAATTGAGAGCAAATCACTTAATGTATTTCCAGTAATTTTTCTTAATAATTTACACCTTACGTTTTTTATGGGGAGCAACTGTCCCCTTTTGTCCCTCTCTCGCGGTGCTTATGTGTATGTATTTACTTATGTACATTTTTTTTATTATAAATGTATTTTATGTTAGTATTACTTTGTGCCAAGTGTACAAAAATATATCTAAATAATGCAAACATCTTTATTCATTCATATGTGTCTCTTTATTTAAGTAAAATTAAGAATGTGAAGGGTGGTTTTGCAATACATGCACATATTCAAAAATGTAAGTCGTTATGAAAATGTGAAACAAACGCTACAATTGAAATTCAAAAATTCAAATAATTTTAGGCCCACCTTTTCCCCCCAATCTGGGCGCTAGAATTACTAGGAATGTAAAGCGCCTATTTACTGAATTTCCAGTGTTGCCAAGTCTGCATGAAATTGTGAAAAATAAAATTAAACTCCTCACTGCACTTAACCACACACAAAGTTGACACTTGTAATAACAAATGTATGTTTTTAATAAAGAAAAACACCATGTTTGTCAAATCAGTGGTCGAAAAATTCATCGCTTGTGACAGTTGAAAACAATTAAAGTCCAAATACACAAACAGTTGAATGCACTAACAAGCTAGAGCACAACATTTTCCAATAATAACATGAAAAACACCCTGTATTATTAGTATTTTCATTACTAAACGTTAGTTCATACAGAACATCTCATTGCTTGTATTGCCTCTTAAGTAAAATGTACTAATAACGACAATTACCAATTTGTTGCATAATTCAATTATTGAGATCTAGGGTTAATCTAGTGCCCTGATTATATTATGTATGATGTCCTTCTAATTGCCTTAGCCAGTAAATTGATCTTCATGTATTCGTCATGTACTGCCTGTTGACAGGACTGAAAAACTTTATTGCTGGAGACCCTTGCAGCAAAAAGGAGTGTCATTAGAGCATATTAGGATCAGTATTTTCATGTAGGTTTTATGTAATGTCATAAAAACGTCTACTCGCATAGCATGTATTATTATTTATTAGGTTTCCTTCATTTGAAACTAATTTTTATTATGTTTTCAAAATCAAACGATCTATGGTACTTAAGCAAAAACTTTAAGCAAAGTAAACTTTTTTAAGTAACTCTCTTTGTGATAAAATGTTAATAAAAATAAATTTTTACAGTTATGAGTAGAGATCGGGAGGCAGCGATAAATTATGTCAATTCCAGGGTTGCCTCTACTTGATCTGTTACCTCTTAAACTGTCGATGCATATATGACACAATTATCTCACCTTATGGTTCTTTTTGCGAGTTCGGTAACATCCAAAGTTATTATGAAGAGAGTTGCAAGTATTGGTGAATGTACAGGATTATTCATTATAAATTACCCACCTCTTATCATCGTTATCATTTCCTATAGAAAAAAAGTTGTGTGGTTATGACTGAATTTTGTTAAAATGCTATCAAAAGTACAGTAGCGTGCAGATTTCAGGGGATACAAAAAATAATATGTTTTTTTAATGGAATACCCTGTATATTATTTTTGGAATGATCCTTTGTTCCTGATTTTAAATATACCATATGTTATCCCTACCATATACCGTTTATGAGTTATTAAACGTCGAATATCTTAAACTAGTTACTGTAAATATAGAAAAGTTAACATTATTAATGTGAGTTATGAAAATGACAACTGTTATGTTTGATAAGTGACATTTCTTTAATGAAATAATCAGAATGGTTTACAGTGAGGAAGAAAAAGTTCAAATATTTATTTGTTATATACAAAATAACAAAAATAAACGTGCAGTAAAAAGAGCATATAGGGTGTGGTGTCTAAATCCTCCAACACTATCAGAAAACATGTTCAAAAATATTTACCGAAAGGTGAATAATATCCAGATTTAGTAGGAAAAAGCGTGTAGTTCAAGCAGACCAGGAAGAACAGCTAGATATACTGCTTCATTTCGAAGGTAAGCCCTTCCATATTTATTCGCGAATAGACTTTTTTGAAACATTGTATTATTTTTTAGATTTCTGAATGTAGTGTAAATAATGCAGTCGATTAATTAGGTAAAAGTTATCCCAAAATCCAACATACGTTAAAAAATAACAGCTACAGACCATATTAAATTTTACACGTACAAGTTTTAACAGAGGCTCATAAAATGAAAAAGCTGGACTTTTGCCGCCAGATGATTCAAAAGTTGGATGAAGATCCCGATTTTTATACTAAAATATTATAGACTGATGAATTATCCTTTTCTACGGCAGGAGTTTTTAATAGGAAAAATCGAGGTCGTGGGAAAACAAGCATAACAGAAAGAGATTGGTAAAACAAATAAAAAAATCAGGAAGCAAAACTGTTAGCGTTTGGTGTAGAAGTTATAGAAACGAAATTGTTGGGCCTATATTTTATGATTATACTTTAACTGGAGTTGCCTATCTGAAAATAATTATTTCAGAAGCAGAAAATTTTCCTTAACAAAATTTTCCGGAAGCCGAACTTGATATGATTTGGATGCAGGATTAGGCAACTCCGCATAGTGTTCTACCCGTTCGAAATCATTTGAATAATGTATTCCCAATATGGATAGGGAATAATGGACATATTAAATGATCACCTAACAATCTGGATTTGACCTCTATGGATTCATTGTTAATAATAATAATAATAATACTATTCAAATTATTAAAGACAGGATTCGATTTGAAATAAACAATCTGAATGTAAATAATGAAGCCATTTCCGGTGCAATTATAAATATAAGAAGACGTTATCAATTATGCATTGACAATAATGGTGAACACATCGAACATCTTTTATGAGATCATTAATTTTTATTTAAATTTCCTAAATAAATCTTTATCTGTTTTGTATATTTGGTTTTTTCTTCCTCACTGTAAACTATTTTGATTATTTCATTAAAGAAATGTCACTTATCAAACATAATAGTTGTCATTTTTATAGCTCACTTTAATAATGTTAACTTTCCCATATTTACTCAAAAACGGTATATGGTAGGGATAACGTATGGTATATTTTTGAAATTAGGAAAAAGATCATTCCAAAAATTTAATAAAAATATAGGGTATCCATTTAAAAAAATATGTTATTTTTTTGTATCCCCTGAAATCTGCACGCTACTGTACTTTTGATAGCATGTTAACAAAATTCAGTTATAACCACACAACTTGTATTTAAAACTTTTTTTCTATAGGCAACAATAACGATGATAAGGGGTGGGTAATTTATAATGAATAACCCTGTAACACTAACACACATGAATTTTTCATTAGCGATCACAAGTGTAAAAATATACTAATATTTGTTTTAAATGTTCCGGAGTTAATTTCCGACGCTTCGAATTAAAAATCTATTTGTATACTGTGTATGTAGTAGCTTATTACTGAGCTCCCAGTTGTTTTAGTGTTTCATGGTGGCCGATATAGTGAGTAATAAAAATGTATCCCTCTGATGGTCAGTGCTACTACCCGTCAGACATCATTAATGTCTTAGTGACTGATAGCGACCTACAAAGCAGGTACCAAGAGCTGTGACCTCTAACCCTTGTGGGCTAAACTATATACTAAATAGGATTTAGAGGAAACAACTACTCAGCGGACAAAAGCCCCGACCTGCATTAAATTAAATCTGCAAATCTTGTTTGGTAGCTAAAATCACTTGTCAATTCCTCACTAGACATAGACCGGTTTCGAACTTGTTATGTTCTCGTCAGCATGCCACAAGTAATGGTGGTTATGGTGATTTTTTTCTTTGGCCAGTAAATTCATTTTTGTCGGTTAAGAATACTATAAAGTCACCAGGAAAGAGTAATTGCTCTTCACATGTGTTTAATGCAGCTTTATGAGGCATCATTGAACATTTTTGTAGAACCCAAGTTCATTAACTATCCCTGTCTGAGAAATAGTTCTACCAGGTTAATAAAGTATATTCGAGATGTCTAGGTGTAATGATTCCAAGTTAGCAAATCAAGATCTGGTGACGGAATATCTTATTAATAAGGTATGTTCCGATTTTGCCAGCAAAATGGAATCTAAAATCGATAAAAAAACTTAAAGAGCTAATTGATAAATTAAATGATTTAACCCTATCTTTAAATAATATTGAGACAAAAGTTGTTAACAAACAAAAAGCTATTTCTTCTGTTGCAAATACCTGTGACACAATTCAACAGTTCGTACAAAAAATTCTTTGAGAATTCATGGTTTGTAAGAAGAACGTAATGTGAATCAGTATTGGATAATGTTATTGAATTTATTAAAAACGATTTGCATGTCAACTGTACTGAGAACGACATGGATAGTGTATTACGAATTGGTCAAAGTAATAATAACTCTGTCAATTTTGTAAGGTATCTTAAACGTTGTAAAGTTTTGATTGCAAAAAGAATGTTAAAAGACGAAGGCATCTCTATATTTGAAAACCTGACGAAAAAATAGATATGGCTTATTGTTGGAGGCTAAGAAAGCATGTGGAAATAAGAAGACCTTGTCGGCGGGTGGTAAGATCTATATTTGAAATGATAATTATCATTCCAAATATACATCTTACCACCAGCGTACCAATCCTAATGTAAACAGAAAATGTGTGATTAATTGTGAGACTGACTTACAACTTCATTATGTAATGGTTCGTTTTTGAAAATAAATAATTTGAATCACATTTGTTGTAAATTAAATAAAATGGTTTGAGCTATACCTTAAATTCCAGATTTGATTAAAATAATTTCGTTAAATGTATTATCCCTTTAGCGTGGCGCTACTGAGTGAATTGGTGCCTCGGTTTTTCAACTAGTGTGCGTGCTGATCAGATAATGTTTTCGTCACGAATATACTGTGTTTTTGTGCAGTGTTTTTGAGCGCGAAAAACAGAAAATACGGGAAGATGGGTTGGAACCGCGGTCCGAGGTGGACCTGTTGTGCCGTATGGTTATATGTGTTACCGTACCTTTTTTCTGTTCACGTTTGAGACAAATGAGCCAGGAGCGAGAAGATACGTGACCTGGATTTTTGCAGTTGTTTGTGAGTCCGTGCATCTCACCTGAAAACTTCCTAATTACATCACATTTTCAGAACTTGATTAAATTTCTTATGACGTAATTACAATTGACCAAAATATGTTTTTCAATTTTCAACATTTTATGCCATGTCCAAATAAAAAATCATAGTGTAAAATATGCTTAAAAAAATATTTGTTTGTAAAATGTTTTCTTAACAGTTTTATGCTAAATTCGTAATTTATAAATATAGAATATTTTTATGCGACAGAGAAAAATCGCTTAAAATTTCATGTAGTGAATCAGTTTCGCTTACGGTATTCCAGGAATTTAATCACATCATGCTTCGAATTTAAAGAGGATGATGAAATGATTAATGTCAGTGGTAAACCAACTTACTTAATACATTTCGTAAATGAAAAATTAATACTTCTCATTGATGCAAAAGGATGTATATTATCTGATAGTAAATGATATAAAATAAATTAAAAAACAAACTGCAAAAAGTGGATATGCACAAATCTCTTTTTTTTTTTAAAGAATACGTGTATTGGGATCTTGGAAATTATAAGAGATAGAAAAACGGTTAAATGCGGAAAGTTTTAGACTATTTTGTTATCAACTAATAGCCAGCCTCAAAACTAATCTAGCTCTTGGGAGTTTTAGATATCGTTGAAAAAGTTGATTGTTGCATTTTCTAATATCAGCTATAACTTCTTATTTCCAATATTTTTTAAACCTGTAAAAACATTCTCAAGGCAACTTTTTTCGTGGAATTCATCTGTCGTCAGATTTTAGGTCCAACGTTTCGATTATTGAAGACCATCATCAGGTTCGTTTTTTCTTATAGACACCATATTGGACATTTCACTCACTAAAATGAGCTCGATTTTAGATTTTCAACGATTTATCACTTGTAGATAAAAAATGGAAAATTATTCAAAGAAAACGATAAAAACTAATTTTTCGACTAGATATGGCAATACCTCAAAATTAATACTAAATACGGTTAACGTACTTTAAATTACGTAAGTAAAGAACCACCTTTTGATGAAAAACTAAAACTTTTTTCTAAATAATTACTGATAAAAATTATAAATGAAAACTAAGAGAATTAACATAAATGATAATAATTTACCAATAACAATTCCTGAAATAATTTGCCTATATTATTAACGTTAAAAATCTTACGACAAACAAAAAAAGCATTTAAAACATAATTATTTACATTAATGTTCAAAATGTTGACCATTTTTGGTTATACATTTTTGGCATTTTTCTAAAGCGGTGTTGGTCATTCGCCGGATGGTATTCCTATTGTCACGCAGAAGGATATACCATTATAGTAAATCGCATAAATGAATAATTTTGAGAATCTTTTTTATTAGTACACACAGTATATGAATTAATATTAAAATATTAAGTTTCAACATGCGATATAAAAGTAGAGCATTTTACAATGATAATCAAAGTTGCTAGAACAGCATAAATTATAACAATGACCTGAAACAAAGTAAGTTTCCTAATGCTGACTAAGGGAAACTGAAGGCGAGTTCAAGAATTAAAGTAGAAATGCTAGGCAGTTGCTTTTTAGGTTTTCTCGGGGTTGAACGGGTGTCTTGGGTGTGACATGTCTCCCGCCCTGGGAGATGGCCTGGCCGGGGGGTAGTGAATTGTAGTTGTGGGTTTTTAGGAGTAAGTATGGTTTGTTATTTATAATCGTCAATAAATTATATTTTAAATTGTATATCTTACCACTCCCTTATTTTGTTCCCCTTCACTTATCAACCAAGAGTGCTAATGATACCTCTTCGTTGCCAAGCGAGTAACATTTTAATATTTCATTCTAAATTAACGTATGGAGCGATAGGGTAGTCGAGTCCAGCGTGGAGGACGGTGGAGGCTCCGTGGTGGGTGGCCAAAGCTGGTACGCGGCGTTTGGAGGTGACACCAACCCCTTTGTGTCATACGTAAAGTTGCATACGTGACATGCAACACGCCAAACGTGACACTATTAATGCCAGTAGATAGGTCTCGTGCTCTAACATCAAGAATTGTTAAAGTCTCAGGAGGTTCAAACTCATAAATTTCATTCTTGGCATACCCCTACAGGAAAAAATCCAAAGGGGTAATGTCTGGTGGTCTAGTAGACCATGGTATTGGACCACCATTGGAAATAAGTATGCCTCCGAATGCCACAGTTAATAAGTTTTTAATCTCCCTGGAATTGTGAGCTGGACAACCTTCCTGTTGGAACCAAACATCATGAGGTTGATTTTCTGGCACTATTGCTCTAATTGCAGGTAAACTTTGATTTTCTAACATGTTTAGATACTTTTGTTCGGTTAATGTATTGTTATACAAAAATGATCCAATAAGTCGATTTCCTAAAAAGAATAAAACTTGCTAATTTTACTTAACGAAAGAATAAATAACGTATTAAAGAAAGAATGAATAACGTATACGCCCGTTGAAAATATAAAACTATTGTTTTATTGCAACGATTTTACTGTAAAGAGAAAACGAAAACATGTTTACTATAAATGCCGCACTATACATTAAAGCCAAATCGTCTCTGCAATCTACGTTAAGCACGTAGTCCAGGGATTTCAGTAACCCGATGATGGTAATTATATCTATTAAAACAGTTACTAAAATATAATTCATCAATCCAAATAACGCTATTGCTGAAGTTGGCATTTTTTGGCATCAACATGCCAATTACAAAATTCAATTCTTCTAGGAAAATCGCCTTCCTGAATCCCTTATAGTCGGCATATACGGACGATATCTATGTTTCTTCAAAACTCTTCGAAACGTAGTCCTAGTAGTCTAATTCTCTATTAGCTACCATTGTTGTAGATGCTGGGTTAACGTTGAAATAATCTATTATTATAACTTTTAACACGCGGTTTTTCCCAACTTCCAAAAGTTATCAAATTTGTCGCATGTTTTGAGAAATATCTTTCATTAGATCGTTACCTCTCTGGGAAATTTTCAAAATAACTATTTGAAGGCATATTTGCATTTTTGTTATTTTTAACATAACACCAACATATAAAATTTTTCTTCGCTGAAATAGTATAAAGCCATTTCAAAGAATTAAAACAGGCACCACGCAAAAATTTGAACGTAAACTATATTTGTTGTCAAAAGTTTAACGTAAAAATTCAAAATCTACTTGATATTTCACAGTTTTCATTTTAGCGCATGAAATTTTGATTTACCTAGTTCTTCTGTCGAGAAAAATGTCTGTAGAATTGGCATTTTATTATATATGGGGTTATCATAAAGTAAGGGGTCTATTTTAAATTCTTATATAGTTTTAAGATATTATGCTAGTAGCAGAAAGTAAACAGAATCTTGTTGCCTCAATAATAGGATTTTAGTGTATCTATGGAAAACAAAAGAATTGTCGTGACAACTATTAATACAAGTGTCAAACGAAATAATCGTAATTTAGAGAATTGTTCTCAAAATAAAACTCGCGTAACGTAAATTGTAACAATTTCAATATGGTTCTGCAAATAAGAATTGGTTTAGTGCAATGTTATTATGAAGGCGGTAAAAATTACACTGCTGGATTACGAAGATTTCGTACGAAAATGGGTTTGAGAGCAGGGCCATGCAAAATGAAGGAGTATCGTAATTTGATTAGCAAATTTGAAAGAACAGAGTCTGTAAAAGACCTTCCGAGGTCAGGAAGACCTAGGATTAGTAATGTCCAAGTTGCAGAAGTTCTTCAGGAAAATCAAAACGTAGCCAATACTAATCCGTTAGCAATCAGTAGTGTGAATGCGATATCAAAACGATTACAAATGCCATACACCACGGATTGGAAAATTTTACGGAAAATCCTAAAAATGTATCACTATAAACTACAACTGCTGTTTGAATTAAAGGACGCTGATTTTGCTCTCAGGTACGATTTTTCATTACACGTATTGGCTCAGATGGAAATTGAACCTGAATGGTTATACCGTATTTTATGGACACATGAGGCCCATTTGTCTCTTAATCGTGGAATTAATACTCAAAACTGTCGAATATGGTCAACAGAAAATCCACATGAAATCGTTCAGCAATGCCTTCATGACAAGAAAGTCACCGTTTGGTGCGGTTTCACAGCTAATTTCATCATTGGTCCATACTTTTTCGAGGAAATACAGAATGGGGAGGCCGTATCTGTAATTGTTACTGGTGAACGATACCTGCAAATGTTAAGGGATTATGCAATTCCACAGTTGCAAAACGAGCACGAAGGAATTAAAAACATGCAGGATGGAGCATCTCCGCACATTTATCGACCAGTTAAAGAATTGTTAACTGCGGTTTTTCAAGATGGTGTTATAAGCAGACATTTTGCAAATTCATGGCCACCAAGATCGCCTGATATTAACCCAGCAGATTACTGGCTGTGGGGTTATTTAAAAAATTTTGTATTTAGAACACGGCCAACAACGCTGGAGGAATTAAAGGACAGTATTAAAGAGCAAATTCGTGCAATTTAACCAGAAATGTTGAATAGTGCTGTATACAATTTGGAGGAACGGTTGGTAATTTTACAACAACTGGAGGTCATATCGAGCATTTGCGGTAACTAGTGTTTGACATCAGAAATCCCATTATGTAAGCAACTAGATTCCATTTGCTTTTTGTTATTAATTTGATTTGTTAAGAATATATAATAAGTTGAAATATAACCCTTACTTTATAATCACCCGTTATTTTGTTGAAATAAATAAGTATTACTGCTTATGATATTTTTGTTGAAAATTAGTAGGATTTATTTACAAAACATTGTTAAGTTTTTAGTAAATTACTGAGCTTAAACAAATTTAGTGATTTCATTAAATAATTTTTTATTGCTTTGTAAAATTTGCTCAAAATCTATTATTTAGGATTTTTCTTTTTTACCTTTTCATCAAAAGTTAGTTACATAACTTAAAGTACGTTTACTGCATTTCAATTTTTATTTTGAGGTGTTGCCATGTTTAGCAGAAAAATTAGTTGTTTTTTTTTAAGTATTGCTCATTTTTTATCTACACGTGATACATCGTTGCAAATCTAAAATGAGCTCTTTTTAATGAGTGAAAAATCCAATATGGCGCCCACAAGAAAAAACGAACCAGATGATGGTCCTCAGTAAACGAAACGTTGAACCTAAAATCTGACAAGACAGCTAAATTATGCACAACAAGTTACTTAGTCTCTCATTTTCCATAGCCAACTATGCAAATGTCACTAAATATTTATTACAAATAGAAATATTTTTATGTCCTTCCTGATTATATAATATATCCCAACACACACATATATATATATATATATATATATATATATATATATATATATATATATATATATATATATATATATATATATATAAAAAAACTAAAAAGATACCTTCTTTCTTCCAAATTGAACACTGAATCAAACAATCTCAAAATCAACTGCACAAAACAGTGGCGTAACATAGTTTAGGCGAAAAATTCATCTCCCCCACCCTCTGGCGGCGCCACTGGAGGCAGTACAAAGATAAGATTTTATGAAACAATAGAGACTTAAAAATCATCACCGCCCCTAAAACTTCAAGTCGATAGCTTACGTAATTTTAGAGTTATTAAAAAAATTGTTTGTTTTTCACAAAACTTTAACATCCTGTATCTTTGTTAGCAATCCCCTAAGGATGTAAGTTGATAGGAACTTTTCGGCTTATTTTAAGTCCCTCTATCACGTGTCGAAGTTTGTCAGGTAAACTTCGGACCACCCTGTATATATATATATATATATATATATATATATATATATATATATATATATATATATATATATATATATATATATATATATATATATATATATATATTTGCAATTTTTGCAATATTTTGATGTCAAAGCCAACTATGATTCCCATTTGAACATGAAGTTAGCAGATTTTCCCGTGTACGAAAGTAAAAGATTTAAACCAACCAATCCGCATCCAAAAGTACGTTAATAAATCACAATGAAAGGTCAAAGCTCTCGAGAGAGTCGTTATTTTTTAAATAACAAAAGAATATCCTCTACTATTGGGACCAAATCTGGGATGTTTAAGTGTATTGGCAATACATATTTTTTGTTCTGGTCGTTAGTACTGCGCAAGTAATCAAAAGTTGGTCATCCAGTTACGAAGCAGTTTTTTCAAAGACAATCATACAATCAAATTTTCTTGCCTCTAGCCTTATTTTTTTTTATCTGTCCTCTCTAATGAGAATCAATAAGTAACGCAATACTTTCAATTATATTTCGTCAATTTAACATTTCTCTTTTTCCCACAAAACCACTGCCGGATGAATCCGAGCTAAAATACTAGAAAGTATGTGTCAACTTATTTAATAAAGTCGCAAAAAGTTGGACAGCAGTTAGAAAAAAGGGTCTAGTCAGTGCTGGGAAATATGTCTAATGCGTTGAGTTGGGTTAGCACTTTGTTATTGGTTCTTTATATAGTAATAAGACACCTCAATATAACTTTACTAATATAGCTTGTATCAGAAACAGAAAGTTTAGAACTGTAGTAGATAGCACGTATTTAAAGTGGGAACTTACAGAAGCAGGTACACATCCCGAGGGCTGTTTAATTTCCCCTGCGCTTTAGCTGTTAGAGTCGACATCCGGCATTTGAAGAGATTGACGTAGATGTATTTAGGGAACACTGCTTCCGTATACAAATATAAAGGTCATGCAACTTCTTAATTTGTAGTGTGGATTTCACCTTATACAGAATGTTTCAAAAGTAAACCTTAAAGAATTTAAACCAATACAATAATATAGTAAATATAAAAAATCGAGTTCTAGATCTAGTGTTATGTAATAAAGATTGCTTAGTAGAAAAGTCTGTTGGTATCATAGTGAAGATGTACACCATCCGACAATTATTATATGCTGTGAAATTTTAAAGAAAAACTTAGATCATAAAAAGACAGGAATAATTTTAAGACAGCCACTTTTCCTTTACTTTTTCAATGTTTACCATAAACTAATTGGAGCTTTCTAGATAATTGTATAGACGTTGATTTAGCTACACAATTGAGGAGGTCGCATGCAAAACCGGTTAAATCCATATTTTACCAAAAATGCGCGACACATGTTTTCTTTATAATTTTCGTGAGCTCTATCGTACTTTGAAGTAATTTGTGAACAAAAGCGGTTAATGCCTGCCTAAATTGCTATGCAAACTTCGTATTTGGGAGCAAAACCGGTTATATCCTAATTTTGTCTACGGAAGACGTTTTACCAGGACCAGGACAAGATCGTCCAAGACAGAAAACTTTGCACATGTTATCCGTGACGCCTGTTGATCGTCATAGATCAAATCAAAACTTAAAAGAAAGAAACTCGTCAGTCTCTTACTTTATTAGAATTAGTAAAAAGGCAACAAGAGTTTGTCAGAAATTTTTCATTGCAGCAGTAGAAGTAACCAAGCATAGAATTATTACTGTTTTTAATTTTTTAATCGAGGGACAAATTACAAGAGAAAGAAGGGGTGGAGATCGAATTTCCAAAAAAAGTTACTTAAAGAAAGAGAAAGTTCGTGAGTTCATCAAAAAACTTCGTGGAAGAGAAAGTCACTGTAATAGATTGAAGTCGAAAAGGATTTATCTCTCTGCAGAACTTTATATTGCGAAGCTTCAAAAAATGTATAACAGAAGGAGTGATCTTCAAGATTACGTAACCTATGATATGTTCAGGAATATATTTCTTAATGACTTTAATATTGGATTTTCGTCACCTACGTCAGACGTGTGTTCGAATTTCACTAGATTAAAACAACAAATGAAATTCGAAAAAAATCTAGAAAAAAGGAAACATTTTTTGTTGGAGTACCAAATTCATAGAAAGCGAGCTAACGCTTTCTACGAACTTTCAACAGAAGCAGATGAACATAGCTTGAAATTTTGTTTTGATCTCCAGCAGGTACAACCCCTGCCAAGAACTGCAGTAGGAGACGCTTTTTACTCCCAACAAATTAGTTTTTATGCTTTCTGCTGTGTCGCAATGAGTTCAAGAAATCCTGCATTCTACGTTTGGACTGAGGAATTAGCTGGTAGAGAATCAACCGAAGTTGGATCAGCACTAATAAATTATTTGGATTCTTTGGATTACAGCAATATACATTCCATTAGATTGTTTTGCGATGGGTGCGCCGGGCAAAATAAAAATTCCCAGATAATCCACGCCGTGAAGTTTTGGTTAAACAACAAGTCTCCGGAACATGTTTCTGAAATGCTTATCACTTTCCCAGTTACAGGTCACAGTTTCATGGCTGCTGACAGGGCCCTTGGAAGAGTGGAACGGATATTAAGAAAAACGCCAATGGTGACATTGAAAGAAGATTATATTGCTCTATACTAAAAGGTGGGTTCTATAAAAAGCCTTTTGCCAGACTGGCAGATATACAATATTAAGGAGCTGGAAAAAATTTACAAAAAAGTAAATGGAGTATCGGAAACTAAAATAATTTCCATATAAAAAGTTAAAAACAAGAAAAACTTGAATATAAAGGTTGCTACCTTTGAATTTTATAGATTTCGGTCCAGCAATGATAATCTACAGAGCCTTACACAAAAGATAAACGAGAAAATGAGGTTGAGCTGGAACTAGTGCCACTAGGCAGTGAAATTCCAGACAAGAAAAAGAAAAGCCTTAGGAATTTAATGAAACAAACTTTTGGAAAAGAATGGGAAAAACGAGAAGATTTGGCGTGGTACAAACGGTTATTGTCCACTGAGGAGAGTGAAGCAGGAGATGTAGACGAGGTAGAGAATGTTGGAAATGATGATAGGCATACCTGCGATTGTCTTGCAGAAGAAACTGCTCTTCATATTTAAATTAGCATTTAAGTTAGTTAAGTATTTCAGTGAAATCATTTTTTAAGGTTTATTAAGTTACTTAAAAGTATATTTTAAGTTAAATAAGGATGTTTTATATTTATAGTGTGTTTTTAAAATGAATAAAAGGCATTCCTAGGCAACATTTTATTGATTTGTGAGCAAAACCGGCTAAATCCATTTTTTTTTTGATAATTTAAAAGGCTTTATCATATATTACAAATAAATACACACATTATATTAACAGACTTGATCCCAATGTAACTACGTTTAAAATTTTTAATTACTGGTTCGGACCAAGGAGTAAACACATTTTCCCCTCTCCTGGAAAATTTATATAAATGGATTTAACCAGTTTTGCACGCGACCTCCTCAATTGTTTATAGTCAGTTGGGCATAGTTTTTAACATCTCTGTGTCAAAATTAATTACATCAAGTCTACTCACCCTGGTTCAGTAACTCAAATATATAGAGATATTAAAAGAGAGCATTCACAATGGAATAAATACAAATATTCTAATAATACCACCTGCTATAAGAACAGTTATTAAAGAATATTTATATAATTCAAAAAATTGTTTAATACAGGATCTCTCTAATTTCTGAAAATTTATTAATAAAAAAAAACAGGTATACTTAATAATTTGACCGTGGATAATACAAATCTTTCCAATCCAGAAGAAATATGCAATGCATTTGCACACTTCTTCAGCAATCCAACTACTAACAATAATGGCCACCTTGTTAAAAATGTTAATAACTATGATCAACTTAATTCACTTTTAATATTTGAAAGTAACGGTCTAGTTTGTTTAAAAAAATTCAAACTCAAGCCGAGAAGTAAACCAGAAGAAAATCCCGCTTTATTATTATATGTGACTGCATTAATATTTCCAACAATCTATAAACTTTTCAATGTATGATTAAAAATAAATAGTTTTTTCTTACCATGGAAATTATGTTTTACTGAAATATTTCAATCTACAAACAAAAATTTAATAGCATAAACAATGTAGGCCTTAAATTAATATTGCCGTTCGCCGAGCAAAATGTATTACTTTATTTTTTTCGCGGCTATGCTTAACTGAAATCATTAATCAGTGCGTATATATATCTGCGACCTGACGAAGTGTAGAAATGTTTATGACGCGCTATTTTTTAAATCATTTCCTTTCCTCAACATTTATCACATTTTTAAAATGTTTTAAATGTGACTGATGACATACATTATCGATACTTCACCAATGCAGCGTGGGAGTAGTGATAGTCTAGCCAGTGGAAAATTAGATTTTTTTTTCAACGCGGCCCATATTGTAAACAGTATGTAAAAAAATATAAATAATACTTTCTAATAACTGAGTAGAGATCGAGAAAAGATAAATGTTTTAGTACTAAATCTATTGAGTGTAATGTATCTGTGCCATATCCAGGGGCGGTCGGTCCATGGAAGCAAGGGAAGCAGTGCTTCCCTTGGGATTATTAAAAAACACATAATTAGAATCTAGTTATTATTTATCACACATATTAATCATTAAAATTTACTTTTACCCAATTTCAATAGACACGGCCCTGCATTTCAACACCTGAGATAATGTTGCACGATAAAACCGTAACGATGACGCACTCGATTAATCGAGCCAACACGAACTCACGCGAATTCGATATAAACTTCTTGAAATGCATCCCATCCCGACTTCATAATCTTGATATCTGAGACATATAGCATAGTAATGCGTCTTGTTTTATAGATTTTAGTCTCGATTTTAATATCGATTTTAATATTATACTTAATATTAATCTTCCTAGTATTATTCTCAGCTTTTGTGCTATATTTGTAAAAACTTTTTTGGTGTTTCTAAACCTGTGGTGCGGCGACAAGTGATTTTTAAAACGTTGAACATTAGTGCGCGTATAAGCAGTTTTAGAATTGCTTATTCAATAAGGAAGCTGGTCCTAGCACTGTGGAAAATATTATTTGCGTTTGTGTGGTATGCAATTTGTTGAAAAGGGGATTTTCAACATATTCGTTTCAAGATAAATTGGATATTATTAGAAAAGGGAGACCAACACCTGATTTTAAAACCTTTTGTTGCAATTATGTTAGATGAAACAACCGATGTTACGAATATTAGTCAGTTGTCAATCGTAGTACGCTACATAAATCCAAATGGGAAAGTCCAATAGCGCCTTTTAGGATTTTTAGACGTAACAACGCAGAGAACGGCCGCAGTTTGATATGCTATAGTTTGTCAGATAGTCGATGATCTACAGTGTGGTGCTAAACTTATCGCCCAAAGTTATGATCGGGCCACTGTAATGGCTGGTGAATTGGGGGGCTGCAGGCCAAAGTAAAAGAGATTTTTCAGAATGCAATATTTGTACATTGTTTTGCGCATTGATTAAATCTAGTTCTTGCTCAATCTGCAGCGTGCCTTAAAGAGTGCAAAGTATTTTTTTTCAAGTATTAGTGAAATGGCTGCCTTTCTTTCAAAATCATGAAAACAGACACGAGCTTTAGATTTGGAAGTACAGAAGAGACTACCCAGAGTTGCTCCAACACGATGGAATTACAATGGGAGGCTAGTACAAGCTGTATCTAAATATCGACAGCCTCTAATTGAATTATTTGAAAATATTTTACAGCAAAGATGATTGGGACACTGAGACTCTGAATGGATCCAGAGGTTACTTAGATTCATTGAGAAGAGACTTTGATTTTAATTTTTTTGTTAAATATTTTCTCCGAAATATTCCTATTTACTGACAATTTATTCAATACTTTGCAAACTAAATCAAATGACGTTGGATTTTGACTAAAGAAAATTGAAGAATTTAAAAATTTGATTTGTAACAAAAGAAATGAATTGGAAAAGTTCTGGGAGAAAACTAGTAAAGGCAATTTAGAGCCGCAAATAAAAAAGAATACGAACTGAATTTATAGTGGATAGTAGAACTTCATATCGAACACTTCGTATCGAAATTTTGGACAATATCACTGGGAACTAAATAATAGATTTAAACATTTTAGTGATATACAATTTTTAGAATTGTGTAATTTTAATGAATTTCCACAAAACGCACTTCAGTCATTGAGTGGATAACTACGGAATTTTTTTTGATATAGTTGGGTTACGATCGGAACTTTCAGTTATTTATGCTACAGAAGATATTAGTCAGAAACAACAAAAATTAGTACGGCTTCACAATCACTGCGGTAAACACAAAACATTTCATGTATAGTCATAATTTATTGCAACATGTATAAGCTATACAACAGTTTTTGGATCCAGTTCTCTCTTTTGTAGTGTTTAAAATATACATGCTTTTTATAGCTATATTTGTGGCTCAGAAAGAAAAATATTTCTAGCGAATGGTAAGTTGACTCGACATTTTTAACAAACACCAATAAAAAAAGTTAATTGTTAAAAATGCCTCGATTAGTAAGTGGAACGGTGTATTTGCATGATTAAAAATGATATTTTCCAAAACAATCAAATGTGTCCAGATGTTCAGTAAATCGAGTTTCAAGCAGATATATTCAGAATACTAATTTTTAAGAAGAACTGTTCTTCAAGACAGTATCTTGAACACGACATAATGAAGAGACAGCAGCATGATTCAATGATTCTAGTGGAAGAACTCGAAATAGGCTACAGGAATCTGATGTCTCTTATCGATTCTAGAACATAGATGAAATCGGTTTCAATTTGCTCGAGACCATGGAAATTGGAATAATATTGATTAATAGAGCTATTCATTTACAGACGAGTCCAATTTTTTCTTTATCTAGACAGTAGACGTAGAAGCGTATGGCGAAGACGAAATGTGTGCTGTGATAAAAATTATATGATGGAAATTGTTGCATTTGATAGAAAGTCTGTTACAGCTTGGGAATTATTGAAGTAAAATATAAAAAACTGAGTCATTTTCGTGAACAGTACAGAAATTATTAAGAAAGCCAACTGTGTTGCCGTATTCAAACGATCATAGAGCAGAATTTATCTACATCGATGACAACGTGAGACGCCACAGAGTTGCAATATTTTGAAGAAGCAGGTATTCAGATAATAGTGTGGCCAACATGCTCGCCTGATTTGAACCCTATTGAGCATTTTGTAACGCTTTTTAGATGGGAGTCAGGAAGATTGGTACCACTTCCAGATGAATTAATTTCAACTATTTCATGCCACGTCGTTGTCAGGCACTAATTAGAAAACCGCAATATGCAATCTGGTATAAAATGTTCCGCCTATAAATAAAAATCCTATCTCTTAATCTCATTTATAATAGTAATAATAACACCACATGAAATTACAACCCCCCTTTATCCCTGAAGGTCTGAAATAACCTTGTGTGGGAGAGTGCTACACATTTAGAGACAATGGACACACTCCCAATATCCGAGTATGCTATGATTAATCTCTCTCACAGAAAAATCCCAGTTCCTCAACCGGGAATCGAACCAGGGACGCCGAGTTTTCGAGGCAAGTACGTTACCTCTAGACCACAGAGCCATTTAAATTAGAAATTTTGGAAACTGATAATTTCTTTAATTTACAAAAACTGTTTAGGGTAATACATAAATGTGCAAAAATATACAGAGTGTTGTCAGACATGTTTTAAATTTACTGCAATTTCCGGCCAAACAGGAAGATCGCTAAATGATTAAAATATGTTTAATTATTATTTTTTTTTTTAAATTGGTACTTTTCAAGAAAAACTAATTATTCTCAAACAGTTATTGAAGAAAATCCCAAATAGTTATTTTCCGGCAAATTACATTAGAATGGAATTTGGCAAAAATGTCACGCTTTCTTTGCCACGCTGTGCTATTTTATTTCTTTAATGAATTAGAAAACGTCTTAAAAGAGCTAACAGCTGACAAATCAGATATCATATTATGTGGTGACTTTAATATTGATTTTTTAAATAATAACTGTGATAAATATGAACTAATAGATCTACTTAGTTCTTTAATATCAATGTTCATGTAGATGAACCAACTAGATTTTAAGTAAATTCCTCAAGTTGTATAGATTACATGTGTATCAATTTTTTAAACAATGAGTTAAAGTGTGAAATTATAGGAAATGGTCTCTCATATCATACATGTCAAATATTACAATTTAATGTGTCTAAACTAGATACACACTCAAAGAAAGCCATGAAAACGAGACGTTTTACCAAAGATAACTATCGTAATTTTTTGCACAGCATAAGTAAGGAAACCTGGCTGGATGTTAATAGAGCAAAAACATTAGAAGAAGCCTATCAATTATTTATGAGTAGTTTATTATATTAAGTTGATATCAGTTTTCTTTATACGTATGTTAATTTAAATAAAAGGAAAAGAAGTTGGATAACAAGAAACATTACAAATTTCATCTCAGAAACTGAAATTGCTTTACACAAAAATTATTACTCCAAAAAATGCGGAGGATATATGTTATTATAAAAGGTATAAAAAAAATTTATCGCCAAACAATAAAAGCAGAAAAACGCTTACACAATGATATAATTTACTCTAGTGCCAGTAATAAGTCAAAAGCTGTTTGGTCAATTATAAATAATGACTTAGGGGAAAACTAATTCAATTTTTGAGATGAAAGTTGATAACTTGATAACTGACACTAGAATAATATCAAACCAGTTTAACAATTATTTTGTAGAGACTCCGGTATAACTACATAGAGAACTTGTAAATAAAAGCAATCAGCATAGGTTTAGTATAAATAAAGTGTTTCCAACTATTTTCGCAGATCCCGTGACGGAAAACAGAATATTCAATATAAGTGCCCTTAAAAAAATCTAATTCTTCTGATATGGATCATATCAGTTCTAACATACTTAAATCAGTTGTCGTACACGTAAAAGCACCACTAACCTATCTACTAAATTGGTCTCTTTCTGAGGGAATATTCCCACAATTATTTAAAATAGCCAAGGTTGTACCTATTTACAAGAACGGATATAAATCGTTGGTTCAAAACTATAGATCAATATCTTTATTATCTTCAGTTTCCAAAATATTAGAAAAAGTAGTTTTCAATAGAATTATGAACTTCATATCTAGATTTGATTTATTGGGGTATCGTGGGGGTAGATTGACGCAGTCAGCAATACTCAGTTTTCTCAGTACATTAACTGATCAATTAGATAAAAATCTCAAATATCTAGGCGTGTTCAAGGACCTGAGCAAAGTTTTTGATCTTGTTGATCATACTCTGCTCAAACATAAATTATCAAATTATGGTACAAGGAGTAAGCTGGGTGACTGGCTATCGTCGTATCTATCAGACCGTAAACAGGTTGTTGAGCTAAATGGCAGTATATCTGATATAATGTATATATCCTGTGGTATACCCCAGGGTTCTATATTCGGACCTTTGCTTTTTATAATATTTATAAATGATCTTCCGAATCTTGTAAATGAAGGACACCTTATCATGTATGCAGATGATACTACATATATAAGCTCAAACACAAATATTCTTGACTTAGTGACAGAATCTCAAAATAAAATAAACAGTTTAGTTTCGTGGTTTGACAATAACAAACCGCTTATAAACTGAAGCAAAACAGTTTTTATTCATTTCACCCCGAGGAATTCCAAACAATCAGAAAATTACAGACATACACTTCATGTGGAACTATCTTTAAAAAATTATGTATATTACCTCTAGCTTGTATTTCCATATTAGAAACACTATGCTATGTAAAGCATATTATAAGGTCATTTTTAACAAACAATTTTAATCATGAATATAATACTATCTAGAGGTTAAAATAATCTTACATTGCCCAATCATTCTCTCTCGCTTTATGAGAAGACTCCACAATATTAATAGGCATAAAATTATTTAACAAACTTCCTGAATATATTAAAATAATAGAAAGCCAAAAAACATTTAAAACTAAAGTTTGGTGCATGCTTCTTCAACATAGTTTTTATAGTATCAAGGAATATCTGGAGTCTAACATAAATTTAATTTAACTTCTATACAAAAAATATGGTGAACATGTTTATATAATTATTATAATTAAAAATTCTTATTTAACTGTTAATTACATTATCCCTTAATTGTCTCCTTAATTTTTAACCAATTTGTAAATGTGTTGTATTGTTTCATAATTCTATTATTTTATTTTACAATTTTTAGTTACTTTTTTTAAATTTGTACTGTTTGACGAGTCTGATGCCATTGTATTTATGGTCTTATAGACAATAAAGATTATTATTATTATTACTATTTTTTTTTTCGGTTTCCCGATGTCGGTCAGTCCTCCCGTGGCCTCCGACGCCCACGGGAGTCGCGCCGGCGCATCAACTACAGCCACTCCCCACATCCCGCAGGGTTAGTGACTGTAGATACCAGAATGATGTGCCCTAAGCAGACGGAGAGAACCCAGAATGACCGCCTTCTGCATTTGGCCTGCCAGCTACTCGGCTGATTTTTGGCAGGCCGGTATGTACTTCAGTTCCGAGAGCAGCGTAGGCTTTGTCCCTCCGAGTACACCGATTATAAGGACGACCATTTTTACCGAGTAGCCTGGGTACAGCACTTGGAGTTCCAGTACACGTACTATAACATTTGAAATAGATTTTTTTTACAGTCTGTCCTCTCGTCAACACATAACCACTGTTGTGTATTTTTTAGTACACATTTGATCTTATTTACAAAGTCTTTGCTTACAGTTGGTACATAGTTACGCAACGTTGTGCGACTTGGTAACGTCACCTTGGGATTGTATTTATTCCAGAACTCTTGAAATGGTTTAAATGTTTAAATAAAAGTACAACACTTTGCGTGTCTTTACGATGTTTCATAGAACTGCATGAGAATTGATTTAGCAACAATAACTGATCATAACCCACCGGGATATACATATGATCGATTTTTAATGACAGAAATTTTAAAAACTTTCTTTGAATATCTTTAATATTATTAATATAGATTAAGATAGCATAGCATGGGTCCCAAACCACATTTGCTTACTCAAGCCTAGGTCGTACCAGCATATTGTATAGTCTTTAGGGTAGTCATATTAAGAAAACCGCGGGAGTTGCGCATGATAAAACCAAGCATTTTAAAGGATGACGATACAATATTATTTGTATATTCCCTAAAAGACAGTTGGGAATTGAAAGTGACACCTAGATTTTCAAAATTGTCACAACTTTTCAGTGTAGTACCGTTATTATCGTAGTCGTATTCGACTACAATTTATTTAACTTTCTGGTAAACGAAACCATATTGCATTTACTGATATTTGCTGCACCAGTTATTGAGTATGTTTAAGCCTGCCTGTAATTTATTACAGCCGGATATACTATAAATTTTATGGTAAATTTTCAAGTCTTTAGCATATAAGAGAGATGGACATTGAAGGTTACCTACGATATCATTTATGAATATGATAAACAATAAGGGGTCCAATACCGAACCCTGTGGAACGCCGAATTAAGACATAAATTTTTTAGATCTATAACCCTGATATTGTGCAAACTGTTTTCTGTTACGAAGATAGGATCCAAAAAAATAAATTAATTCTAGGTTAAAGCCCAAGGAATATATTTTCTTTATTAAAATACCATGGTCTATTTTGTTGAATTCTTTAGAAAAATCCGTATAAATGACTTCGACCTGTCCACCACCGTCTATGATTTCTGCTAAGTACTGTGTTATGCAAAGTAGGTTTGTAGTTGTTGCATAGTTGTTATTGCTCCTATGTATGATGAGGTACTACGAAATTTTCCGCGTGGTACCATAAATTACCCTTTGCGATTCATTCTCCATTTTAAAAATCCATAAAGTAGTTTAAAGTTACAAGTTTTAAACTTAAAGTATCATTTCTCCTCTAACGTTTCAATAATTGACGTTAGTTTATATCGATTGTCGCAAAAATATATGGTGCTAATTATTAAAAAAAAAAAATAGTTTTTCACTATACCTCGTATGTTTGAGATTTAACTGTTTCTTGCTTATATAATGTTTCAAGTAAAAATACATAGTACTGACTCACAGTGTGGTGTGCATTCACTAATAAAGTCTTAATAATAAATAATAATAATAAATTATGCAAAAATACAATAGAGGTAAAAGGTGACTTTAAAACAATAATAAAAAAAGATTTTGTATGAAAAATAATATAACTACTAAACCCAAGTTTATTACGCACGCAATTTTTAAATAAATTTATGTAAAATAGTAAAAATATATTTTTACGTGAACTTCTGACGGTGTACGTATTCGACAACACTCCGGGTGCAACTTATTGCTACAATAACCATGTTTAACCTCAATTTTAGGAAATATAAGTGAAAAGTTCAGACACGTCAGATGAAGGTATAGGTGCACGAGAAACATAAATCCTCTTTAAAGCTGTATTTTACGTTTAATAAAATTTTCCCACATAAATCTACAACTTTGCTTTAGTAAAATATTACAAAATACGTTTTTGGTTTTTACATAAATTTTACTTGCTCGGAAGGAGACATCACCACACAAAGTCATGCAAGAAAATATGCATAAGGCGTATTTATTATACTTTACAATTCTTATTAGAAAATCTGATGCGAGTTACAATGTTTTTACAATAAATTTATTTGGTATGTCATGATCCAAATTATATTTCTAAGGTAGTTGTGGTAGCTTCTTTTGTAGACGACATAATTTTTCATTTAATTAAAATAAAATTTTAAGTTAGGAAGAGGGTCGTACGGCACTTCCTTCGAAAGGGATGTTGATTCTCTATTCGGCAGTATAAAGATTTTTAAATGTGGAGCATTAATTACTGAGAAAATTAGTTTTAAAAATGTAAAATTGTGTGAGTATCTTGTAAACTCAGTTGAGGTGTTTTTTTGCGAAACTATTGGTTTTGAAGGACAATTAAAACTGATCAGTTGTTGTTTTTAAAGTTTTTAATACAAAATTGTACCCACCTTAACCCTTTACTTAAAATGAAGCGCAGAATCTCACATAATTTATTTATTTATTTATTTATTTATTTATTTCAGATACACCATTCAACAGTATTTGCATACTAATTATAAGATGGGAATACAGCATAATTAACAAAAAAAAATAATAATAACAATAATTACAAAAGAAAATAAAAATAAGAATATTACTTACAAAAAAAAAAAAAAATTGGCAATTGAAAATTGACAATTATTACAATGCATTTGCAGCAGCAAAAAAAAGAAATACATTAAACAGCACTTACATAACTTTTTACAAATAACTTTTTGATCGAGTTAATGCTACAGATAAAAATATCCAAACTATCTTGAACAGAATGATAATTGTTGCATAAACAAAATAAAGGTGAAAATTTAAGTAAATTGGTCCTTGGGGTTGGTAAATAGAAAGTGACAGTATGCCTAGTTGCGACTGAAGTAATATTAAAATTAAGTTGACTTAAAATAGAAGGACAGTCAATATTATGAATAATATTACGTAAGAATATAAGAGAATGCATTTCGCTTCTAACTTTTAGAGTCAACATATTATGCCTAGTTAATAGTTGTTCATGTGGCGCTCCAATAACTGGGTAAATGCCATCGATCTTAAAGGATACGTACTTTAAAAATTTGCGTTGAATACTTTATAAATTATTACTATATGTTTGATACCCAGGATTCCAAATTATACTAGCATATTCTATCTCAGACAGAACAAAAGAATTAAATAGTAAAAATAAAACGTCAGTGTCATTAAACCCTCGTGATTGCCTTATAACGAAACCAAGGTTTTTGTAACTAGAAAGTACAACAGCATTAATATGAAGATTAAAGCTCAGCTTTGAATCAAAAATAACTCCTAAGTCTTTAAATTCAGTTACTCTATTTAGAGACATATTATTGAGTGTATAATTGTAAATATACGGTTCAGTTTTTTTTATGAAAGACAGAACATTACACTTTTGCACATTCAGTGCCAAGTTATTTTTTACACACCAGTCATTAATTTTATTCAAATTTATTTGCAATTGAAGGGAATCGCAGATAGAATTAATATCACAGTAAATTTTCAAATCATCTGCATACAGAAGACAATTGACGTCAATCATATCTACAATGTCATTGATAAAAATAACGAAAAGAAGAGGCCCAAGCATGGAACCCTGTGGTACACCAGATGAAGCAATGAATTCGACAGGCTTGAAACCACGGTATTCCACGTATTGGCGCCTGCACTGCAAGTATGATGAAAAAAGTTTAGACAGTTTATCGGAAAAACCAAACTTCTTAAGTTTATACAAAAGAATACCATGATCAAGATTGTCGAACGCCTTACTAAAATCTGTATAGATGACGTCAACTTGTCCAACAGAATCCACAGATTCGGAAATGTACTGTGTTAAGCAAAAAAGATTAGTAGTGGTATACCGACCCTGCATGAAACCATGCTGAAAGTCGCTAATCAATCCATGAGTGCTAGCATAAATAGCTTTATGCAGTAACATTTCAAAAGCCTTGGAAAAGTTAGAGATAATCGTGATAGGTCTATAATTAATCACAGAGTTTTTATCACCTTCCTTAAAAACAGGACAAATTCTAGAATGTTTCCACACATCTGGAAATGTGCTGGAATTTAAACAAAGGTTAAAGATTTTCATAAGAGGACAGGCAAACACTACAGCACAGTCGCGTAAGATGAAAGCAGGTATGCCATCAGGACCAGAGGTTTTAGGTTTGATTAGTTTTAAAAATATCAAATACTTCATTTTCAGAAAAATTTCCAAGGGAAAAGGTATTATTTGTAACATTACCGTACTCATCAGGAACAACTAAGATATTTAAAGAAACGCTAGATTTAAAGAAGGACGCAAAATCATTTGCAATGTTAGCAGGTTGGATGAAATCAGTATTATCGAACCTGATTGTGTCCGGTAACGAATTAACACACCTTTTACCATTAACATATGACCAAAACTTTTGATATTAAGAATATATTCCCAATTTATTTGAATATATTTCCAATTTATTTTATAATTAAAATAAATGTTCAAAATGACTGTCAGTCACCTCCTGAAAATAAGCAAGGTGATCTTTGAATCTTCGATGACATTTTGTATGACCTCAGGGCTTATTTTGTAAATTTCTTCGGTTATCGTATTTTTTAAATTTGCAATATTGTCTGGTCGATTAACAAACACTTTTGATTTTTAATAGCCCCATAATAAAAAGTAATCAAGAGGGATTAAAGGGAAAACATCGTTTAAATAGTTTTTCACTTTGCGTGAATAATGCGGTGGAGCCTCATCTTGTTTATACAAAATAGACCTGTCTATTTCATTTGGACAATTAACATCAGGAAAAAGTGTTTTTAATGTAGGCACCAACAAGTTCGTCAAAAAATCTAGAATAAAATCACTGTTAACTGTACCTTTAAAAAAATAAGGGGCGATAATTTGATTATTAATGATACCAAACCAAACGTTCACTTTTTGAGGAAACCGTGTGTGAGTCTTTCATCATCAATTGAGAATTTTCTCTGCTCCAACATCGACAGTTCTGATGGTTTACCATTTCGTTTAATTGAAATGTGATTTCATGAGAAAAACAGTTTAGTTTATAAATTGCAAATCTGCTATCATTCTGTTCATCATTAATTCACAGAATTCTTGCCTTCGATCGGGGTCATCCTCATTTCACTCCTGAACCAACTTATCTATATGATAGTATTTTTTCTTTCTTCAAAACTCGGCTGAATCGATTAACTGTACTTACAGTATTTTCTACAGCAAGTTCTTTAATTGGTTTATGTGGATTTACTTCAGTATCAACCAGTGCATATAATTGTTTTCCCCCATCAAATCGAGGAGTTCTACCTGTTGTAGAGGATCCGAATTAAAAACGACCTTCACCCATCCGTTTAATGGACGAAAAATATTTTATATTAATTTTAATATGTTAAAAAATATCGCGAGTGGGTTGGCTAAAAAAGTTCCTGGAAAGACTATGATTAATTAAAAATTCAAAAATAACTTTTTTTTAAACATTGCACTCATTTGTTTAAGGAACAAATTTTATTCCAATCGAAACTATGACGCCTATAGAATATGCAAACGTTAGGTTGTCTATTTTTTTCCTGGCATAACTATTGGGTTGGCAGGTATAAACAGGTAATTCGATACTAGTAATTTACATTCATCTGTTTAATGAATAAATCTTATATCAAAATAAAGGTAATTAAAATGCGAACAGAATGATATAGGTTTGTCTGCGAAAAATCTGGTTTAAATTCCGGTTGACGAACTTTAAAAAGCGAAATATTGGTGAGAATGAAAATGTGCGACAAAAAAGTCCGAGCAAACTATCCGGTGCGATAGAAGAGGACGCAATATTGCAGCTGCGCGCGGTTCGTCCATCGGATGAAAGAGAGTGCGCATACTATTTGTTCGTGCAATTGAGAAGTGTAGCGATAGACTAGTAAATACTCTGAGCATTATTTTGCAGCAGTTAACCTCAATATTCGAATCAAGAAAACGTGCTACTACGCATCGTTGTTATTAATTGACAATATATTATAATAAAAAATGGCCAAAAAGTGTTTTTTGTGCGACTCGGACGATTCTGTAATTGATTTTAATGATGAAACTTGTTCATTGAAGTTGGCTTTTCGTAAAAAAAAGAACTTTAAATACAATGAAGTTCAGCTAACCAACGCGTCACTCGATTTTGTTGGTTATCATACCTCGTGTTATAAAAAAATCACGATATACCACCCTGCTGGATATCACTACAACGAAATATATTAAGAACTATTTTTATCAATTCCATGTGGCTTAATGCAACGGACCCTATATGCGTAAAACTTCAGCCTGAAAACTGCGGTTGGTATTTAGGTGATTATTTAAAACCAACAGGATTTACTGGGGACCAAACGCCTTTAACAATACAAGATATTGTATAAATGACAGAAGAAGAAAATGATGACGAATATTCCGAATTTGAAGATCAAAATTTTACTTCCGATGAATCGGATCCGGAATAATATTCATTAATTATTGAGAAACTTTTTTTATTAAAATATTTTTGTATTTATATTATATTATAATAAAATTTTTGTAGTATTATTTTTATTTATTTTTGACTATTTGCTTTGTTTATTTTTATTTAGTCTCCTGATAGAACACATACAATTTTCAAGATAAGTATATATCACTATCATATTTTTATTTAGAAGAACATTTATATACTCTAATATCACAAATAATATTATATATATATATATATATATATATATATATATATATATATATATATATATATATATATATATATATATATATATTTATTTATATTTATTATATATTTATAATTTTATTTCAAGTCAGTTGCTGCCAGTTGCTCCAAAATAATGCTCAGAGTATTTACTAGACTATCGCTACCCTTCTCAATTGCACGAACAAATAATATGCGCACTCTCTTTCATCCGATGGACGAGCCGCGCGCAGCAGCAATGCTACGTTCTCTCGTATCGCACCGGATAGTTTGCTCGGACCTCTTTGTCGCACATTTTCATTCTCACCAATATTTCGCTTTTTAAAGCTCGCCAACCGGAATTTAAACCAGATTTTTCGCAGACAACCCTATATCTGTTCGCAATTTAATTACCTTTATTTTGATATAAGATTTATTCATTAAACAGATGAATGTAAATTACTAGTATCGAATTACCTGTTTATACCTGCCAACCCAATAGTTACGCCAGGAAAAAAAATAGACAACCTAACGTTTGCATATTCTATAGGCTTCATAGTTTCGATTGGAATAAAATTTGTTCCTTAAACAAATGAGTGCAATGTTTAAGAAAAAGTTATTTTTGAATTTTTAATCAATCATAGTCTTGCCAGGAATTTTTTAGCCAACCCACTCGCGATATATTTTATAACATATTAAAATTAATATAAAATATTTTTCATCCATTAAACGGATAGGTGAAGGTCGTTTTTAATTCGGATCTTAGACTACTGGTTTTTGAATATTTCTTACATGTCTAGTTTCACGAAATTTGTTTTCTACTTTGCTGACTGTAGACTCTGATAATTGTTAACCAGGGATTTATTATTAAACATTTTACAAACCTCCTTTTCAATTCTTGTTTTATTACTATACCCAATCATAATTAAAATATCTATTCTCTGAGTTTCGGAAAAATGAGCCATAATAAATTTGAGTAAATAAAGAAATTTTATTAAAGACACTGATGCGTGTGAGTAACTTAGAAAGTGACAGTAATGGGAAACAAAAATATTCCACGGCCCACTTGAGACTTCCTTAAGGCACAGTTTATTTCTTTAGGATTTCTAGTGTCTATTTTTAAAAAAAATTCTTTTTGAGTACAATTTTGTATTAAAAACTTTAAGAACATCAGACTAGTTTTAATTTTTCTTCAAAACCTGTAATTTAGCTAAAAATACCTATCTCAACTGAATTTACAAGACATTCACAAAATTTTACTTGTTCAAAATTAACTTTCTCAGCAATTAATGCCCCAAATTTAAAAAAACTTTATATTGCTGAATAGAGAATCAAAATTCCTCTCGAATGAGGTACCGTACAACTCCCTTCCCAATTTAAAATTTTGAATGAATGCGTGAGGTATTATTTTCATGCATAAAAATTTAAATTTAAAATTAAAAGAACCGCTGCCAATTACTTGGGGATCAGAACTTCCTCACTGTAGAAAAACTCGACGTGTGGTGGAGTTTATAATAAAAGCAATTTTTTACGTTTCAAAAAAAGTCACATTTTTTGACGTTTCAAAAAAAGTCACATTTTGACGTTTTAAAAAAGTCACATTTTGACGTTTCAAAAAAGTCACATTTTGACGTTTCAAAAAGTCACATTTTTTGACGTTTCAGAAAAGTCACATTTTGATGGTTCAAAAATTGGGACCGATTTTGCTCATCAACGAACCCAATCTCTTTCTTGACCTCTAGAATGTGTGTACAAAATTTCAAAGCTTTAGCTCAAAAACTGTAGCTGCTATCGCGAACCATACAGACAGACATTTTTTCTGTCTAAAATTTTGTGTATCGTCATAATTCGTCGAGATTCGTCCAGAAATGCAATAAAAATTTTCAAAATATTTTTCACGAATACATAACTTGCTCACTTTGAGGGGCGAGGAAGTAACTGACCTGTCTAGATTTTTCTTAAAAGTTCATAATTACGCCTAAAATGAATTTATTCCATACATATGGACCGTACTGAATATATAATTGGTTTAGAGATCTGCGTAGATTAAATTGTTAGTATAAGCAGTGACGTATTTATAATAAGACAAATAATCTCATTGTTCTATTTAAAGCCATGGAAGTCAAAAATGCACATGGACAGTACCAGATGGCGCCACTGCTTTCTTTTTTTTTGACACATTTATTAAAACAAGTGTAATGGATTATTACCTAATAAAATGTTAAGGAATAATATCAATGCAGTAGGAAGGATAATTTAGTGTCGTCCCCTGGTATTATCCATGCTCATTCTTGACAAAGAGATTATTCGTCTTGTTGTATTAAATATGTCACTGGTATATGAACTGAATAACCTTAAAAATATAATAAAAGTTAGTGCAGACGGAAAAAAACGAAAATTTGTTAAATATATTCAAATTTAAATCTTTTGCTGAGGTTGTTGCGGAAGAAGTTGTAACTATAATGCCAAAAAATAATTAAGACTGCAAAAAAAACTAAATAACTGATTCACTAGACGTTGGTATTACAGAAATTAAAAACATTAAAGAGGGAGGTGTTGTCATAAAATGTAAGGGTAAAGAAGAACAGGAGATAATTAAGAGAGTTGCTGAAAAGAAATTAAATAAAAATTACTAAATTAAAACTCCAAATTTAAAAAATCCTTGTATCAAGGTTGTAGATATTAATGAAAATTTTAATAGTGTCGACCTTGTAAGTCTTATAAAAAACCAAAATACATCCGTTTTACATGATGATAGTGAGATAAGTGTTAGTCATTAAGAACATGAAAACGAAATTTATGGCCATTATCGAATGTGACTCTAATACCTTCATGAAGTATATGGATCAAAATTATCTCTTTAGACTGGTCTAAGTGTAAAATTTTTAAGTATGTCAGTGTTTATAGATGTTTTAAATGTGGTGGGTTTGATCATCTCCTAGAAAACTATAAAAGCCAAAGTAGATGTTTAAAATGTGCATCTTCAGATCATTCGATAGAAAATTGGGAAAGTTTTACACCCAAATGTCATAACTGCATTGAGATGAAACAAAAACTGAAAATTGACATTGATATTAATCATTTTATTTATGACATGTTGTCCAGTTTACTGCAAACAAATTGAAAATCAAAAGAAAAATATCTGATATGGCCAGCACATAACTTTCTTATATTCCTGATCTAAAAAAATCATATCATTTAATTCTTCAATTACCTCAATTAAATTTAATAGCGTACCTTGAAATGTTTCATTAAAATTTTTAAATAATTAATTATCAGCGTCATTCGATACTGTCAATAATAATTCATGTCATATATTTTAATAATTCTTTGTTATTGACATTAGATCTTTCAAATGTCAACCTGTTAAATTTATCCTAACCCCATTTTATGAAGCCAAATATGTAAAATATTTCAGTTTACATCAGCTTTATTTAAGTACTTGGAAAATATATTTTATTCGCTTGATATAATAGACGTGATTTATAATCTTTCACCAAGAATATATTTTTTTGTAAAATCAAATACAAAGAAGTTTGGGTCCCGTGAACAGCTGGCCAATTTTGCTCATCACCCAATTTTTCATTGTCCTTGTCCTTTAGAACAAGTGTACCAAATTTGAAAACTTTATCTCAAAAACTGTGGCTGCTATCGCGATATTACAGACATGCGGACAGATTTTTTTTTCATAAAGTTATGTTTTTTCATTATAATTCGTCGAGATTCGTCCAGAAATGCAATAAAAATTTTTGATTTTTTTTTTCCGAAATTGTACCTTTTTTCTTCTTTCATTCATTATGTCTCTTCTGGTGGTATCACATTCACCAAATTTAATGTGTCACCTAAAATGTTGTTGACAATCTTAACTGCCAAATTTGGAAAGTCTCCCTTTAGTATTTTTTGAGTTATCGCTGGTACATACATACACACAAACACATGCACACATATATCCACACACACATTCACACACACATCCACACACACATCCACACACACGCACCGACAGACATCATTCGGAAAATAGTCACAATGGATTTAGAACGGTTCGAAATGGATATATCAATAAAAATCTCGGGGTCGAAAAAAAACCACGATTACTATACTTCCTTATATTAGGTATAAGAAGGTAAAAATCAAACGTTCTCCGTTTTTAGGTTAGCTGCTAGGAAACATAGTATTGATTATGTTATAATAAATAAAGTAAATCCTAATCAAAGTAAAGAACAGGATACATTCAGTTTAAAGTTAAATAAACTGCCATTTTAATGTTAGATCTGTCAAGAAATTAATTTAATAATATAATAATATTAATAATTAATAATATTAAATCATTTGTGAGACAAAACTCTTTTTTTAGCTGTCGACATTAGTGAAATATGGTTTTTTCCTAATACAAAGGACAACATGTTCGAAATACCTGATTATACTCTAACAAGAGGTGATCGCCCGTCAAGAGGTGGGCGTGTTGCTCTTTATTTGAAATCTTGCATTCCTAAATTTTGCTTAGTGTTATCTATATCAGTGGAGAAGAGCTACCACATTGAATGTTTAATTGTTAAAGTTACCATTGAAAATAAACCATTTTTTTTATATTTTATATTTCCCGTAAACGATTGCTAGAGTAACCCTTATGCTTGGAAAAAACAATTGCTGTTACTTGTCAGAAATTAGAACTGACAGTGATGATTAGGGATTGTTGTTTTATATAGTTTTGAGTATTGTAGTTATTAAGTAACATTTACTATTAATTAATAATAATAGTAGTAAAGTGTTTACTCATAACGAAAAAGTGGATATGCCCTTGACTTATGGTGATTGGTCAAAAATTATACGCGGAGAGATACCTTGAATACAAAATATTTTCCAAATTGGAACATAATCTGCGTAAAAGTAAAAAATAATTTTTGATCAAAACGGTGAAAAAAAGAACCGGAACGACAGAGTGGCTATTACTTTAAACTAGTCAAGCCCTCTATGGAGCATCAATATGAAAGGCTTCAAGAGATTCAAATTTGATATACAGTGCGATACAAAGAGCGATGAAAGTTAATAAATTTCACTACTACAAAATACATAATTTACAAGAGTTATCCCCTGAAGATTTTGACCGTCGAATAAATTTTCTTTCTCAATTTTTAGTTGTTTTAAATGATCGTCATAATTTGTATAACCATATTTTATAGACAGGCGAGAGTCTCTTCTTCAGTTAAGGTATATCAATTAGAGAAAAATACTCACTATTGATCAGACGAAAACCCACACAAAATAAAATGAGTTCAAAGGCATGCAGTTTTGGCTTAAATGTATGGTGTGGTATAGTATAGCAGACGCAATTTAATTGGTCCATATTTTCATGAGGGTAATTTACCTTCATAAAAATATGAAAGATATCTAGAATTTCTCAGAAACCAGCTTCCTGTTTTATTCGTAAACGTGCCAATTCACAGAAGGTTTTTATAGCTTCAGCAAGATAAAGGATAGGAATGTATGGTCCATTACTATTTTCTCCTAGGTCTCTAGACCTAACACCTCTTGATTTTTTTCCTGTGGGGAATTTTGAAAAATGTTGCTTACAAAACAAATGTCCAATAATATACACAAAAGATTTTCGATAACGTTTAATAAAATAAAGAAACGTTATAATTTATGTCAGGTAAAAATTGTGCTCATATTGGGCAAATGGTAAAATAGCTAATTTTTTTATTATTTTTGTAGTGTTACGTTTGTATTACTACTATGGTTTATCTGTATGTCTCAAAATAAATAGAAATGTGACAAATTTCAATATATTATTGTTTTTATACAGTGAGCACGTAAAGGTTGGAATAAATTCCGTAAAATCGTTACAAAGCAAGTGACAAAAATTCGCTCAGACACGTCGATTTTTAAATTCATTTCTTAATTTGTTTATTTAAAAAAAAAAATTTACATACGACTTACACTATTTTCATGTTTACGCTTTTTTTCATCTACGTAGAAACGCGGACCTGGCTGTCACGTTAGTTCACATTTACTCACATTCAGTTGTCACATTATTTAAAGTTTTAATAATGGAACGTTTAAGTGAGAGACAGCGATTTGAGATTTTGGTGATGATTGGTTGTAGAGACATGTCCCGAACAAAAACTCGGGTTACTGAATTATTTAACGATAAATACCCTGATCGACCGATTACACAATCAACTGTTAGCAAAATAGAAAATAATTTCCTAGAGTGTGGTCATGTAAGAGATAATTATACGAGAGGTCGTCCTGCAATTTCAGAAAATAAACAGTTAGATGTTTTACTGACAATGGAGGACAATCCTTACAAACCAAGTCGCGAAGTCGCAGCAGAGCAGTCAATTAGTCAGTCGACTGTTTTAAAATATTTGAAAAAGAATAAATAAATAAATAACTTTAGTTCACGAGCTTAACGAACATGATTTCGACCGCAGAGTACAGTTTTGCGAAACCATGATAGAACGATGTAATACCAATCCACATTTCTTAAGTCGAGTACTTTTCTCTGATGTGGCCACCTTCTGCTTAAATGGCGCTGTAAATAGGCAAAATTGTCGATATTGGTCACATGAAAATCTACACTGGATGATGGAGGTACATACCCAGTTTCCACAGAAAGTTAACGTGTGGGCTGGAATTGTTGGGACTACAATTTTGGGTCCATTTTTTATTGACGGGTCATTAAATGGTGTAAAATATTTAGAGTTGCTCCAACAAAACATAATTCCGGGACTTGCCGCACTGTATCCAAATGGCGAAAACCCTAATGTACCTGAGAACTCCATATGGTTTCAACAAGATGGCGCACCACCGCATTATTCGGTAATAGTTCGTAATTATTTAAGCGAAATTTTCCCAGACAGATGAATTGGTAGACGCAGTTCATTAGAATGGCCAGCTAGATGTCAGGACCTAACTCCATTGGATTATTTTTTATGGGGTTACCTTAAATCCAAAGTGTATTTTAATAGACCGAATAACATTGAGGACTTAAAAGACAGAATTAGGTACGAATGTGGAAGAATTGGACCCGAAACAATTATTAACGTTTTGCGAGAATTTGAATTTCGGCTTGGGCGTTGTCAAGAAGTAAATGGTACGCAATTTGAACATTTAATTTAATTATTTTTTGCTGGATTTATTATTTCTTGTATTTCTGTTTTATTAAACTGTTAAAAGTAGTTAAGATTTTTTTTTCGATAATTTCGTCATGCAACATGCCCTAGAATTTAACGTACTGTATGCAGAAAAATGTGCTATTTCAAATGAAATTTTTAAAAATGGGGGTTGCCAGTTAAAAAAATTGCCGATAACGTCATAACTTTTTTAAAAAAGTATGTAAAAAATTTTTTTTAAATAAACAAACTATGAAATGAATTTAAAAATCGACGTGTCTGAGCGAATTTTTGTCACTTGCTTTGTAACGATTTTACGGAATTTATTCCAACCTTTACGTGCTCACTGTATAATAACGGAGATATTAAGTAGTAGCTAATAACTTAAATACTCTGTCATTGTGTCTATAAGAATGCCAGATAATAATACTGATAAGAAACAGTTTTTTTTTCAAAAATTAAATTATTATTTTGTTACTATTTAGGACTGCATTAATTTTTGTATTATTGGTTTTGTGCTCTTTTTAGTCATTAGAAGTATTTACGTACCTTAAGTGTTTGGATATATTTTGCCTCTTAACATGCTTGCTCTCTTATTTACATAAAGTTTCTAGATATTTTGTAGACACAAATAAGTAAAAACTACACTTAATATTATTTTATTATTAGTATACTGGGTATCTAAATTTTTTTGGGGCAATTATTTTTATTTTGGGAATAATTTTATGAATATGTCGTTCATATATTTATATATTTCCTTAGCGCTTTCCACGCTTAAAATCCGCGCGAAACTTTTAACAGTAAGCGCGTGACTGCCGCTCGCTCCGAAAGCTTCCAAAGCTCGACCGTTGCAATTTAGTCGGTCTCTCTTCTGTTCACTCAACTTTATATTCCCATATACAATTCTCCCGCCGTCTGTACATGCGCGTCCTCATGCATGTTGTCGTACGGATTGTTGTATGAAGCCTAATATTCTGAAAATGTGAAACATGCGCTCCCTGAATTTTGAAGTTAATAAATGTTGGATATTTCATTTCCTTCTTGTTTACGTCTCATTCATATAGATGAATCTACGATTTCAAGTTGTCGAGTTTGACGTAAAAAGTTCGATAGGTGGACGAAAGTTAAGGAATTTGAAACCGAATAAACAAACAATTAGGTACTACAAAAATTGTTTGTTCGATTAGGTACGTAATCTTAGTTACTAGCAAATCTATAATTTTAGTATTTTTTTACTTTTTTCTCTGTTCAGAATCACATGTTAAAAGTGAAGTTTTGGACGATAATGGACGATATAGGTAAGCCACTTCGAAAAGTTGCCAAAACTATTAAAGCAGAAGAATTCCGGCCAATTAATATGTTACCTGCTTTTAAAAAAATAGCTACTACCAGCAGTGTGGCCAATCCAACTAAACTAATTACAAACAACTTCCCTTATATCGGAAGTCGTTACCAACTTGCTTATTTTAAATGGAACACCCTATATATTTTAGAGTTTTCGAAAAGAGCAAAAAGTTCTGAGTCAAAAACATGGATACCCTATGCCTAAACCCAGCCGTTTCAGAGATATTTGACATTTAAAAAAAACGTTGACAGGTGTAATGGTTTATAAAAACCTTTATAACATTCTTCGTGTAAAAGATACTCATTTGCTTGTTGGCACGCAAAAAGACCATAAGGTGAGCTATGCTCTACAGTTTAAAGAAATTCAATAATAGTATACCAAGTGTTCCATTTTTGACGTTACATTTTGTAAACTTCAAGCCAAATGGAACACCCTGTATTTTTTTTACATCGTTATGTTTAATTAATTTCGTCATCCACAATAGGCTTCCGCTTTTGAATTCTTGTCTTGACAGAGCCATAGTTTTTAAAATTATCCAGTATGCGTTTTACAGTGTTTGGTGACGGTTTCCGTTTTTGTGGATATTGAGAAGCAAATGTACACGTGATTTCAAAAAAAACTGGTACAACTCTTGTAATCGAAACTCTTAATAGTTTAGTTGTGTGCATATGTCTGTAAATAGGGCTGGCCAGGCATGTCGAGAGGGGGGTGGAGAAGAGGTGATTTACCCCGGACCTGGGTTTTTTTGGAGGAGATCGGTTTTCTTTGTGTTTTTAAACTTATTAAACCTTTCTCTTTTATTTTATTCAAATGGAATTTTAAAAAATAATTAGAAAACAACTTTTTCAAAACATTTTCAAGCCTGCCATATTATTGTTTAAAAAAATAATATTTGTTACGGATAATTCTACTAATGGTTGTAATTAAAATACTAACTGAATAATGATAATTCTATTTTTAAAATAAGAACACAAAAATACCACTTGAGATTAAAAAAAATGTAAACAATGCAAACTGAACATAAAAATACAATAAAAAATAAAATAAATGAACCTCAATTACGTAATACAGAATTAAATAATATTTTGTCATTGCTCCATTAGCGTCTAAAACTGCCTGAAGTCTTGCAGGCATGGACAAAATCAGATTTCTTGCAAGGTCAACTTCTTGCGACAAGTTCTCCCAAGCGTCTTCAATTATCCCTTCCAATTCTTGGACATTATTTGGATGGTTATTTAATTTTCTTATATGTTTCACCATTAGTCCCCATACATTTTCAATTGGATTTAAATCCGGACTTTTAGATGGCCACGGTAACAACTCTATGTTTTTATTAAGAAACCATTGCCTGACACGATGGGCCGTATGTATGAAGCAGTTGTCTTGCTGGAAAATAAAATTATTTTCCGGAAACACCTCTATTACTGACGGCAACATAATATTGTCTAATATTTCAATATATTTAATGGAATTGAGATGACCACCACTGTTCCAACACACACCTAACCCATTTAGGCTCATCCAAGCCCAGACATTGACCAGACCTTCCTGATATTTGTGGATCGAAAGTATATTTTTCGTCGTATCTAGTGGAAGGAGGCCTATATACGCGAACATGTCCATCGTTACAGGATTTAAAAACCTTTTCGTCAGAAAAGACAACTTGTCCTCAGAAGCTTTCATCATTGATTATATAGTTGTGCAAAAATAATCCTACCCTGCTTCTTTTCTTCTGAGAGTTTGTATTTTTTTAGCCGCTGAACAACTCTTCAAGTCGCTTTGTAGTTTTATTCTTCTGCAAGCAGTAGATACCGAAGCAGGGAAATTTGTCTCTGAAATTGCATTTACTGCAGTCTGAAAAGGGTTTTCTATTAGGTAATTTACAAGATTTTCATCTTCTTGATTATTGCTCTTTCCGGGCCTACCGGAACCAACTTTACGGGATACCGTTTGGTTGGTTTCCCATTGTTTTTTAACACTCATTATCGTGGTTTTACTCACATTGTATTCAGCAGCAAGTCTTCTTATGGAGCAACCATCTTCAATTTTAGAAACAATTCGAAATTTTTGAATATCTGTTAGATGTCGAGCCATTTTTAATAATGACGCCACTGATTAACGTCAAAGTGACACTTGTAAGATTATTAATATCAATCAAAGAACGAATGATTTACATAGCTAAAAGAAAGTGTACCAGTTTTTATTGAAATGAACTGTACTACAAGTTCTTGATATTACTTTATCACATTCTCCATAAATAATAAACAAATTTAAAAAGTCTTCGTGGGTGTAATTTAAACGCTGTGGCATTTTTTGACATAAGCGAATGACTTACATTACCGATTGTTTCTAATCATGGCTAATTTGACAAAATCTTTACTAAAAACTCTTGAATTTCTAAGAAAATCGCAAATATTCTAAAAAGTTGTAACTTACACCCCCACAATGCTTATATATCAGAAAAAAAGGAATTTAATTATACATAACTTGATGTAAAAAAATACGGAGTGTTCCATTTGATTTAAGCAAGCTTTCGCTGTTTGAAGTTTACAAAATGTAACGTCAAAAATCGAACACTTGGTATATTATTATTGAATTTCTTTAAACTGTAAAGCGTAGCTCATCTTATGGTCCTTCTGCATGCCAAAAAGCAAATGAGTATCTTTTACACGAAGAAAGTTATAAAGGTTATTGTAAACCATTACACCTGTCAAAATTTTTTTTAAAATGTCAAATATCTCTGAAACGGCTAGGTTTAAGCATAGGGTATTCTACATATATTTGAATCAGAATTTTACGCTCTTTTCGAAAACCCTAAAATATATAGGGTGTTTCGTTTATAATAAGCAAGTTGGTGTCGACTTCCGGTATAACCGGAAGTGCCAGATGCTTGTAATTATTTTAGTTAGATTGGCCACACTGCCGTTAGTAGCTCCCTAAATTTTCAATATTTACTGGTGACACACCCTGTATAAACGACATCAATGTGATCTCCAATATCAATTCCTTTGCTAGATGTTGTGTAATGCAGAATAAGTTGCTGGTTGTGGATTGACCAGCCATAAATCAATGTTGATTAGTGCAACTGAGAGACTTAACATGAGGAAAAATAACATCATATAATACTGTCAAAAACCAGAAATTATTATTGATTTCAATGATTCATTTTTAATTATTATTAATTATTGTTAATAGCTAGAAATCATTATTCATTTCAATTATTCAATTTTATTATTTATTTTATTTATTATTAGCCCATTTAAAATAAAATAACATTTTTAACATTTGGTATAGTTTATTAAATTGACTACAATATATTGCTTAAAATCTAAAGGATAAATAATAGAAAATTTGTACATTTAGGATTGCCAAATCGAGGTCAGCCAAGAGTGCTGAATAGGAAGGCTTGGGGCAAAACGATTGAGTGGAGTTTTGGTGGTAAGACAAGTAAGATAGAAATGTGAGCTTGGCAAATCTCCCCAGCCATGGGCCAGCTGGTAGTATTAATGCAAGTAGGGTTTCATGCACCTCTTTCTAATTAAATTAAAACTTTTACAATTGTTATGCCTATTTAAATAAATGTTTTATTTTTGTAACCTGTGTTTCAACTCTTTTAACACCATCTGCTACACCCCTGCGTGCATATGTGACTTTGGGACAATCATATGGAACAACATAATTTTAAAAACTTGTGTGTATTGATTAATCAATATATTGGATAATATTGGTGCCGTACGAAATATCACACATTAATTAAAATATTAGCTGCTAGGAATTCAGTTAACTATACAGGGTGATATCACTTATATATAAACAAAATAATTTTTTTCCATATTCGTACACAGATATTTTTTACTTTTTTTAAACTTATTACACCTTGTATCCCAGAAAATAGTATTCTTGAGAGAAAGTTCATAATTAACACTGATTTTTCAATAATTTTCGATGGCACAGATTATTGAAAAACAAATGTTATTTGTTTTATGAGATTTTTTAAAAAATGTTTAATTCTGAGATACAGGGCGTTGAAAGTAAAAAAAATATATATATTTATGTACGAATGTTAAAAAAATACATATATGGTATTTTTGAGTTCCTCAAAATTTTAATAGATGATAAATTTTGATTTTTTTTGTAGTCCATGGGTGAATTGAGTTAAAGGTTTCTTTGCCAATACCTTTAAATATTATCAAAATTTTACAAGATAATGGAAGGAGAATTTTATTCAAAAAGTCCAAAAATACAGTGTCCAAGCGGGAGCTTATACGATCCATATCACGAAAATTATCGAAAATTTTTTTTGTAAAATTACGTATGTGTAGTAAAGAGTTTATGATCTTTCCAACTAAAATATTTTGAGAGTTCTGGCACTTCCGGTTATACCGAAAACAAATGTCAACTTTGTTATTTTAAATGGAACACCCATATTTTTTTTATCGGTACTGATAATTGGATTTTCTGAACTTTCGTGAATATCTTAAAAATCGTCGTAGTTAGGTATAGAGAAGTAAATGTAAACTATCCAATTCTTAGTCGTAGAATTTGATAAAAAAAATGGGGGTTTCCATTTAAAACATTGAAGATATTTGATTCTGAATTTAAAGTTGTGACCACTTTTGTACTGACCCTGTGTAATATTAAATTTTTTTAAATTATTTTTAAATAATCTATGGCTATACTGATTACTTCCATATTAAGAGATATTTAGATTCTTGCATGGGTTATTCACCGGAAGAATTTCTTTAGGGGTCTATAGATGTCAATATTTTGGTAAAAATATTAATATCTCGAAAAATATTAATTAAAGGTATAAGGTTTGTTATACAGGGTGACCTTAAAATTTTGTAACATATTAGTACCGATAAAAAAATATGGGTGTTCCATTTAAAATAACAAAGTTGACATTTGCTTCCGGTATAACTGGAAGTGATAGAGTTGCCAAGATATTTTAGTTGGAAAGATCATAAACTCTTTACTATATGTACGTAATTTTATAAAAAATTGTTCAGTAGTTTACGTGATATGGATCGTATAAACTCCCGCCTGGACACCCTGTATATATTTTATGCCCATAGACATAGCTTTGGAAAAAAATCGTAAAACAAACAACACTTTTTTTTTAATAAATAGCGTACAAAGTGAAATCACTCCGTGCATTCAGAGGAATAAAAATATGCCTTTTTAAAATAAAACAACTACAAGAAGCTATTCAAGCCGTATCGTAATGAATGTTAAATTCAGTAATATTAATACCAAAACTCTAACATAATACAGAAATTGTTCAGTATCGCCATAGGTCTATAATTTTCTACTTCATGTGTGTTCTTACTCTTGAAAGTGTGGCATATTCCTGTAGTTTCAATATGTCTGGAAATATTTTAGAGCAAAACGATGTTAAAAATAATTGGAATGAAAAATAATATTAACTGAAAATTTTTGTTAATTATTATTTACTAACTTTTACAAATCTTATCACAGATAAGTATAACATATATCTTTTTAAACAATTATTTTCCCGGCTATTTGCCAAAACGCTGAAACTTGGATTACAAAAAAGATAATATGCACATTATGTTCAGTATTACTGACTCAATAATGTTATTTTTAATTTAATCTATTCTGTCTAGTAAAACCAAAAATAAATAAAACACAAGGTACTCACCAGTTGACACTCACTTTAAAAAACTTTAAAATATCTACCGACACGTGTTTCTGCTTGCCTTAGCTCATCAGGGTAGCCAGCGCATTTAAAGCATCCAAAGTAAGGAAACTTGTAAACCCCAATGTAATAAACATTAATGGCTTCAGAGAACAGAATAATTGAAATTATATAGTGGGTTTACAAGTTTCCCTTACTTTGGATGCTTTAAATGCGCTGGCTACCCTGATGAGCTAAGGCAAGCAGAAACACGTGTCGGTAGATATTTTAAAGTTTTTTAAAGTGAGTGTCAGCTGGTGAGTACCTTGTGTTTTATTTATTTTTGGTTTTATTAGACAGAATAAATGAAATTAAAAATAACATTATTGAGTCAGTAATACTGAACATAATGTGCATATTATCTTTTTTTGTAATCCAAGTTTCAGCGTTTTGGCAAATAGCCGGGAAAATAATTGTTTAAAAAGATATATGTTATACTTATCTGTGATAAGATTTGTAAAAGTTAGTAAATAATAATTAACAAAAATTTTCAGTTAATATTATTTTTCATTCCACTCTATGTTTTAACTTTTTGTCAAGAAGAGGAACTTAATTTGTTTTTAAATTAAAAATAATTGTTAATGGGGTTGCCACAAATATTGCGCAGCCTCTTAAGAGAAAAGCTGGGATACCATCAGAATCAGCAGTACATTTGGACTTTAATTCTTTTAGGGCTTTTAAGACATCATCTTCAGAAATTTCGTTTAATAGTAAATGAGGAATATCATGACAGTTATTAGCTAATACTGTACTTATATTTGAACGTGCGAGATAAACATAACAAAAATTCTTCTCATTTGTTAATAATTATGGTGAGATAATCAAAAGACTCATTTTTGCATATCAGAGTTGATACATCGCTTGTCGCCACTGTAGTTTTGGCTCTTGCAAATCTGTTTAGTTGCGATGAAAAATTAAGAACAAACAAAGCTTTCCTGTTCCAAAAGTATCACATTTTGGTGACTATTACTTGGAAAATATATATTCAGAAATAGAAAATTTTACATTAGCAAATAACGAACAAGTATGGCATCACTTTGAGGAATTATGTGTCAACCGAATTCATGTTTTGGAAAAATCTAAACCGGTAAGCCAAGTTGCCGTTATTTTAACAACTGGGCATACAATATACGAATGGCTCACAGCAGAAGAAGAAGCTGTAAGCAAAATAATGTGGAATGTTACTGCAAAGAGGACGTGGAATGCAGAGTGCGTCGGATGCTCCGCCTGCCAGACGATGATCACATCCGTCCGACCACTCCAGAGGAGGTCAAGGAGATTCTAAGGAGCTTGAAGCCGAGGAAAGCTCCAGAATGTGACAAGATCGGAAACATTGCCCTCAAGAAGCTACCCAGGAAAGGAGTGGCAGCCCTGGTGAACATCACCAATGGGATCTTGAGGCTCAGATACTTCCCGGATAGGTGGAAGAAGGCTGACGTCATAGTCATCCCGAAACCAGGTAAGGAACTACTCTTTCCCTCCTCTTACAGGCCCATCAGCCTACTCTCAGCTGTGAGCAAGGTAGCCGAGCGCGTCATCTTGAGAAGAATAGAAGAAGAAACCGAAGAGCTCAAAATCATCCCGGATGAACAGTTCGCGTACAGGACAGGACATAGTACGGAACTCCAAGTGCTCAGAATCACCGAAGAAGTCACCAAAGGTTTCAACCAAAGACAGGTCACGGCGGCACTACTCCTGGATGTTGCGAAGGCTTTCGACAGGGTCTGGCACGATGGTCTACTAGCTAAAATGATGAGTATGGGTTATCCCATTGCACTTGTCAAACTAGTTAGATCATACCTGTACGAGACAGATGCGCGTGAAGATCAGGGACTGTGTGTCCACGTATCGACCGATGGAAGCCGGAGTCCCCCAAGGCTCAGTGCTGTCCCCCCATCTGTTCGCTGTCTTCACCTCTGATCTCCCAAGGGCCGAAGGCACCGCCATGGCACTCTACGCGGACGACACGGCCATCATGGCCAGATCCTGGAGAGCGGGAACAGCCACCAGAAGACTCCAAGAGGCAGCTTCTTTCTGGAAGAATGGTGCATCAAGTGGAAAGTCGCAGTCAACGCGGAGAAAAGCCAGACGATTCTCTTCAGGAAAGGACACTTTGTGTACTTGCAGTTAATCCCAAGTCACAGAATATCCGCACAGTCCCTGACAGACCGATGACTACCCCCGGGGATGACAAGCTGGCGAAGAAAGAAGACGAAGACAGAAGAGCGCCAGAAGAGGCCCTAGCCAGCAGGGTTCATCAGCCAGGACCCAGGGAGGTTGGCCGAAATCTTCGGCATCGCTCACATTTGTGAGTGGGGCCGTTCGTAAAGTAAGCTAACCCGCCCTGCACGAGGCCGGTCCAGGTCTACAGCGATGACTAGGGTAAAAAGGCAATAGTACTGCCTGGCCCTAGCATCCGAGACCGTCATCAAGCCAAATGGATATTGGCGCGCGTTACTGCAAAGATATTACAGCAGAAATTTATCCGGATTATGGAGTTCATTTTAACAAATTTCTTCACACATATGATGGTCGAGAGGCAACGTAGTTGGGCCCTTGCAAAAAAGATCCGGGTTCGATTCCCGGTCATGGCACTAGAATTAATTTTGAGAGAGTTTATTTCCATTATATACGTATATTGGGTGTATGTCCGTTGTCTCTAAATCGCCCGCACAACGCCAGTTTATGGATAAATGGGAATGTATTATATGTGGTGTTATTATTTTAGATCTACGAGAGATACTCGTGATGCAAGGCGATGTAATAATATTCACTCACGACCAATACGTGAAGAAAACCAACTTATAAAGGTTATAGGTCATGGAAATGCAGCATAGAAAAACGTCCTCTACACGAATCCACAAAAAACAAAGGTTGCTATTTAAAAAAAAATGCCGATGATGTCATCGCTCGAAAACAAAACACAATCAAAGAATGCCATTTGTCAGAAAAGATCTCTTTTTTAGAAAACAAAATTGACCTGTTTGAGGGATTTTTGCGAAAACCTTCCTAGAAAGTTTTATAGAATTTGCTCCGTATATCTGTATAATGTCGTGTTAACTGCAACATGTTTTAAAATACTCAGATTTTAATAGCGCATCACCTACAAGGAAATTGGTAATTGTTGTATGATATTCCGGTGTATTTGCAATATAATTATATAACTTTTTTTTGTGGAGTTATGCCAGAGCATCTGCAATAATTCCATGCGCCACAGTATTGTGGTAGGCTGTATGCTGTGTGTATCATGCTGTGAAATACGATCATCCAGCTGCCATTACAACTTAATGATAGAAATAATTGATATTATGTTTCATGATCCTTAGTCCCAAGTCGTACGAACAAGAAGCCAATTTTTCCTTTCGGGCCGAAATATATGTACATGTTCAGTCAGATACGACGGCTACGATTGGAACAATTTTTAAATTTCCACATCATTATTTAAGTGGTAGTTCTCGAATATATGCCACGGATCAATTTACAGTTTGACAATATTCCAAATCATCCCCAACTTACTTAAAATGTTCATTTAATTTAGTTGCAATTCTTATATCATTTTGTAACTTTATAATATATAAGAGTCAGAGCTTGAGATTTGGGGTTAATATTTGAGAATAACAAGCAGATTGTGAAAGTAGAAATAGTTATTCAAATACACTTTTAAAAAATGAAGTAATAGTTGGAAACTAAACTATTATATTCCATGATTAAAAAGCAGGATTGTTATGTTTAAAACAACTGTTTAAAACAAGAACACTTACAAACATAACATGTTTAAAACAAGATTGTTTAAACATGTTTTTTAAGTATTTTAAACATTTGTTTTATTTTATATTCATTTGAAATGAAAATAGCATTACACACTAGTGCGGAAAGTAATTTATTCCACACGAGGTAATGTAAAACGCCATTTTCTATACTACTTTGCATGTTAGAAATTCAGACTTTCTACAAGGTCGTAGAAAAATTTGTTTTTTGTTACGCCATATCCTAAAATGACATTTATTGGACAGTTTTAATGAATCAAAATAATGTCATTATTGACAAGTGAAAAATAAAGAAAAAAGTGTGAAATAAAACTTAATAGTCAACAGACAATAAATTAAAGTTCTACATCAAACATTTATTAACAAATTTCATAATTTAACGAAAATTTATATGAATAGTACTGTTACTCACATTATTTATATTTATTCCTAGAATTATAGGTTCAGTTGTGCGAAAAATATTTGATTCATTTATATTAATATGATGGTTGGTCTGATTTTCACCAACGACTACATCGGCAGACATAGTCATTTATGTAGTATTGTTTGAAAATATCTCTTAAAATTTCCTTTTTGTTCTGGATGCTGTCTTATAACGACTTCTGTTCGCTATTTTAGATAATTAAGACAAGATATTAACAAAACGAAGTTTAGTTGACAGTTACATTTATTCGAAAAACTACAACAAAATGAGACTTCTTTTCCCAGAGCGGGGAAGCTAGTGAAGACTAGAAAATGTAAAAAATATTCTTAATATTTAACAAAATCAAAGCAGTCTGCAATTGTTAGTTAAACTAAAAATTCTCTCACTGACTTTAATGAGTGTTTTCGTTTTTTGTTAGGCGCCATCTTTTTTTATTGTTCACTAGAGTTTCAGCTACTCAAAAGTCACGGTTAGAGTTTTAATAAGGAAAAAACTTGTAACTACGTCCATCAATATCGTCTTACAAGAATTCTTAATAGTAATCGTAGGAATGTCAAAGAACTTTAGTCGACGGAGGGCAAAACTCTATCAGAGTCTCAAGTTATTGCATTGGAGTTCTGTGTCGCCACTTGGCGGCGTTGTCAGCCAAAACTGTACTTTAACTAGGTACCTAGATATAATCTAAATGATAACACCTTACCAGGGGTTAGCTCAATTTCCGTAGTTTATTTCATAGTCGCTAAACTCCAAACTCCAAGGTAACATCTAAACTGCAGATACAGGGAAGATAAAGTAACTTCGCCAGGGCACGGCCACAAAATACTCTCGCCAGCGACTCCAACTCGTCTCCTCACAAACCGTATCATCCAATTTCACATCATCTTTCCGGTCAGTGTCTCTGCATCATCTCCAAAGGTAACATAACATACTTGAACGTATAATAATGCCAAAGTACTTTACATCACTCAGCGATCCACCTTGCACCGTTGCTCTGCATGATTTATTCAACGCGCACCAAAAACCATGTCCCCCACACTCCGCGAGAAACATTCGACCGGCGCGCTAGTTTAAATTGATCTTTGCCATTAGCACAGTATCGTCACTACATAGGGGAATACAGTAATTTATAATAAAATTATTTTAAGAGAGTCTGGAGGTTAAGGTATAATTCTAACCACTTTAGTTAATCAATAACGAATGTGGTACAAATTACTAAATCAAGGAAATGGACCGTTAAAATTTTCTGTATATCCCTCAGCAACTGTTGAGGATTTCCATCGCACATGACGTTTTATGGTAAGAATATCGACTCCAGAACCAGCTAATAGTGATGCTGAAGATCCCCTAAAGCTGTGACCCGTATATTGCTCAGGATTAGATAAGTTAAGGTATTTAGCTATAATACTTGGTATTTTTGAAAATGTATTAATACCAACTCATTGGACCGTACATTTTTCTCCTCGATATTGAAGAAAAACCCTTTTGTGATTCACATGAGTAGGGCGAATAGCTGTATATGCATCATACATATTTAGTGGATTTATTCCATTCACTGTCTCACCAATTACCGGAAAAATCCTTTCAATGTAGGTCTTCGAATTAGGTACTTTAACAACCAGCATGCAGTCATTTCTCACAATGTCATCAATGACCATTTTCTAAAATTCCTCTCGACGACAAGCGCCAGCCAAACCCATTATCAATACAATTTTCAACATTAAAAACTTTTCATCTGGTGGTTCTAGTAAAAAACGATCGACATCTGCCCTGTCAAAAACTTTAGATTTCTTAACCCTATACCCAATGGATTGTCTTTTCAAAAAATCTTTTACTTTTTGATAATCGGATACATCTACATTATTCTTTACATTCAAAACTCCTTTAAGCATCGAAAACTTGGGCCAGAGACTTGAATATTTTAAAGCTCTTGCTTTTTCAGATATAGATAAGTCAAAAGAACAGACTCAGATATGGTACTCACAATTTTCTGCTTACACCAGTGCATAAATAAATCATATTCTTTTTTGTACAATTCTCTAGATTACTCTGTTAATAAATCTAAAGTTGCAGCAATTGCTCCCTGATTTCCAGAGGAGTACTAGGTATAAAATCTTCCTCACTATCACTTATTTTGTTCCAAATAATAATTATTATAGAACGTGTCAAATGCGACTTTTAAATCATTCAACATTTAGTTGTTTTATTATTGGTTTATATGGAAACAGAAATAGAATTTAGTCATTACGACAAAGTAACTTTGTCAATTGCCGTCAAAATTATACTGTTTTCTAATTTCGAATGGTGATGCAAAAAATTTTGTATATAACTCAAGACTAAGACGTGTTCTTTTTTTACTCATGTGGTTTATAGCACTCGCCTTCGGCTCGTACTATAAACACTTGAAAAAAAAACACCATTTTAGCCACTTGTATAAAATACTATTTTACCGTTTTAATGTAATAACAATATAATTAATTTAGCATGAATGTTCTTTTCCTGTTTAATCTGATAATAAAAAGTTTTTTAAAATATTTTTCTTTAATTTAAGGTACGTTATTCAATAAAATTTTAATTGTACAATGCGATTTTTCGTAACCTTTCCAATATGTATGATATCTCATTGTATTTTCTAATGGTTTTGAGTTGATTAAAATTTTATTAATTTACTTGTTTATAGTTTTTTTGTTTTCTGTAAACAAAATTTTATTTGTAGTTAATATAAAATGATGATTCCTTAGTTAAAAAGGAAACAGATTTTTTAAATATCTATGGAAACAGAAAATATAAAATGTACTCATAAAAAGGCAAAACACCAAAATTACTAAAACAATTAGTTATGAGTCTGCTAAATGACAATGTTGTCAGCATTAGGTCAACAAATATGTGGATTCGGGATATGTGGGTTCGGGAAATTAAAATGAATGAGAGTGTAATACGGAACGCCTTTATATGCATATGTTGCGCCTCTTTATCTTTCTTCATTCAACGGCGCGGCGTCTTTAATTGGTTTAAACAAAAAAAAACAGGATTTTTTTAAACACGTTTTTTATCAACCCTGTTAAAAACTGACTGATATTTCAACATATACAGGGTGGGGCAATAGTGCGTCGGACCTCGATATCTCGAGTTCTACGATAGCTAGAAATTTTTTTAAAAGATTGCAATTAAACTAGATAAAAAAGTCTATAACTGGAAATTATTTTCGAATATGCAGGGCGAGCCAAGACGTAATTACAGGACCAAGTTCCTTTCTTTTAAATGGAATGCTATGTATATCAGTACATTTTTTGAAGCCTCTTTCTAGGCTCTATTCATTCCTATATTATTATTTGCTATCTCCCAACCACTTTGATGTAAATTTTTTTGTTGAAATAATGCCATCTGCAGATGGATATTAAAAAAATCACCACAGTCACAATTGTGGGTTTTAATAAAAACTTATGTGAATACCAGTTACGAGACATCTAATTAATATTTTTGAATCATTTTCATTTCCTTAAACTGTACAGGGTGGCCAAAAATTAGTATTCAATTAAGAACTTTTTAAATTAAATTTTCTCAATTTTTTTCAAATGGAACACCCTGTATGTTTTTCAACGGTGTGATGTAAAAATTAATAACGAACATTTTTTGTAAGTACTTCCCTATGGCTAATTGCAACAATTTTCGATTTATTGAGCAATAATTACAACATTCAGAAATAAACTTAAAAAAGAGGTTTCTTCAAATAACTCAGTAGAAAAAATAATAATAAATGTTCCACATGTTGGCCATTTTGATTGACACACATCTCTTTTGAAATGAGGTTCCCACTGTTCCCAAAACTGCCGGTGTGATAGATCTAAAGGCAGTTATTATTCTTTCATTCATATTTTGTACTGTTGTTGGTGTGTCTCTTTAAACAATTTCCTTCACGTATCCCCATAAAAAGAAATCCATTTTTGTAAGATCTGGAGATCTAGCAGGCCATTTAGTGGGTCCATTTCTTCCAATCCATTGATGAGGGTAGGTATTGTTTAAGTGGTCTCTAACTGCATTTAAATAATGTGGTGGAGCACCATCTTGCTGAAACCACATCCTATTTCGAATTCTTCCAGGGAGATTTACCAATAATTGTGGCAGATAGTTTCCCAAAAAATGAAGATAAATAGCTCCAGTGAATGTACCATCAAAGAAATGTGGCCCTATTACAAGGTCTCCAATAATTCCTCCCCAAACGTTTATAGACCATCTGTGTTGGTCATCAACTTGCATAAAAAAAGTGAGGATTTTCCGAAGCATAATAATGGAAATTGTGCCTATTAACAAATTCATTTTTTATGAAAAGTTGCCTCATCAGTAAATAAAGCATTATTGAAGAATTTGACATCAACTTGCATTTTACCTCTGGCCCAATTACAAAATTGTAGGCGCTTTTGAAAATCGTCATCAGATAATTCCTGGTGCATTTGAATATGATATGCATGCAACTTATTTGTTTTTAAGATTCGACCCACAGACCGTCTACTTATTCCTACTAATGAGGTCACTTCTCTTTGACTAACATGGGGATTCTCAACCATTGCCAGCACCACAGAAAACTCATTTTCTTCGTTTACAACACGTTTTATTCTTTCACTTTTTTTATATTCGACATTTCTAGTTTCCAGAAATCTATCGAGAAGGTTTTGGAAGCTGCTAACATCAAGAAGCCTCCTTTCAGGATAACGTTGGTGATAAATTCTATTGGCAAGTAAACAATTTCTGCCTGACTCGCCCAAAACAAAAGTCATGTTTACAAGTTCCGCTTTATTAAAATTCATATTGTAAAATTCCAAATATTTTAAATTCAATACAAATTGTAACTAACGACTGATAAGTGTGATAAATGCTCCTTTGTACACGACAATTTATACCAAACTGATGTCTTATTGCTTGTCGAATAACGAAAACAGCAAAAAAATATACAAAAAACATTACAGTAAAGAACTGGTTAAATACTATTTACTCATTTCAATGGAAATGGTGCCACTAAATGGCCTCGTTTCAAAATTGCATAAAGATGTGTGTCAATCAAAATGGGCAACACGTCGAACACCTATTATAACTTTTTCTAATGAATTATTTGAGGGAACCTCTTTTTTTAAGTTTATTCTTGAATTTGACTCTTATTTATTTATAAAACGAAAATGGTTGCAATTAGCCATAGGGAAGTACTTACAAAAATATTTCGTTTTTCATTTCTACATCACATCGTCGAAAAACATACAGGTTGTTTCATTTGAAAAAATTGAGAAAACTCAATTTAAATAGTTCTTAATTGAAAAATAAACACTTATTTATTTATAAAACGAAAATGGTTGCAATTAGCCATAGGGCAGTACTTACAAAAAATATTCGTTTTTCATTTTTACATCACATCGTTGAAAAATATACAAGTTGTTCAATTTGAAAAAAATTGAGAAAATTCAATTTAAAGAGTTCTTAATTGAATACTAATTTTTGGCCACCCTGTACATTTTTAGGAAACGAAAACGATTCAAAAACATTAACTAGATGTCTCGTAACTGGTATTCACATAAGTTTTTCTGACTGTGGTGATTTTTTTTAATATCCATCTGCAGATGGCATTATTTCAACAAAAAAATTCATTACATCAAAGTGGTTGGGAGATAGCCAATAATAATATAGGAATAATAGAGCCTAGAAAGAGGCTCAAAATATGTACTCATATACATAGCATTCCATTTAAAAAAAAGGCACCTGGTCCTGTAATTTCGTCTTGGCTCGCCCTATATGTTCGAAAATAATTTCCAGTTATAGACTTTTTTATCTAGTTTAATTGCAATTTTTTAAAAAATTTCTAGCTATCGTAGAACTCGAGATATCGAGGTCCGACGCACTATTGCCCCACCCTGTATAATCACGACTTTAGAAAATCTGTATGGCGTTAGACGATTTATTAAATAAAATAGCAAGTTCCTTTGTTAAGCGAAACGGAAACTGTCATCAAAATAATGAGAAAAGAAATATTCGCCACTGAAAATGTCTGCAAGACACGAAAGGCCCTTAATATTTATAATCAACTGATGGAAACAAAATGCATTTATTGGAAAATATACATCAAAAAAGTATATTAAATAAATACGTATCTCCAAATTAATAAAAAAACATCAAAAGTTTTACATTAACTACTAAATAAAAAGTAAGTTTCGCTGTATTATTAATAAGTTAAAATGTTTATAAGAACTGGCAACGTAGCACTATAGGAGCGTACAGCAGAGTCATTATTGAAGAATATAGAAAAAAATGTATCTGAAAAGAAGGCGATGATGGAGGGCCCGATTCTAGAGTTATTGACAGGAGAAATGATATAGCTTTTATCTCTGTTTACTTTATTATTTTTATTTCTTCCATCTTCATTATTTTTTTCAAAGATTTTATTCTGTCAACTCGAGACAGGCACATGATGCATGAGATCGTTCTTTTCCTATTACTTCGACAATCTAAATAATCTAGTAGACCTGATATTAGGTTTATGGCTGGAATCATGGAATTCAGAAATACTTTTTGACTATGATGCGAGTGATGATGAGTAGTTGAAAAGAGTGAAATCTTGTTAATGAAATCAATACAGCCAACTAGACACACATTCAGGCAAATTTTAGTCCTGTTTTCTATAAATCAAGAAAATACAAAAAACCAGGCACCTAAACTTAAATAAACAAAAATTAATTATGAAACTATTTTTTTGTTCCCTAATTACTAATGCTTATACATTGCTTTTTTTTGTTGCTGTTTTGACAAATTATATATGATGAGTTGGAACCCTGTCACAATTACGACAAGGCATTGTTTGTGTTTTTTTAAAAGCCTGTTTTTCGATTTCTTCCTAGCAGAGTTATTATTTTTTTTATTGAGTGCCACGTGACTTGCTGCACGAAAATAATTTTAGATTTGTTGCCTTGGTATTTGATCGTAGGAATGGAATTTTCTCAAGGTCGACTTTGATTATACAGAGATGTAGGGTAGTCTGTTCTTAATCTTGTAGAATTTCTATGTGCTTTTGGCTATGCTGGCAGAGCTGAGTAAGATTTCAGTAGCTCCCAATATCTAAGGAAGTTAATTTTCTTCAATGCGTTAATACTACCCAAAAATCTAGGCAACAACCCTTATGAATTAGTAAATTCAAAATAAGTAGCTTCATAAAGGTAAAGAAAAATGTACTAATATTAAAAGAGACAGACTATTTTAGTCTCCACGAGGCTTTGCATGTTCTCCAATAGAAAAAAATGAGGATAGCTTCAAATCAGCAATAAAATTGCTAAATAAAAAGGTATGATAAGGCAATTATTAACTAGATAATATAAACGATATAAATTTCATTTATGGAGCTAGCAAGGTGATCAAACTCAAAAATGTTAGTTGAACGTAAAGGACACACAAAAATGGCGACTCGTCCACGGGCTTTACGATAAATTAATACAGCTCGATATAAATCGATGTTAAAACCCAGAGAAGGAAATAAATAACTAGTCAAGAATATATGAATGCCCTATATTCTCTGGCGTTAAATGAAATTATGAAATATTTGCAAATTTAACGGTAATGCTACGCTACACTGACCCTCCTACTTGAAGAACACCCACAGACTCTCCGCTTCGCCCGCGCCTTCGTCAAGTGATTAACTCCCGTATGAACGACAATCAGGGCATTTCGACTGAAAACATGGACAGCCAAGTAGTAACCATAATTTGCTAGAATTATCATTATAGACTTAAAAATCAATGAGTAACGGATTGAACGTAAAATTCCAGTTTTAAAAAAAATCATTTGTTGTACTAATTTGGATGCTACGACCATTTATTTATAACCCGAGTCACCATTCCTGGAGATAACACTCGTGAATCATTGCACTACTCACTCATGCCATTTCCGAACAAAATGGACATTCGTGGTACTAACCCAAAAATTGTCGACATAAATTTGAGCTCCTGTAATATGTATGAAAATTATAAATTAATTGTCAACATAAATGGCATTGTGACGTACATCAAATTTCAATGGCTATGCCCATTAGAAAGTTTTATCAAGGTTCCTGTGGTCAATTTATCTAGAAGGGCAGGTAAATGTCCCCGGAATTAGTAAACATTATAAGCAATTATTGATATTCCCTTTGGGTTGGACCAAGCAGTCCCATCTCAGTATTTTCGAGTTTTTTCTTGTAGATGTAAATTCGCTGGATGAACTTCATCTATGAAAATGGATGACTTAGACTACCAGAAATAATAACAGACACACAAGTAAGAAAAAATAAAAAAGTTTGCACTAACCAACAGACTACTATACCTATACGTATTTTGGGGCACTGAAATCGAATCCGTGCGTTAGAATTAATCCATCAGGCCAGGATATTGATATAACCTCCATAAACAGGTAAAAACTAGCCAGAACTGAGGTTAAATATAAATTAAGAGCCTAAACGAGCTAATCACATTACCTATATGTATTGACCCATCACGTTAGAATTTTTACATAACCTCAAAAAAATCTTTATAAATTTCGTTACGATCTCCTATTGTAGCATACCCTCTTACTTTAATTCTTTAGAATTTAGAGGACCTGGGTTGCCTAATGTACGTAAAATTGCACTTCTTGCACTCCCATATAAATCTTTTTACTGAAAATCTAGTGAAGAACAAGGGGAACGGTTTTACCAAGATATTCGCGAGATGGAACATCGATATCAAGGAAGATGGGATCAGATTATGATGGCAGACTACTGTTGGATGTTAAAACGGCATACACCAGAAATACAAAGAAGATAAAAAGAACGTCATTACATAATGCAGTTAGAATTTTTCTCTTCATATCTAGAGAATAGGCGTCAGTATGTTGAATACCGTGGTTACAAGTCGTTTGACGTCCTAGCCACCTCCGGTGTACCCCAGGGTTCTGTACTGGGCCCACTTATGTTTGTTGTTTTTATAAATGATATTGTAGATAATCTTAATGTAGAGAGCCTCTTATATGCCGATGATTTAAAAATATATTGTGTCATAGAAAACGAACAAGATTGTGAAAATCTTCAGAATAACCTAAACATGGTAAATGACTGGTGCCTATCTAATAACTTGCCTCTCAACATATCTAAATGTAACTCATTCACCTTCTCTAAAATGCGTAACCCTATCAACTACGATTATCATATAAACGATCAAATCTTGCAGAGACCGGATACAGTAAAGGATCTTGGAGTTATATTTGATAAGTGTTTAAGTTTTAAGGAACATATTAATTTCACTGTCGCATCGGCACTAAAAAGTTTAGGTTTTATAATTAGAAATTGCAAAGGGTTTAATAATACTGATATTATGAAACTGCTGTACTATTCATTCGTACGTTCAAAATTGGAATACTGCTCGTTGATATGGTCCCCAGGATATGCCATTTATATAAATAATGTTGAGAATATTCAGCGCCGTTTTGTTAAATATTTGTGCTTTATTGAAGATAATATTTATCCAATAATTGGATATCCGCAAAATGTGATGTTGGAAAGATTTCACATGTCAAATTTGGAAAATAGAAGAATAGCACATTCATTAATCTTTCTTTACAAAATTATGCATAACATGTTCGATTGCCCCCTCATTTTGGAGCAACTACATTTTCATGTACCTCGTATGACAAGTCGAAACTGCGAAACATTTTATCTTTCTACACCTCGAACTAATGTATTAAAATTCTCTCCTTTGTATTTTATGTGTAGAAATTATAATCTACTGCAAGATCAGCTTGATATATTCAACTGTAGCATTCGCTCAATTAAACAACTTGACTTATAATTTATAACTTTCGCTATACACTATTCTACTGTAGTTCTATTTTAATGTGTTTTTTTATTTTACTTTATTTTATTGTTATTAATATTCTTTTTTGTTTTTATTATTATTATTGTTGTTGTTGTTATTGTTTTTATTATTGTTATTTTTTATTATTGTAATGCATGTTGTTATTTTGCAATGCCTGTTTATTATAATGTTCACATTCTTCATTGTAATGTTCCCACCCTGTAAATGGTTACCTGTTGGGTGGTAGTATCCAAATAAATAAGGCTTCAAAGTAAGAGGGCACGATACAATAGAAGATCGTAACGCAATTTATAAAGATATTTTGAGGTTATGTAAAAATTCTAACGTGATGAGTCAATGCTTACTTCGGATTCGGTTTCAGCTCCCCAAAATACAAATAAGTAAAGAGGTTAGCTCGTTTAGGTTTTTAATTTATTTTCAACCTCTGTTTTGGCTAGTTTTTACATGTTTTTGGAAGTTATGTCAAATTCCTGACGTGACGGGTCAATTCTGACGTCAGATTCGGTTTCAGCGCTCCATAATACGTATAAATATTTTCAAAATAAAAATAAATTAGGTTTCCTCTATTTGGTAAAAGCTATATAGAGTGGAATGAAAAAATAATAACGCGAAAAAATTTTTTTTGCTAATTATTATTATTATTTGCCAAAACGCTGAAACTTGGATTACAAAAAAGATAATATGCACATTATGTTCAGTGTGACAGACTCAATAATGTTATTTTTAATTCCAACTATCCTGTTCCGTAAAACATTCACTTTAAAAACTTTAAGACATCTGCCGACACGTGTTTCTGCTTTTAGCTTCGTCTGAACAGCTCACCCAAAGGATGCAAAGAAACTGAATACTAGTAAACCCCAATGTAATAAACATTGATGGTTTCAGAGAACAGAATAATTGAAATTATATAGTGGAAATTCCCCCTAGGATAGAATAATTTAAAAATAAAAATAAATTAGCTTTCCTCTTCTTGGTAAGAGTTTAAAATAGAGAATGGAATGAAAAAATAATAACGCTGACAAAGTTTTTTGCTACTTTACTACTTTTACAAAACTTATTTATAGATAATATGCACATTATGTTCAGTATGACTGACTCATTACTGAGTCAGTCACACTGAACATAATGTGCATATTATCTTTTTTGTAATCCAAGTTTCAGCGTTTTGGCAAATAGCCGGGAAAATAATTGTTTAAAAAAATATATGTTGTACTTATCTATGATAAGTTTTGTAAAAGTAGTAAATAATAATTAGCAAAAAAATTTTTCAGCGTTATTATTTTTTTATTCCACTCTGTATAGATATTGTAGTATGTTGGGTAGTGCATTTTTTTTTGTGTGTGCCTGTGTTATTAAAGGATATCTAGGAGTACACGTTTTTGTTTTTTGTTTGAACGAAGGCGATCAATTATCTCTTGCAACGAATCGACCAGCCCTGCAATTTTATTCCTTCTATCTTTTTCTTAATTAAAATGTATAGTCGTATTACTGTTTCATAGAGTTCAAAAGCACTGCAACCATCACTTTCGAGCTTAAATTACTTAACATATTGAAGTGATACGCCATCGAAACAAAGCTCAGAAAATGGCACAGTAAAATAGGGAACACTGTTAATGAATTATATGTGTATGCAATTTCCACATTACAAGGCCCTTATACAAAGCTAAAATGTTATTAACTTGCGGTGAATAGCAAACACATATCGTATACGTCTCAGTAACATCAATTATTTTCATTGAAACTCTAGATTTAAATTATTATAACCCATTTTGTCACTCAAATAGGCAGTGTTAAGACGGCAAAATGGAACATAATGTAATATATCACAAGATGAATGCGATGTTGTAAAAGGTATTAAATTAGATTGTAAGGCGGCCTAGAAATCTCGCTTAAAAATCAAATTACGTTTTTGGTTGCATGCATATAAAGCGACATTTGAAATTAGATTTATCAGAAAATTGTCTGTGACAAAAATTGTGGTACATGTCGCACTAAAAATCACATTATTGTGGTATTCGTATATTTTTTTGTATTATTGTCAGTATTCCTTCCATAAATAAACGATCGAGTAAGCTTCAACTCAGGCTTGAATATTATGTTCAACTATATTTCAAGATCTGTCAAGTTTTTTTAGATACATGCATGATACAAATACACTGATATGTCAATGCGCATGGATGCGTGGCTTTCGATCCTAAACTTAATAATAATTTAAAATAGTATAGGAAATTTAATAGATAAATTGTTATTTTAAACGTGTTGCACAAATATCAAAATATTGCAAGTGAACTTGTTGCGAACATAACCTCATAATATATGTACGTTTAGCGGAAGAGATCTTTTAGCCATTTTAATTGGGATTTCACAGGAAATTGTGATGTAATGCGGAAAATTGAGATTTGCAACTTCTTGCTGCTTGTATAATGCTGATAGAAAACGATATAAATTTTCCTGGTATCGTAAAATGGGGTCGATAGTTTTTAAAAATCAGTGTTGAATTTAGAAAACACAATTAAACACACTAATGGGTGTCTCAATAAGACCGCAATATTTCAAGGTTCAATAAAACATGGTTTTCTGTAGCAAGGTTTGAAATGTTTATTGAGTTATAATGTAGACATACATATGGGAGTTATGTATGGAACAACACAATAGGTAAATAGCCGCCAATACTTTACTGGCACATGCGTATTCTTTTGGCGAAATTTTGAATAACCGTGTTGCATACATGTGGCGGTATTTCGTTGATATATCGTCTAATTTCATACTTCAATACTTCGATGGTCGCGGGCATAAATCTGTAACTTCAGATAACCCCACAGCCAAAAGTCCAAAGGTATTAAATCGCAAGAGCGTGGCGGCCAATTCTGGTCACCAAACCGAGAGATGACACGACCAGGAAAAGACTCGTGCAAGACATTCAATGTTTCACGGGCGGTATGGCAAGTGGCACCGTCCTGCTGAAACCACCAGGGTCGGTCGGTCCATGGCAACAAGGGAAGCAGTGCTTCCCTTGGGAATATTAAAAAAAACACATAATTAGAACACAATTATTATTTATCATATATATTAATCATTAAAATTTACTTTTACTCAATTTCAATAGAAACGGCCCTGCATTTCAACAGCTGATAATGTTGCACGCTAAAACCGTCGCGATGACGCACTCGATTAATCGTGCCAATACGAACTCGCGCGACTTCGGTATAAGCAACTTCTTGAAGTGTATCCCATCCCCACTTCATAATCTTGATATCTGAGCCGTATAGCATAGTTATGGTCTTGTTTTATAGATTTTAATATTATACTTAATATTAATCTTCCTAGTATTATTCTCAGCTTTTGTGCTATATTTGTAAAAACTTCTTTGATGTTTTTAAACCTGTGGTGCGGCGAAAAGTGATTTTTAAAACGTTGAACATTAGTGAGCATATAAGCAGTTTTAGAATTGCTTATTCAATATGGAAGCTGGTCCTAGCACTGTGGAAAATATTATTTGCGTTTGTGTGGTGTGCAATTCGTTGAAAAAGGGATTTTCAACACATTCGTTTCAAGATAAACTGGATATTATTAGAAACGGGAGACCAACACCTGATTTAAAACTTTTAAATACGAAAGTTAAATCATGCTATAGCTACTTTAATATTGAAATATACAGTGCTAATCAATGGTTAACGGGTTGTGAAAATTTGTGTAAATTATTTTGTTGGCCATGTGTACTTTTCACAAATGAAAAAGGTGTTTGGAATAAAAATGGCTTTTCAGATTTAAACAACATTCACAAAGTGACAAAGAGGCATGGTAAGTGTGAAACTCATAATATGCGAGCAGTGCTAAAAGAAAAAACATTTGGAAAATCACGAATTGAGTATTCATTAGATCAGCATACGCATAATGAACTTGTAAAAAAAAAAATCGAGTGTTAAAAAGGCTTATTGACATTGTTTGTTTTCTCGGCGAAAATGAACTTAGTTTTAGAGGTCATACTGAATCTCGGAGCGTTGCTAATAGGGGCAATTTCATCAATTTAGTTGATTTATTAGCAAAATACGATACAATTTTTAGTAACCATCTGGAACACTCCACGGTATTTCGCGGTACATCAAATCATATTCAAAATGATTTGATTCAGTCGATAAGTAATATTTTTTTAGAAAAGATCAAGCAAGAAATAAAAAAAAGCTCCTTTTGTTGCAATTATGTTAGATGAAACAACCGATATTACGGATATTAATCAGTTGTCAATCGTAATACGCTATATAAATCCAAATGGGAAAGTCCAAGAGCGCTTTTAAGGACTTTTAGACGTAACAATGCAGAGAACGACCGCAGCTTTATATGTTATAGTTTGTCAGATAGTCGATGATCTACAGTGTGGTGCTAAACTTATCGCCCAAAGTTATGATGGGGCCACTGTAATGGCTGGTGAATTGGGTGGTTTGCAGGCCAAAGTAAAAGAGACTTTTCAGAATGCAATATTTGTACATTGTTTTGCGCATTGATTAAATTTAGTTCTTGCTCAATCTGTAGCGTGTCTTAAAGAGTGCAAAGTATTTTTTTCAAGTATTAGTGGAATGGCTGCCTTTTTTTCAAAATCATCAAAACGGACACGAGATTTAGATTTTGGAAGTACAGAAGAGACTACCCAGAGTTGCTCCAACAATATGGAATTACAATGGGAGGCTAGTACAAACTGTATCTGAATATCGACAGCCTCTAATTGATTTATTTGAAAATATTTTACAAAGCAAAGATGATTGGGACACTGAGACTTTGAATGGATCCAGATGTTACTTAGATTCATTGAAAAGAGACTTTTTTGTTAAATATTTTCTCCGAAATATTCCCATTTACTGACAATTTATTCATATTTTGCAAACTAAATCAAATGACGTTGAATTTTGTGTTAAGAAAATTGAGGAATTCAAAACTTTGATTTGTAACAAAAGAAATTAATTTGAAAAGTTCTGGGAGAAAACCAGTAATGACAATTTAGAGCCGCAAAGAAAAAAAATACGAACTAAATTTATAGTGGATCGTAGAACTTCATATCGAAGACTTTTATTCGAAATTTTGGACAATATCACTGGGCAACTAAATAACAGATTTAAAAATTTTGGTGATATACAATTTTTAGAATTGTGTAATTTTAATGAATTTAAAAGTAAACAGTTTCCACAAAACGCACTTCAGGTGTTGAGTGATAACTACGGAAAGTTTGTAATTCATTGTCACATAATACACATGAAAGGATTATAAATAATTGCAGTAAAATTATTGTAGTTATAAATAATAAATATTTTTTGACTGTTTGTTCTCTAGGATGATAGAAGTGGCTACTTTTACGTCAAAGTAAGAAATCAACTATAATGTTCAGAAAATTACTACGTCGTCTTTGCTGAACTGAAACAAACATTGTACAAAGTACATATTGTAAGAATTTTAATAAAATATTAACGAAAAATTTCTCTACAAATTGTGTGGCATTGGTAGCAAAATCTGCTTCAAATTGTAGTAAGATTTACTTAAGAGATATTTGTTTACTATCGCTTTTTCGTTATGCAATTACGTATGTATCATTTCATTTCATTCCAAAATGCCGTCCAGTCCAGAAAACCTAACACCCAATCCCATGATTTTGATACATTTATAATGTGAGTGTTATGAGTGGGGATTTTTATAAACATAACTATCCATGGGCGATTTTATTATATCAGTTTTAAATAGTTGCGCGTCGCTTGCACTAATAGAGTCATTTCGAGGTAAGTTTCAATATTACATGACATTACAGGGAGTCTTTATTTATAACTTTTATATCAGCAAAAATTGAGAATGAAATTTTCCTTTTATTAACTGTGGTGAATATAAAAGAACTGATTCTTTTAAATAATAACAACGTTGAGAGGTGGACAGATTCTGAACTACAATCTCTCCATAAAGAGATGATGCGTTGTATCATCTGTGATTTAAATCCACGAGAACTTCGACGAATATAGGTAAAACGAGAAAGGGATTCTTTTGCAAGTTTATGTTGCAAATAACCTAATAATTTGTAGTTTAATTTTACTAGAATTTGTTCTTGAAATTTAGTACAATTTATTGTTGTCCCTATTTGTATCGTAATTTAGAGTCCATACAATAATTGTATTATTTAAAACAACAATTTTTTTTCCATGCGCCCTGTACAGGGTGGGTAAATTTCGATGTTTGTATAAGGTAACTCGGTAACTGTAGGAGATACAAAAAAATAGAAGACACGTCCTCGTTCTTTTTTTTGAGACAAATTCACTGGGGAAAACAAAAATTTGCTATCGTCATTTGTTTTAGAGTTATAAACAAAAGTCCGATTTTTAGACTTTTAGGCACATGTCAATATCTTAGTTGTTTGTAAAGTTATGAAAAAACAACTTGTACATTCTTCAGGCACATTTTTCTGTATAATACAGTAGTCGAGAAAATTTTAAAAAATTTGCAATTTCGAGTTGTGGCATAAAGTTGTATTTTTCTAAATTGGAATTATAGTTGGCTATGGTTTAGTTAAAAAGGAAATTTTTTCTCTTTCAAACTATATATCATATGTGGAGTCGCTTTTGATGTGTAAGTATTTAATAGCGAAAATAATTTTTTAGTAGATTACTTTATGCGTTTTTTTATATTTATTCCAAGTAGGCGTGGGTCATCTATGACAGTGTTTATCCGTTTGTCAGTAAATTGCATATTAATAATTTTGTTTCCGTCATAATTACACCCCATTTAATCGTAAAAGTGAAGATGTCTTACGAAAATTATGAGAAATATGATATGCTAGATTGCTTTAATCAAAGTAATAACAATTGTGATATTGCATTCGAAATATATTTCAATCAATTTACTGGCAAATACCCTTTGAAATCGAGAGCTAAGAAACTTTTAGAGTTAAACAGGATAAACCTGAAAACTCTAACAGGCCTATATACCGGGCACTGCCGACTAAACTATCATCTGCATAAACTCGGCCTAGCGGAAAACGCCGAGTGCCGTCTATGCCTGGAGGATGATGAGAAGGCAGACCACATCTTATGCACCTGTCCCGCTGTGGAGAGGATCCGATTCTCAATATTTGGCAAAGGGCAACTGCTGCCAGAGGATCTGGACACATTCTCACCCAATAAAGTTATCAGTTTCATTAAGAGACTGAACTTATTGGGTGAAATATAATTAGGCGTGAGCCACAATAGGCCTGCTGATGGCCGCAGTGGAGGGTCTACTGAGACCCACTCACAACAAACCTAACCTAACCTAACCTACTGGCAAACGGTTAAACACTGGCATAGATGACACACGCCTACTTGGAAAACGCAAAAAGTAATCTACTAAAAGATTATTTTCGCTATTAAATACTTACACTTCAAAAGCGACCCCACATACGATATATAGTTTGAAAGAGAGAAAAAAACATTTTTAACTAAACCATAGCCAACTATGATTCCTATTTAAAAAAAAAAACTATGCCATAACGTGAAATTGCACTTTTTTTTAAATTTTCTCGAAGCCACTGTATTATACAGAAAAAGTGTCTGAGGAATGTAAAAGTTGTTTTTTCGTAACTTTACAAACAACCAAGATATTGACGTGTCTAAAAGTCGAAAAATCAAACTTTTGTTTATAACTCGAAAACAGAAGACGATAGCTAATTTTTGTTTTTGCCAGTGAATTTGTCTCAAAAAAAAAGAGATTGAGAATGTGTCTTCCATTTTGTTGTATCGCTTACAGTTACTGAGGTTCTGCATTTAATCGACTTACGAATAAATATATAACAAGGCTTGCAGTTCTATAGAATTATCCGGCACTGTCCTATTCCGTGAATTATTGGCTCGCAACTACAGTAGAGATACCGAACCACCAAAGAGTAACACGTCCCGATAACCCTTGGGAATGCATTTCACGACCCGTGACAGGGTTGTAGGCCAGATTTAACTTAGGCACGTTCACAAATTAGTTTGTATGAACCGTTACTGTTGCTAGAACGACGACAATGTTACTATTGTATCGCATTTACTATAATGGATCTTTCGAAACATTACACGACTGTAAATTTGCATAAATTAAAGAAATCGTTGAGATTGATTCCTATCATTTTATTGATTGCATGCAAACAATTATTTCCTGAATGACCTGTTTAATGAAAATAAACTCAATTTTAAATGCTCTGTTCGAGTTAATTTTTTTATGAGTTGGTGGTGGTGTCATGAACAGTCGCTTGTCTTCCACCTAGTCGGGTTCAAATCTATAAGCGGAACTTCTCACCTCACCCAACTCTGAATTCCTTTATCTGCGAGTCCAAGCATAATAAATGAAAGGCAGGAGACTATATAAGACAGTTACCATGTAGAAACCAACCGATTAGCATCTGTAAAAGAACTCACATTCTAAGCTACGACAATAAAGTCATTTTAAGTGCTATAGTTCGTAAAGCGATTCTGTCCGGTGATATGTCCTCTACCAGATAATTTCTAGGTTCGACGTCCACTCCATAATAAGAAACGCATCTAGTGGACATGTGACCATCGTGAATGATTATTACTACAATGAAGATGTGTCTTTATTTAGATTAAACAAGTGAGGTACATTCACCGCTGCGGTGAAGATGCCATATATATTTTCAAAAGACGGATAAAGTACATCGGATCGGTGCCAGAATGATTCCAATCGATTCCTTGTGTCCGATTACCTAGAAAACGATTCCGCTATTAAAAGTGCTTATAACGCCTTCGAGAATGATCGGAGCGGTTCGTGAATAGTCGGAATCGGTTCCTTGTGATCCATTTTATTGAGTCTTACGCTAATATGCCTATATTTGTACCAATTCGGTCAATATTTGGGGCATTTATTGCATTTCCAAAAAAAAAACAAAATTCTTAATTTTTTTTGCCCCACTTCCCGTTTTCGGAACTGGCTTAAAATCAACAGGCATATGTAAACCGTAAAGGTCTACCCCCTGTTGCAAATTTCAAGTCGATCGGTCAATATTTTGAACAGATATCGCATTTCAAAAAAAAAAAAGAAATAAAAATGGCTTTTAGGCCGTTTTGCCCCACTTCGCGTTTTCGAAACCGCCTCCAAAACAATAGGCATATGTAGCCCTTAGAGGTCTACATCTGTTCAAAACTTGAAGTCGATCGGTTAATATTTAGGACAGTTATCGCATTTCAAAGGAATGTAAAAAAATTGGTTGTTAGGCCGTTTTTACCCCACTTGCCGTTTTCGGAACCGGCTCAAAATCAATAGGCATATGTAGACCATGGAGGTCTACCTCTGGTAAAAATTTCCGGACTTCCGGAGTTCCGGAGTTCCGGACAGACGAAAAATTTCTGGAAATCTCGAGATTCGGATAGATCCCAAATTTGAGGTCGATCCGATCAGCCGTTCTCGAGATACGGGGGCCCAAAGTCGCCGAGCATAAATGTATATATAGATTTTTTTTAAGAAAATCTATATAACAAGAGTTGGTCTAATGAATGACGACTATCATCAGTAAAGTTAACGGTAAATTTTACCTTCAGAAACGTATTTGTGAATGGGCAAATCGATCCACATTTCAGTGTAGCCGCAGTCAGTTTGTATTATAAAATCACAGTGTTTCCCTCAATGTTTACTAGTCAGCTGCGGTTCTAACATCTTAAAATTGTGGTAGGGTATTAAACGACGCCCATACGCTAGTTCTGGTTGGCAAACAGATTATAAACAGACCCGCTTATGAGCTGCCGCGATCTAAATTGTTCTGCCAGAGGCGTCGCATATAGTAAGCAGGTGAATAAATAAGAGAACGGCAAATCACTTACAATATAAATATATGTATCAGTAATTAAAAGAATTATTACCTCATGAAAATATATAAAATAACTAAAAATTTCAATAAATTGAAAAAAAATTCTAAACTGAATAAAACGCAACAAAAACAGGTACTTTTTAAAACAGTTAATAATAAAAAAAAAGTATCTAACAATAATTATTACACAAAACAGAAAAATAAATGAATATTAAAAAAAACTATATCACAAGAATGAAAACATAAAACGTAAAAATAAATAGTGACGCTCGTAAGAAAATATAACATCAGAACAAAAAAATATACATATACAATGTGTCCCCCCGATTGAGTTCGTAATAGGTGAAATGTGAAATTTTAGCTTTTTTCTTGCAATTTGCGGGTTCACCACTGAAAGGTAATTTTTGGTATATACTTTTGTTTTATTTTTAATCACGTAGGCCATGGCAGTTAAGCAAAAACAACTTTCTTAGTATAGTACACTGAAAAACCGACAAAAACGTTTCAAAAAATTTTTTTAAGGTACAACCATATGGGACCATCAGAGAATAATAGATTAGGCCCTTGGCTATCTAAAATGGCCAATTACAACATTTTTTTGGGAGGTCCAACTTTTTTTATTATGAAAAATGTCATAAATCTGTCAAAATTAATTTTTCGTACTTTTCCACACATCCCTCACGATATCTCCGGAACCAATTGAGATATTCAAGTTTTTTTTTTTTAGTTGATAAAGGAAACGTCAGCGAAGGTGACTTAATTAATTTAGTCTTTAAGGAAAAGCTAGTTTTTTATAAAATTAGGTAATACTTTAACATTTATTTTTCTTGCAGTATTTTTTTTCAGTAAGCGAAAAACTTTTTTTGTTTTAAGGAATTTTGCCACAGTGTATGCATATGGAATAAAATTAACACATCAAGGAAGTTTAAAAAAAAACGCAATACTCTACGACTCTACGTTTCAAGTTATTGTTATTTGAAATTAAGTTTCTGCGGGCAGGATATTTCATGAAGCTTCGCTCCCCCGGTTACACTGTGCTTTAATCAGTGTGCTATGCGTGTTGTGGGTGCATACAATAAAGTATTATTTTTGACATATCTATAATATAAATTTTATGTTCATAAGCACTTAGAAGGTTTTACTTATCATTATTTACATTGCACATTATTTAAAATCCATTATAGTTATACATTGAAACCTAAAATTGAATTAAAAAAAATACGAAATAATTATTTATTTTAAAATACAAATTTAAAACTTGTTATAAAAATATTTTAAAAATCCTCAACGTCGGAATCTAAAAATATCTGGACAGTTCCTTGGTTGCAGCAGTTTGCATATTTGCACTCACTGCAGCATTTCAAACCCTGAGCAAAACAGGTACATCTGTTGTTGTTACAGACCCTGTCCACAAGAATTTACTTGTTCTTGTGCCCTGTCGGAACATTTTATTGACAAACTTTGCCTTACAATATCGGGCACAGGTTCTTGACTAGAAAAAGTTGCCTTCCAAACATTTTCTTCAAATGTCCAACCGTATCGAGTTGGATCTTCCAACTGCATGTATTGTATATGGCTATTGTACCAAATTTTTAATTGATACAGACACCTAAAAAGAAAATAATTACATGTAGGTGTTTTGTTTCTTTTTTAATGGGCGATCCAGAAAAATAATAACCTTTTTAAATGTTGTCTAAAAGCATGGTCAGTAGGAGGCAGCTCGGAAGCTGGCCGATTTGTACTTTTTGTTAAGTCCCATCACAGTTCATTTAGGGATTTTATATTTTTGTTTTTATTCTTATATAAATAAAGCGTATATTTTACCCCCTAATTCCATCGCTTTATCCTCTGACAGAAAAGGAAGGTTTTCTAAATCTTTTAAATTATTAAAATTTTTATATAAAACGTCGAATACCGTTTTCTTCCCTATTTTATACATGGCATTAGTTGTATCACAACCAGTTAGGCAATGAATCGTTAATAACTTCTTGCAAATTTCCTCTCCTAAATTTGCCACAATATTGTTAATTGACAAAAAATGTATATTCTTACTATGTCCTAATTGTATAAATATATTCCTTTGGGACATATCTGGTGTTTCGCAGTAATAATGTAAAAGCAAAATCAGGACATCAGTATCAAGAGATTTTACCAGAATTGTATTACCTGATTTTAATTCTGATAACACAAAATAAACATTCCATTGTTAAGGACTAATATGTAAAAACTCAATAAAAATAATACTCATTCGCATTCACATTACACAAAGAAAAGTTTGTTTCTAACTGGCAATATATGTATAATATAAGATTACTTGTATTGAATAGTCCATACTCTACACACTTGAGTGGCGCCGCGGTGAGGCGCATCTACGATCGAAAAACTCGTAACTTTAAATAACAAAATCTCGAAAACTATAAGTCGTAGAAAACTGAATTTTTTTTAAAAAACTTCCTTGAAGTGTAAGCTTTATTTCATACACATATGGTATGACAAAAACTTTCTTGCTTACCGAAAAAATGCAGCAAGGAAAGTAAGCGTTCCAGTTTTACCTAGTTTTACAAAAAAATTAAATTTTCCATAGAAACGAAATTAAAGCAGTGACCTTCGCCCACATTTCCTTTATCAATTAAAAAAAAATACATATAATTATCTCGATTGGTTCCGGAGATATCATGAGGGATGTGTGAAAAAGTAAGAAAAAATTAATTTTGACAAATTTATGACATTCTTCGTAATAAAAAAAGTTTGACCTCCAAAAAAATGTTGTAATTAGCCATTACAGATGGCCAAGGATCTAGGCTATCATGCTGTGAAGGTCCCAAGTGGTTGTACCTTTTTTCAAGAAGGAAGCTACTTTTTCCCCGTTTTACGGTGCACTAGTATGGTAAAGTAACTTTTCTGTAAAAGACAGCAAAATGTCATTAAGGAATGTTATTTATATTAAAAAGTTATGCTCGTATGCAAGATTTTAAGATTATCCGCCTTCTTTTATGATTTTGATCTTTTTTTCTATTATATCTGCATTTTACGTTAAAATAATTTACCTAATTATAAATAAGTTTTCTTTTCGAAATCGACATACTTATTGATGTAGAATGAAGATTATTTAAACATTGTTACATGTGATGGTCATTTATTGTCATATTGTGTCATTTTGTATCATCTTAACTTCGTGCTTTACATGGCTTATACATATATCACACTGTAAAGAAACAAACAATTTTGACGAAATTATACAATACAGCAATAAAACAAAACAAAATATTATTACTAACTGCAAATTGTGCAGAACTATTATAAATTAAACAGTATCAATGTCTTGATGTCTTTAAAAATGAAATTGAAATAAATAATTTTTGATGCATAAATTTTAAGGAGTTTTTACTCCTTTAAGCGATATTAGTACACTCTCGTCGCCAGGATAGCCTATGCAAAACTTTAAATCGCTATAAAAAATTTTCTCATGATGAGAACAAAAATGAAAACACGACATGTTCATCTTAAATATTATTTGGATTTAATATATAAAATTACAGGCAATACTGAATTTTTTTTATTAATGAGAAATACGACCATTTTATTTGGTGTCATTTTATAAAACTAAGCAATCGTATTTCCTATTAAAAATACGCATCAGTATTTCCTGTGTGTTTATATATTTAATCTGTTGGTATTTATAGGATGAATCATATGGTTTTGTTTTTTCCATATTATTAACAGACAATTTTAAGTGTTTTATAGATTTGAGTTGGATATCTGATAAAAACGCAGCTTTAAAATACAACTGAACCAAAGTTTGTATATGGCACCGCTCTTACTAAATAATTCCTATATAAGGTACCTAATCAAATAAACAAAGAACATTCTAAATTTTCAACTAAAAAATTAACAATTGGGAAAACATAACCATTTTAATTCAGTAATTAATCTGCTCTTCTTCCACTCACATATTCGACAACAGCAGGAATCGGCTTGTTTGTGAATGAAAATGACGTCATATTAATATTTGACACACAAGCGACAATTTTGGCATTCTCTTGTCACAATGCAAAATGACATGAAAGTTATTTTTATTATGATCCTGACGTGACCTTGTCGTAACCGTGTCATATATTCAAGGTCATATCACTAGACATACCAATGCTTTTTTTAAAGTAATTAATTATTTTCGATACTTATAATATACTCTATTAGACGCCCTCTATGGCCTGGACATTTTTCAAGGTTAAAGCTACTGCTGCCGGTATCACTAATCATCAGATAGTGTAGAAGGAAACATTAAGATCCACAGGTTGAATACAGTACTCCAGGTTGTTCGAAATCGAAAAATTCTGCGGTGGAATCAAGTTCAACCGCAGGACTGACCGCTTCCATATATCTCGAATAATCAAAATATTATTAGGCCTATTATTTATCTCTTGCGACAATTTCGTCATTATTGATGACAGTGCCATGCCACATCACACTAGAAGCGTTATATAAGCAAGATTATATCGCAAAGAATGCACTAGCCACTAAACTCGCCAGACATGAATTCGATTGAGTACGGTTGGGATTATGTAAAAAGATATCTTAACCGTCAAAATAATACTCTCATAGATGCCCAGGAGATTATGTCGGAAATGAAGAATGAATATACTTTCTGTTCCAGAAAAGTTTGCTTTTCCACAACTATATGTTTTTGAAACTTGTGTAGATGGCGATTGTATATCTATCATCAAGATTATTAAAGTAGAATTCAAATATCCAACAAAATTGCAGTTACTCTGGGCGTTTCGAGGGTTATCTATCTAGCTGATATTTTTAGCTGGGTGCATATGGTGTTGAGGGTATTTTGTTTCAACATTTAACATCCAATTTAGTTAGCAGTTTACAATGTAATTTTAGATAACAAGGCTTGATGACGGTGTTTCTTTCTTTTTATTTATCTAATTATCACCATTTTTACCATTTGCTGCCTCTATATTTGTAACAGATAGCACTAATATATCTCACCGAGGGATAACATATTGAAATGTTTCTTGAGTAAATTAAAAAGTACCTATATAGTTATTTATTTATCTGCCTCTTAGTATAGTTAATTGACGAACCTCGTTTCAAGTATATAAGGACATTATTCATTATGCAAGTTTTTACTATTTCTCTAAATTTTGAGTTTATTAATAATTCTTCTATCAGCTAGTAATTTGTTATAATCAATTTGACCAAGATAATCAATAAAATTTTGTTGTTTGGTTCTGTTGTATTTTGGGATTAGTATATTTTCGTTTAAAACTGATCAAATAGTGTGTAAGTGTGTGGCATGATTAAATTTGGATAAATTCTGTTTAATAAACATGAAACATTCTAAGATATACAATTGCTTCAGATTTAGACATCCACCTTACCTAAACAAATGGTAATTAGAGTATGTTGATTCTTTTTTTTAAAATTATCTTTAGGATTGTTTTTTGTATAACTTTTACAGAATTTAAAGCATTTTCATAGGCACCTCACCATATGATTATAAGAGATTATAAGAGATTCTACCACAGAATTATATACATTTAAAATAATTTTTTTTAGATAGAATATCTCTAAGCTGATAGAATTTATGTATTAACTTTCTAACTTTGTTGGTAATATAACTAGAGAGTTCTAACCACCTCAGGTTTTTATCCACCATTACCCCTAAATATTTCGTTGATTCTGTTGAATGCATTTTTTCACTACTGTCCTGAATAGATACATCATTGAAATTAGGTAAATTTAGATCATATATAGAAAGGTCAATAAATTTAGTTTTAGATACGTTTAATGATAAGTTTATATCAAGCCAGATTTAATTTTGCTCTTATCTTGTGAAACAGAATTTCTAACCTCTTCCCAATTATTACCTTCACAAAAAATTGCAGTATCATCTGCAAATGACATGATTTGCCCTGATAAATTCAATTTACATAAATTATTAATATAAATTAAAAACAATATCGGGGCCAGAACTGTGGACTGAGATACTTCTATGATTATAACTTTTTCACTACTAATTTTGTCACCTATTTTTACAAATTATTTTCTGTTCTCTAGGTAACTGTAAAAACCTTCAACACAGTGCCTCTAATACCAATGTTATTTAATTTTTGTAATAATTTTGAATGAAGGACGATGTCGAAGGCTTTCGCTAGATCCAGGAAAACAGAAATACATTTTCTTTTCTTGTAAATTACAGTTGTGTTTACCAGTTTATAAATTCCGTGGTATCGCAGGATTTTTTTAAACCAGAAGGAATATTATTTTTGTCTAGAAATTCCTCTAGGCAATGTTTAAGTGCACTTTCAAATATTTTAGCAAAATTGTTAATAACTGACATAAGCCTATAATTGGTTTTTTCTAATCTACTTCTATTTTTATAGACAAACGTAATAATGGATACCTTGAAGTGATCTGGAGCACATCTAGTTATAAATATAGTATTTATAATATATATTATATGGTTTACTAGAAAGTTATGATAATGTTTTATCAATTTAACTGATATTTGATCCATACCAGTGGCGCTATCATTTTTTAAAGTGTTAATAAAAATTATTATATAATTGTCTTTAACTGACCTTAGGAATAAGCTATTACATAGAGGTGATGTAACAGGTTATCTACAATATTGGAAACAATAATTGAGTTGGTCTCTTCATTAGCCATATCAGAAAATAGGTGTTAAACTTCTTTGCTTTTTGTTCATTACTGCCATTTTCAACTAATATATTTATATTGTTACTAAATTTATTTTTTTTCTGTATTTGTAGCTTCTTTTATTACTTCCCAGGTTCACTTCAAATTTTTATTATATAACATAAACTTATTTGTATAATAATAATTATTTTTAGTTAATTTAATAATTCTTGTTAAAGAGTGGAATGAAAAAATAATATTAACTGAAAAAATTTTTTTGTTAATTATTATTTACTAACTTTTACAAATCTTATCACAGATAAGTATAACATATATCCTTTTAAACAATTATTTTACCGGCTATTTGCCAAAACGCTGAAACTTGGATTACAAAAAAAAATAAGATTTGTAAAAGTTAGTAAATAATAATTAACAAAAAAATTTTTTTCAGTTAATATTATTTTTTTCATTCCACTCTATATTTTAACTTTTACCAAGAAGAGGAACTTAATTTGTTTTTAAATTAATTCTTGTTAAATTGTTTCTATGGGTTTTGTAATCATTAAGTAACTGTGTGTCATTATGTGGTAATATTTGTTTCTTCATTCTGTCTCTGGTTTTAATGGACTTTACAATACCATTCGTAGTCCATGCTTTGTTCTTTTAGTGGTAATCAACAGAATTAATAAAAACTAAACTAACTCAACTCTTTTAAAGAAATATCTGTCTAATCTGGTTCAATCAAAAATGTAATAAAATAAGAGCAGATCTTCATTGATGGATGTTTGTGTCCATAATGAAATAATGGAAGCCACAACTATCTGAGTATAAAATAGACAAAATTTTTTTTTAATAAGCACACGATGGGATCACTTGTTAAAATATCCAGATTAGGGAGTTATTAATTAATACTTTTCGTTCATCCGGTATAAGTTAAAATTGAAATGAATATAAGAATTCAAGATCTTTTACTGTTTCTATCATGCGATACTATTCCAGGCAACTCTTCGAACGGTTTTGTAATGCTGAGTGCATATACTAAGGATCATGTTTCCACGCCCTTTCAGATGGATGGCACATTCGCATTTATCTCACATATTCACCTACCACCGATTCCCTTGGGTATAAAATGGAATTTGTGAATTTTTCAGCGGTTAGCTTTGTTTCTCCATCGAATAATTTCTCGCATGAATAACATTTTTAAGTATATTTTAAACTTTTATATTCTAATTTTCTTTTCGTCCCCTTTACCGGGGAGATAATATCCGCACATGGAATTTGACACACAATTTATTTCAAAACATGCATCTTGGCAAGAGAGGTTCTTTATCTTTAGCATGCCATGATAAAAAAAATTTTCTCTAAAAATATATCGGCTGTCGTAATCAATATTCAACACAAGTGCCTTGTCTACCTAAGAATAAAACCAGTAATTAAATATAGACGCCAAGTTAAATTTTGCCACCACTTTTACTCTAGAAATGTATCAACCATTCACTAGCTTATTTTTAGCAAATAAATAAGTTTTTAAAAAAATTACACATTTTTTTTTCCTTTTTTGGGACTTAGGTACTACTCCATGAATAATTTTTCGTTATCTAAAAAATATAGTTAGTTATCCAGTATGTACTGGAAAAATAAACTTCTGCGCTTGTAACTTTACGTCAAAAAATTAGTCAGAGGATGTTTTCTGACAACTAATATAAGACACAAAAATAATAATATAAGTTCCTAACGTTTCGGAAAATGAATCTGTTTCCTCTTTCAAAGTTATTTATCATTTTTTAGAATATATCAAGCGTGAAACTCGACACATACATATATTATTTGCTTATGTAATATCCATAGATTCTTACATAGAACTGTTGATACTTAAAAACTATACAATATTAATTTTGTTCAATTCTTCTTTTAACAACGATAACCACGTTGTATCAAATCTATAGTGCAATGGGATAAACATTTTTCTTCAATCAATAATGTTATTACCGATACCATAATTTTCTATTTTTGCTGTCCGATTCTTTCATTAAAATTTTTGCCGAATCCCAGTTTACTCTATGTCCATTTTCCCAAGCATGTTCCCAAATTTTCAATTTTTCAATTTCAATCTTTCTTATATAACTCTTATGTTCACCTAACCTTACACTGAGGTGTCTGGATGACTCTCCCACATAATGTTTATTACACTCACACGGTATACTGTAAATACAATTTTTTGAATTTTTCTCACAATTTACCGATTTTGTTTTTGTTAAAATGGATCTCAAAATATTATTTGTTTGCAATACTGTCATAACATGAAACTTATCTTCGACACGACGCGACGTAGTTCTTCTGATAAAACAGGTGGGCAACTAAGAATGGACGCCAGCCATATCTGAGAAACTAATCATCGCACAAGTTTAGGGGAAAAATAATTTTAAGTAAAGTGACCAGGAAAAATCGCTGGAAAATATTTTCGAGTTTCTGAAATGGCCGCTAGGGGGTGTAACAGCCATGACCAAACAGAAAATTAGGGTTTTCTCCGTATTTTGCCAATTAAGTGGCATTAAAAATATATGTATCGTAATCCTGGGAGAATTTTGAATCTTATTAGTTTTACAATTTCTTTAAAAATAAAGTAGTGGGGAGATGCCAAATTTTTTTTTTAAATGTCGATTACTACGATGAGACTTAACGGAATTTAACAAACTTGGTCTCGTTACAAAGGGCTTTTCTTAGTCTATCGCGTGCACTTTACGATGTTTTCATTTGATTATTACCGTCGCCGCTAGAGGGCGTTATCTGACATGTAAACAAATATCATGCTTTTTCCTAAAAATTTAAATGGAATGGTATGTTTATTTTACACAGTAAAATAGAGAAATAAACGCTTCAGGTGTCAGTGAAAACCGTAACTCAATAACTTTTTTATAACAGTAGATATTAGTGAACAAATTTGAAATTATGAATTATTATCCGATCTTGGCGATGAGATTTGCAAAGTATCTGTGAAAACAAGTTAGCTGTGAAATTGACACAATGAAGAAACAACATAATATGTCATAAACATTCAACTTGTCATTGTTGCTCTGAAGAATTTTTACAAAATGTAATAGATTTGCTTGATCTTTTTTTAGGTTGTATCCATATCAGATAGTCCTCCATCAAAGTATAAATGCTCCCGATTTTGATCAGAGACTGGATTATTGTAATTGGCTGTTGCAAATGACAGAGGAAGATAATGGATTACTTTCACATATTTTGTGGTCAGATGTGGCTTCATTTAGAAGTGATGGTACTGTAAATCGCCATAATATGCATTATTGGTCAGAGACGAATCCGCGTTGGATGCGAGAGGTCCAATCTCAGGGTCGTTGGTCTATAAATGTGTTGTGCGGAATTCTAGACGGACAAATAATAGGGCCTTTTATTTTCAATGAAACTCTTAATGGAGAACGTTACCTAAGTTTTTTAAGAAATGAATTGCCCCTTCTTTTAGAAGACGTAGATCTAGTAATCCGTCGTGATAATTTTTTTCCAACATGATGGGTGCCCGGCGCATTTTTCTCTGAACGTTCGAGATTTTTTAGACCAGACATATCTTGACAGGTGAACAGGACGTGGAAATCTCTTTCATTGGCTAGCCAGATCCCCAGACCTGACCTGCCTAGATTTTTATTTGTGGGGAGGAATAAAAGTTCTCGTTTTTGCCACGAAACCCACTACAAGTAACGACATGATTGAGAGAATACGAAATGCCATTCAAAGTATTTCGATGGTAGTAGAGACTTCCATTCAATCCACTCGCCAGAAAATGAATTCTTGCATCGAAAATGATGGACGACATTTTGAACATCTAGGCCCCCACTAATTATGTTCTAATTATTTTAAAGTATTGTAATGTGTGTTTTGCGTTTCCTTTATTAATTTAATTTATTAATTACTAATTTTTATATTACATAATGTATATTCTACTAAATATTTTTGACATTATGTTGTTTCTTCATTGTGTCATTTTCACAGCTAACTTGTTTTCAACAGCTACTTTGCAAATTTCATCGCCAAGATCTGAAAATAATTTATAATTTTAACTTTGTTTGCTAATATCTACTGTTAGAAAAAAGTTATCGAGTAGCTGCGAGTAATGGATATTCTATAAATTTAATCGATAAAATAATTAGGAAACGAAAATTTAAAGAGTCCCTTCGAAATTCGTCGACCTTTCAAAATGAAAGAGAAAATCCGAAATTTGTATCGATTCCATTTGATCATCGAATCATCCGTGGTATTGGTAAGATTTTTAAAGATATAGATATGACAGTGACTCATTCATCGGGAAGTAATCTACAACAGCTTTTAGGCAATCCAAAAAACAAAATCGTAACAAACGAAAAGTTGGGAATTTACGAAATTAGCTGTAATCAAAAGTATGTTGAACAAACTAGACGATCGATTCAAACTAGATTCAAAGAGCATATGGCCCATCTCAAATATGATAGAACAAATGTCTAGTGTTGCTCAACAGAGACCCTAAAATAGATATTAGCAATTTAAGATTAGTTAGGAATGTAACAATATGCATTTGAAAGCTTAGATATGACAAAGTGTAAAAATAGTATGAATAGTGACAGAGGGCTAACTCCAGGTAGCCCGCTTTATTGATTAGTCGGTCGGTTTTAGGTATAAATAGGGTACATTGTTAACATAAGGTTAGTTTTAATTATCTCCAGATGATGCCAACTTGGTTGGCGAAACGCACGTCGAGTGTAGTATATAGAGTTTTAGTGTTTCGTGGAAAACTACGCCAGCGTTATAAACATGTAGCATAAAATGCACCCGTAGGGAGTTAGAGGCCCTTAAATGGATTCAGATGAATTTGTTTTTTTTTTATTAATTGAATACTGGTAAAAGATAAATAGATAACATTTTTGCATTTACTCAGTTTTTCATGTTGAATAAAATGGGTTAGTTCGCTTTTGGTGATTAAAGTCATGGGCGTCCCTTTTAGGGGTACCATAAATTTAGAAATTTTGGACATTTTTAGTTAAAGAAAGTCCTTAATTTTCAAACTTAGTTTACTCGATAATAGTTGCGATATCGCCTTAAACAAAGAAGGTCTTATTTATGTAAAAATGTCCAAAAATTCTAAATTTATGGTAAAAGTTGAAAGTTGAAAAAAAATTACAACCTGAAACACCCTTGCTCTCCCCTAAAACGGACGCCCATGATCTTATTAACCAAAAATTAACTAGCACATCTTATTCATCATGAAAAACTAAGTGAACGATTTTGTCTATTTGAATGGTTTAATGCATGTATTCCCTAAGTGACATTTTATAACTTTGAGCTATTTTCAATGGAAAGTTTGAACCGAGTCGAGAATTCATACTAATTATGCCATTGGAAAGTGCACCATGTTGATCTGGACCAAATGACAGAAAAGGAACTATCGATGTGCAACGTATACTTATGTATATAGGGTGAAAAATAAAAACACTTAGGGACTTTTTGGCAAGAAATTGTTTATTTATTAAATTTTCACAAAAATATTGGTGGTAAATGCACAAATATGAAGGTGTTAAAATAAATATGGTGATTTTAAAAAATCAAAAAGGAAAATTTGCCACCAAAGACATTAGTACATTAGTAACATTACTCATATTCTTCGAAATCTGATAGCTCTTCAGAATGATTTCCATCTTCCACAGTCTGGCTAATAATTTATAGAATTCCCTGTCATCTTCTCTCTCAATGTACTGCACCAAGAATTTGGCATTCTGTAGCTTTTCTCTTTAATCATCTTTTTAGACTTTTTGCGTTGGGTTTTTTCTTTGCTTCATCCACTCTGCAGGATCAGATTTACGTTTTCTCATTCGAGTTTCTTCCTGTATTTCATGCCTTCGTTAGTTTTTTTACTAGTAATGATCAGAGGAGCCTTCTGGTTCAGAGGGCAACCATTCATCTTCGGTGGGAGAAAACTGTTCTGTAATATATCTGATCATAGACCAATAATATGTAGTCTGTCATTATCAGTCGAAAAACAAAAACAGTTTTTTTTATACTTATAGGGAATTTAGGTATTTCAATTATAAAATTTTTTAGATGATTTGCGTGCGGTACTTTGGAACTTAATTTATGATTTCGAAAATGTAGATGATATGGTATCTTATCTCAATAGTAATATTTTACGCCTGTTTGATATTCATGCTCCGTTCAAAACAGTCAGAATTTCTAAATCAATAGCACCTTGGTTAACTGATACTATTAAACTCATGATAAACAACAGAGAGAAAGCTCTAGCAAAAGCTAAGGAAACTAGATCTAGATATGACTGGACGTATTAGAAAATGATTCGCAATTATACAACCTCTGCAATAAGGCGTGAAAAGAAAGCATATCTTCTAAATGTTCAAAATCATAAAAGTACTAAAGAATTATGGAAAACGCTTAGAACTTTAAACATTACAAAATGGCAGAATTCCGACAAATCGATACATCTTTTAAATCCAGATCTCGTTAATAACTTTTTTGTAGCTGTCAGTCATACTAATCTAAAAGTCGATACATAGCTTATCAGTAATTATGAAAGTGGAATTTTTAAAAATGGGGCAACATTTGGTCTTCAGGAATTTACGCATGATAATATATCTAAAGCTATAAACAGTATAAAATCCAATACCTCAGGGCATGACTGTATTTCGAAAAAAATGCTACAAATTTGTATGCCTCATTTAACTGTGTATTTTGCCTATTTATTTAATCAGTGCATTTTGCAATGTGTATTTCCTGAATCATGGAAAATTGCAGTGGTTAAATCATTGAATAAAATAAAAAATCCAGCAGATTTACGACCAATAAGTCTTTTACCAATATTTTCTAAAATTTTGGAACGTTCAATATATAACCAAATTATAGTGTTTGTTAAGGAACATAGCATTCTTCCTGATACTCAGTCAGGTTTTAGATCAGGTCACAGTCCAACTAGTGATCTACTGAAAGTTACAAATGATATAATTAGTGGTATTGACAATGGCAATAATTCAATTCTAGTAATGTTGGACTATTCTAGGGCTTTTGATACTATTAATCATATACTAATGTTATCAAAACTAAAATTCTATGCTTTTAATGATAATACACTGAAATTTATGCAATCATATTTTTCCTCTAGAATGCAAAAAGTAATTATAAATAATTCTGAATCGGGCTCGGGAATGTTCGGATCTGGTGTGCCACAAGGATCAATATTAGGGCCTCTTCTATTTATTTTATATACTTCGGATTTTAATAAAAGGTTGATATCATGTCAATCTCATTTTTACGCCGATGATACGCAGATCTACCACATATTTAATCCCGAGTCAGTATTTCAGGCAGAAGAAGATATCAACAAAAATATTGAACATCTAGTACAAATATCTTATAAATATTGCTTAAAAATTAATGCAAAAAAATCTGCAGTAATAGTATTTGGTAAAAATAAAGAATTCATGTATGATAATCTTAATATTTTTGTAGAAAATCATAAATTATATTTTCAAACGAATGTTGAAAATTTAGGGCTTATTGTAGACATAGATTTAAGATATATTCCATATGTAAATAATGTATTGAAAAAAACATACGGTTCATTAAAACAATTATATTCAAATCGACATTTTCTCAGTCAAAAGCTTAAAGTACTGTTGTGCGACTCATTAGTTTTGTCATGTTTTAACTATTGCGATATAGTCTATGGTCCTTGCCTTGATCAAAATACAGCAAAGCGAATTCAGAAAGTTCAGAATTCATGTATTCGGTTCATTTTTAATTTGACAAGAAGGGACCATGTTAGTGAAAAATTAAAATTATTAAATTGGCTTAATACGGCTAAAAGATGACAACTTCACATGGCTTCGTTTACACATAAGTTAATAAAAACATCTACTCCCCAATACCTTAGTGATCTATTAACTCCTCGATCCTTATTTCACTCAAGAAATCTTAGATATGTAGATATGTTATCAATCCCTCGGTATAGGCTAACGTTGTTTCATAGAACTTTTGCTTATTCTGCAGCGTCTCTCTATAACTCTATCTCCGTCGATATAAAGCACCTATCTATAACCTCCTTTAACCATAAATACAAAATTTTTTTATTAAACCAGTGAACAGTTAATTCTCAGGAAAATTACTATTTCCCTAATACATATTTATTTTAACTGCTTCAATTTTAAATTTACTGATTCATTACTTGTATCTCTTAGTATTTAACCTTTTTTTGTTATGAAAAATATGTTGGTTGAGTGTAAGAGCAGCTCTAATGAGCTGAACTCCGCCAATGTTCGGTAATTAATACAGACAATATTTATTTAATTATTTATTTATTTTATTTATATGTTCACTTTTTACAAATACTTATCAAGCACAGCTTAATAGTAACGTACCATTTTAGCTTTCTTCTGTTTCATTCATTATCACCAAAATTGCAATAAATTAAAATGAAAATTCAACAGGAAAATAAAATTATCACATTATTTGAGGTAAGAATAGAATACTAAGGCACATAGGAACTTTTTCATAACAAAGGGACGTTTTCTTAACAAAGGAACTTCTGGTGAACATATGGACCTTTTACGCTAAATCGCGAGCTAAGTAGTGAAAAACAAGATTGAAATTCAAGTACTTCAGTATTTATTAGAACAAATCTGACAACAGCATTCGAAAGTCCATGCTATGAATAATAAATGGGACAACATAAGTTAATTCTAAAATGTTGGCACTTAGGGACTTCTTGTATTAAATCATTCATTAATCATTTAGAGTTCTTCAAATCGTAGAAAAAAGCGAGTATCATCTAAATCTCTTTGAGATCCTCTAATTCCCTAGGTGTGCGGTTTGTGCCACATATTTATAAGAACTTTTTGACTTATTTTGATGAGTACTACATGCTGTTGTTTGGAACTCTATTTTAGAAACACCCTGTATATATCTCTCATATCTAGTAGTCTTTAGTAATTATATAAACAGAATGCCACATTTCTCATTACACATGCCGTAGGATGTTTACTTTCAACTTTGTCAACTGATTCCGATTGAAAATGTCAGTTTCCTTATTTGTTTGTGTTCAGATTCAATTAACACCTATCTAAATAGATTACCCTTTTAATCAATCAATCCATCGAATGGACCCAGCAAAACCAAAGCACTTTCATTGCTGCTCAATTATATTAACGCTGGTTCGTTGAACCATTATTGATACTGTGCATCACTGAATTTGGTTCATTAACACGCTTTGATATTATCTGATTTGTTAAGATCTGGAAATCGTAGTTGCTAAAATAATTAATTACTATACCGGTCTTTCGGCTACCTATCGTTTAATGGAGCATTTGGATAACTGATTGTGATTACATATAAAACTTGCTGAATTCTAAAATTAGGGGACGAAGTGGTTAACTTGGTAATTGTTTGTTTGTAGTGATATATAGGGTATTTTTAAGTGGCACAAATATACTTTAATCCAAAGTTGCACCTCTACGGAGTTACAGCCTCTTGAAGGTTTAGTAGCAAACATACATTTTCATTAATAAATCCAGAATATTTTGACGCCCGATCTTCGTACTTGGCACAGGCGCTTTTCTATTGTTGCCCAAATAACAGTTTTAGTTTTAACATGCTTTATAAATTATTCTCAAAGCTTATTTCTAATATTACTTATAAAGGTAAATGGTTTGAAAGAACTCCATAAAACCCTTATAAGACTACAGGGAAGTAACCTAGAGAAGAGCCCACATGCCTTTTTTTAAAACTTTCTAGTTTTAATGAATTGTCCAAATCTTTAATCGTAGAGTATCTGTATTATAAAACTATACTTCGTTTAGGATATGTACCATATTAAAGCGTTATAGTCTAAGATCCGAATTAAGAACGACCTTCACCCATCCGTTTAATGGATGAAAAATATTTTATATTAATTTTAATATGTTATAAAATATATCGCGAGTGGGTTGGCTAAAAAATTCCTGGCAAGACTATGATTAATTAAAAATTCAAAAATTACTTTTTTTAAACATTGCACTCATTTGTTTAAGGAACAAATTTTATTCCAATCGAAACTATGAAGCCTATAGAATATGCAAACGTTAGGTTGTCTATTTCTTTCCTGGCGTAACTATTGGGTTGGCAGGTATAAGCAGGTAATTCGATACTAGTAATTTACATTCATCTGAGGTCCGAGCAAACTATCCGGTGCGATAGAACAGGACGCAGCATTGCAGCTGCGCGCGGCTCGTCCATCGAATGAAAGAGAGTGCGCATACTATTTGTTCGTGCAATTCATTATATTTATTTCCTAAAGCAGTGATTTTTTTATAACACGATGTATGATAACCAACAAAATCGAGTGACGCGTTGGTTAGCTCAACTTCATTGTATTTATAGTTCTTTTTTTCACGAAAAGCCAACTTCAATGAACAATTTTTAAAAGTTTCGTCATTAAAATCAATTACAGAATCGTCCGAGTAACACAAAAAACACTTTTTAGCCATTTTTTATAATAATATATTGTCAATTAATAACAACGCAACGATGCGTAGTAGCACGTTCTCTTGATTCGAATATTGAGGTTAACTGCACCAAAATAATGCTCAGCGTATTTACTAGTCTATCGCTACCCTTCTCAATTGCACAAACAAATAGTATGCGCACTCTCTTTCATCCGATGGACGAGCCGCGCGCAGCTGCAATGCTGCGTCCTCTTCTATCGCACCGGATAGTTTGCTAGGACCTCTTTGTCGCACATTTTCATTCTCACCAATATTTCGCTTTTTAAAGTTCGCCAACCGGAATTTAAACCAGATTTTTCGCAGACAACCCTATATCATTCTGTTCGCAATTTATTTACCTTTGTTTTGATATAAGATTTATTTATTAAACAGATGAATGTAAATTACTATTATCGAATTACCTGTTTATACCTGCCAACCCAATAGTTACGCCAGGAAAAAAATAGACAACCTAACGTTTGTATATTCTATAGGTTTCATAGTTTCGATTGGAATAAAATTTGTTCCTTAAACAAATGAGTGCAATGTTTAAAAAAAAGTTATTTTTGAATTTTTAATTAATCATAGTCTTAAACGGATGGGTGAAGGTCGTCTTTAATTCGGATCCTCTACTATTAAAAGCACACATAAATGCTTTGAGCGGACGTTTTGTATTTAATGAAGTAAACACAAATGCAAATAAATCTAGGGATATGCTCACTTAATCCACGCACGATATTGTATATGGGCATCATGCATAGTTATAAAATGAACATATTGCAACAACTGAAAACGATTCGGCCTATAGATCGACTACCTATAATGAAGTATTGGGACTTCTCAAAATGGGCTAAAATGTTTACTGTATAACATGGGTTAGATAGTTCTTAAAATTCGTGCGCTCCCTAAAAACACAAATTTTAAAAATATATGGGTATTTTTTTCTCGGTGACATGAAAATAAATAAATCGGTAGCATCCACCCATAATAGGTTCAGTATTAGTAAATTGTATTTAGAAAACATTTCTATCAGATACAAATTACATTTTTTTTGTTCAATTCGGAATATTCCCAATATGATTGACCGTTGTAAAACTCTTGTCGCTAGAAATAATGGCCGCAGTTCGTATAAAACCTATTAATTTTGAATAATTCTACTTCAAACATGTTTTGTCTTAAAATGCCTATTAAATTACCAATTGCTCTTTAAATATGTCGACTTGTTTTTGTAAAAGTATACTTTAAGCTTCATTGGTCTTACCATTGCTTGCAACTTGTGGGATTATTTTAAAACCCATTTTAAATCCTTTAAGCATATAACAGAACAGCTTTAAAATCTATAGGATTTATGATGAATGGATAACATAACCTAAAAAATCAGTTTTTGGCGAAGATATACACGTCTGCTCTGCACGCCGCCTTCCTCGTTTCTTATCCAGTGCATTAGTTATAGTCGGATCTCACAGAGGGCCAAAAAATTCGAAAGCGGCCAAAATTCTGAAAATGGGCTAAAGGGCTTAGACTTTACATGGAAAAAACAATAAAAAATTAAATTACTCGGAGGTAACTTTTAAGGGGGTATAAGGTTATTAACTGAATTTACTGGACTTTTCGATCATTGTGTAATAAACTATTTATAAACAAAGAAGTTATTAACAAAAATAATTGATTAAATAAATAAAATAAAATAAAACAATAATACGTTACCTATTACTAAATATAGTATAATTAATATTAAGATTAATACTAAAAATCTGTGTCACTGATGTCCTCATCTTCTTCATTGGATGAAGAAATTTCGCTGCTTCACGTCTCAGGCTGTGAAACTCTAGGAGATTCTGATTCCGTTGATTTTAGCGAGGGTGCCTCTAATTACGAAGTAACTTCAGGAGATATATTCGAATATTTTCGTGGTGGACACTGCCGTAAACATGAAATTACTGGATCGGAAGTTATGAGGAGTTTGTTCATCTTGATTTCTTGTTATATGGAAAATTTTTCAAGTGTGTTTCTCTCTAAAACTTTCGAGATCCTTATTTCTTGATTCTTGGGCCTCTCCTGACAATTAACTGATAGGCAGAATAGCTTCTTTGATTATTATGGCTCCATGAAGTAATATTTTTTGTACGCTAGTGGGTAATACCCCGAATATATACCTTAAACGCTCTTACATCAATTGTATAACCACAAGTTAAGGTGCGTAATTTCACACCAAATCGCGTAATAACTTCTTCATCTATGTCCGTAATTTAACTTGAAAGTGAGAGGTTAGCAAAAAATCTTTGAGCCGTGTTGCCATCATTAGTGGTTCCATTATCTCCACTCTTAGGTATATCCATGAGCAATCCTATTCGATCTCTGAACTTCTGCTGTATGGTACATTTCTTGTTTTCGAAAACTGCTTTATTTTGTTCCTCGAATTTGCCAAACTCTTAAGTTCTAATCTGTACGAAATGTGCAGAAAACATTCAAAAAATCTGAACCAGCCATGTAGACTTGACAATCCAAATATTCCTGGACCACTGTTCTTTTTAATACTTTTTTCTATGGCAATCATTTCTTTGGAAGTTGCTCTCGTATATAGCATATTTGTTATGAAGCTGTTTCCATAATTATATTACACACTTTGCCGTTTATCATCGTCATCACATAAACATGAGAAACTGCATTTTCGTTATTACCTAACATATCAGTAGTCGGTCGAAGTTCCGAAATTTGATTTTCTGTGTAAGCTGTCTCCTGTACATTCAGTTCTTTCGTTTCTTTCTTGAATTGGAAACGTACAAGTCTACAAAATCGAGTTGACGATAGACGGGGTTTTTGCCACACAATGTTTTCCAGGTTGCTCCGCATGCAGTTATAATGGCACTATGGACGTTAGAAACAAATCGCCATCACCAAGACCAACCTCGGCGAACATTTGTTTGTATTGTGAGTGACCTGTGCTTTCATTATTTCCCCATTCTATCAACAATTTCAAATTCATCAGAAGATCACTTGATAATGAAAGAAGAACTGGTTTCAGCAATTCTAGTATCCGTTTTACTGTATGATCCAAGAGATCTTGTAATAAAATTTCTGCATACGATTCGGTTACAATTTGCCCTTCTTTTCGGGGACGTCAACATAATTTTGATTCCCGAAGCTTGTGATAGGAGGGATAGATATCAAGCAAAATGTTCTTTTGCTATCCGTCTATGAACAAGATAGAAGTGTTTGCTATATTCTGCTTTAATCATTACTGACAGAGCTTCATCTGGGGTAAGTGGAATTATTTCTTTTGACTTATGACTCTCTTGCCAAGCTTCCTCATTTTACTGACTCGAGGCGGAGTGGTGAAAATTGTTTCTGAGACAAGTTTTGCGATAGCTTCTTTTCCTTGGTTCTTAAGTTTTTTGCTTATAGCCGAAGCTAGCTCCTCGCTTTCGAACGTCGCTTTTCAGCTTAAATAAACTTGACTATAAATGTTGTACTAAAAATAGCCTAAGATGCCTACCAGTTTTTTTTTAGTATTTTTGGCAATACATTCACTAATTTTGATTTCATTCCATCTTCAAAATCATCAGTTATTGTAACATATTTATTGCAAAGACTTTTATTAACGGGGTTAAATTTTCCTTTCCTTTAACATTTTCTAATCTATTCTTTCCTAATTAAAATGTCAGTAGGAAACGAGAAAAATGATATTTTTTCTCCATTCGTCTTTGCCTTCTCAGCATTACTCTCACAAATGGTAACACTATATACAGTTAAAGTCATTTTAAAACGATTATTTATTATTAACTGGATATTTCTTCTTCTCAAAATAAATATACTTCATCTTATTGTACATACCTTCTCAAAATAAATGTAATTTAAACCAAATACCTATTGTCCTTTATATAAAAATCCAAATGTCACTTAAAATGTCAAAAAAGCATGTAGAAACTCTAAAAGGAGGTCCATAACAATACATATAACATAACTAATAATAACTAAAAGCAAAATATGAAAATAATAGCAAACAACCATACAAAACGATTATAAAATGAACACAACAAACGATGATTTACAACACGGCATTTCCCGTACATCTCTTCTCACCCAAGATAAGAGGTAACCTTCTCCTTTACGGACCTCGAACGGCGCATACCGCCGCTCACCATCACTCGTTTATTTTGCTATAGGATAGTATGTGCCTAACTTCATTACTAAACAACCTCATTACAAAGCGACTCAACAATGAATAAGCGAGCATTCTAAATGACTTAATACACCAAAATGTCACACTTGTCATTTTTGTCAGTGATTGAGATAATAAAAAATGGGACCGAAATCGAAATCCAAATCGGGAAAAACAGACCTTGAAATTATTATCCCAGAGCCATCGTTAGTCACTCCAGCTTTAGTTGGTGTAAATCCTTCCTCGCTTCCATTTCAGGAATGGCTAGATTCAGGCTTGAATGCTGAAAAGTGGGATGGCAGCACCGGAAAGGTTAGTTATCTATTTGTGAATTCACGTTTTTTTCTAAGGTGTATATAGAGAAATTTTGTAGAACTCTAAATTAGAATTTTTAACCTCTTTTGTGCGTTCATGAACCAAAAAAAATATATATAATACAATTTAGAAGACGAAAAACATGTTTCAGGTACATCTGAAAACGTCGTTTGTCAATTCGTTTGAAGTAAGGTAAAGATATGGGATATTTTCAGTTAAATTTATTGAGGGTCTCGTCGAGTTTAGGTACGCCCGACTTTTAAAATTTCCTTTTTGACAATGAGTAGTACAACATGTTAAGAGCACAATAAAAAAGAAAAAACTGAGGATGAACCATACATTTTGAAGAAACAAAAGAAGACAATTTCGGGGCCGTGGAGTGAAATGGGTGCTGGGCGGAAAAGAAGTAGTATAATAAAAAGAAAATAAAATGCAGTTAATGTTATTATTGCTTCTCAACCCCTGGCACAGATCAATGGTGTAAAAAAAATAAAAAGTAAATTTATGAGAATGTATATTTTTCAGGAATTTGTAAAATAATATTACGGAAACGGTCAGAAGCTCTATGACCATAAATTTCAAACCACATGAATACATAAAAATATTCTGCAATGAACGGAGATTGCATAACCGCAAGTCTTCTCAAAAATTGCCTCAACCGCGACCGGTAACCTTCAACTTGATTCGTGCACACGCCAGTGATAGGATCATGAAAATTTCGATAATGGTTGACGGTTCTATGAATATAGGGTGATACCCTATTTTAAATGGCCAGATCTGAATATCCCCTCCAATAATCCATCCAAATTTCAAATCCTGGCAAAACATGATTTTTAATGTGCATCATTGTAACGCCTTAACTATTCATCGTAGAGATATGCAGTCGCGGACTTTTTTGAAGGGAATTGAACGCTCTATAAAAAATGTTCTAAGCAATTTTTCACTATCTGTTGCCATTTTCGCAGCGTTTGAAGTTGAACATTCAGAAACATCGATTTTCATCATTTTCACAAATTTAATTGTTTATAAATTAAATTCTTGCTCATATAACGTACGGCAAAATTGACCATGAGAATTCAAAAACATACTGAATCGAATGGTATTGGTCGGGAATGGTTGGAAATTATCGTGAAAGTGGGCCTGATTTTTGCTTAATTTGATTGGTCTATAGTCTGTAGGTGTTGAATGGTCTTTTCTAAAACCATGCTGATTAGGGGAAATTTTTTTTTGTTTTCAAAAAGTTTACTATTTTATTGAAAATGATTGTTTCAAATATTTTTGAAAATGCTGATAATAAAGATATGGGTCTATAGTTTGATATATCGTGAGCATCGCCTTTTTTAAACAAATAACTTTTGAAATTTTTAAAAAATCTGGATAGGTTCCTTGTGTAAAACAAGAATTTATAACGTGACATAACAGTATCGCTAACAAATGTTTACACTTTTTTATTATTGAAATTGAAATATTATTATGACCAGTTGAGTATGAGTTTTCCAAATTACTTTAATACAGGAATATTGTTTTCACTTTTTTTTTTATTGTTTTGATTTTTTGAGGTGATAGATGTTGGTAAATTAATAAAATATGAGTTGTAATTGTTCGCAATTTCCGTTTTATCTGTAAGCAAATTATTATTTATAATTATTTAGTTTTTTAGAAGATACTCGTAGCCCTAAAGTTAGCCAATTTTTGTTCTTATTGGTATTAATATTTTTGGTGCGAAATGGATAACAAATATTATAATAATTTTTCACAATATTTATAAATGATTTTAATTTATTTTCAGTAGTTTGTTCCTTTAGTACTTCTTGCCAGGTTTCGGCCTTGAGGAATTTTTTATTGTTTCATGATACTGTTTTTTGTAAACGATTTAATTTTAATTTGTTGAACTGAATCTGTAGTAGATATTGGAAAAATAATTTCTTGGGCAGAGTGATCTGAAAATCCAGTATGTATGATATTTGTGCAACTCATATTATTATTAAAATTTGTTGGTATGTAATCTACAGCAGTTTCCGAATTTTGATATATCCTAGTTGGTTCCTCAAAAACTGAATGCTTATAAAAAGAATTTATAAGGTCCTTTAGTACAACTGTATCATTATTTTCACAAAGAAAATTTATAGTTAGATCACTACAAATAATTATCTTGTTTACATTACTGTTACTAATGATATTATTTAAACGTTCCTCAAGTTCTTGAAAAAATAAATTAACGTCAGAATTTGGTGTCCTATGAATAGATAATATACAATAATTAATTTCAGAAATTGAAAATGTTATAGCAGCACATATTATTAAATGCAAAAAGGTAGTGGGCTTAAAAAAATTTGAAAAAAAAACGTTTCAAATAAACTTCTATTGTTTCGTTAGTGACTATTTTACTATATTATGTACAAAGATATTAAGTACAATGGCTTGAAATTAGTTATATTTCTGTTTCTATGAAGTAACTTTTTTTAAGGGTTCTGTAATATAAAATTACAAATAATTCTGATACTTCACATATAAACCTGTTCATTTTTACATAGAGTTGGGCCAAGAGAGGGATAATAAATGTTCACACAGTTTTATACCAGTGATCATACATATTTTTTATATTAATGAGGAACGGATACATAATAGAAGTAAAGCAGCCTCCTAATATTAAAATAAATGGCAATTTGACAGCTTGACTGTACATTATTTATCCAGAATCTTCGACTTCCACAACATCAAGAGTTTCGCAATTTAAACAAATCAGATTTTTTGCTATGCAAATTTAACACAAAGTAATACAACCTTACACTAACTAACTGATGACTGTAAATTAGTGGTTGCCATTTATTTACGGCGTTTTATCAATCCTGTGCAACGTATGTTACATAAAATACAATTTGTCACAAGTTGGACTAAGAGGGGTCATTTAGTGGCCACCGTAACAATCTTACTACACTACGAGAAAATGTACTACTAAAGCAGTTATTATGGTATCTAATAGAATGTTAGATTAAGAACAAGTCCATTTTTTTTACATTCTTTAGAACAGGTAATTAACGAATTTCAGACAAAAATTAGAAACTGTGGATACTTTTTCACCACTCTAGGATTAAAAGGTACTAAATAATGAAAAGATTACATTAAAAATGACTCATTATACTTTTTTATATGCTTCGCTTCGTGGTCGAGTGATAAGGACATTTACCTATTATTCCGAAGTTTCGGGTTCGATCCCTGGAGCCGGGATTTTTTCTGAAGCAGAAATTAATCCTAACACACTCGGTTTTGAGTGTAAGTCCATTGTCTCTAAATATGTAGCCCTCTCCCACACAAGGTAGGTATCTCGAGATACCTTTTAGAGATACCTATTACCTGGGGTGATTTTGTTTGACGATCGACTACACGTCTAACCATTGTCAAAGAGAATCATTTTGATATGTCTATCGATATTAAAATAAAAATAATCGCAGTCGACGACATCCGATTTTACTTCCTTATTATGAGTAGTTTCAACGATACAATTAGAAAGGTAATTAAATTATCAGATTAAGAATGCTGAACATAAATTTTGTATTATTTGATGATACCCTATTAACACATTTTTGATTGTGTTACATAACTTGTATAATCGTCACTGCAATTGGCGTAAATATCAAACCACAATTCAATTTGCTGGTTATTTTGCGATAATTCTCCGCATTAACTAGGTGGTTATCGATGAGATATTAAAGTTTTTGTCCCACTCATTGACTTGCCTTCAGAACCATGTAATCTCAGCGAGACTGCATAGAAATCGTAATTGATGTGATCTGTTTGATAATTGTAGAATATAGTCGAGTCAATGAATCCAAAACATCGTCAAAACTTTGGAAGTCAGAAGAACTGAACCAATTTCAATGACACTTTTTAAAACATTTCTTATATTAAATTATTTAAAGTCAGAAATATTTCGGCAATCGGATACAATTTTTGGACTTAATTTCGAAAATTTAGTATTTTTAAAATTTTGTATAATATAGAAATTTCATATATTAAGTACGATTTTGTACAAGAAAATATTATGCTGTCAAAATAAGGATTTGCGGGAATTTTACCGAAATTTTCCAAAATAGGAGAAATTTTTTTGTATATTTATTGAAATTTTTTATACAAATGTATAATCTAGGTGTTTCTTATATTAAACTATCACAAAATGTTCCGGAAAATTTACAAAATTTTTCCTGAAATTTAAAAATTATGAATAATAAATAATTTTTTTCAAGAAAATTATATCTTTGGAGTCTTTAGGGTCGCTGATTATAATTTCTTATCAGAATTGAGATTTTCTTAATAATTTTCCAAAAATTTTCCAAAATTGTGCACGAAACTTAATACTTTTTATTATTTTTTATATAATTACTGGAATCTTAGGTGAACCATGATTGTGAGCAAATTTTACGATTGAGTTACCGGAAATAAAATTAAAATATGAAATTTTGATGATTATTACGTGTATGATATAAAATATGAGGATAAAATTCCGGGGAGAAATTAGCTGTAAAATGGAAAATGTATTTTAAATAATTATACAAAATTTCGTTACGACTCAATGAATATTTTTAACAAATGTATTTTCAGTAAACGTTCTTTGCGACTAACGTACAGCTGACACGCGGAAAATCCGGAGAAAAACTGCTGTATAATTGAATAAATTAAACTTAGGGACCTGCAAATTTCAGAATCGTTAAGTCAATACGTCTTAAATTAGCACACACAATTTATTTAAAATTGAATAATTATTTGTAAAACGGCAAACGTGATGCGAGCGTATAGGAAATTTTGGAACAAAATTTATTGTAAAATGAAAATAATGCAAGTAACGTGATTTAAATTACGAACAAATATGATTTTATGGTGTATGAATTTATCATATTGATAATATATTTCTTTTAAATTAATAAACAAACTTAAAAACACATGCAGTTCAATTATTTTTGATACACACTTAGGATAAATCACATATAATTATCTTTGCCATATTTTTTCACTTCGATATTTCTTTGCACCTTTTTTATTTATTTTAATAATTAATTTACTTCTTTATAATTATTCTCTCTAATAACTAAAATTTTCAATAATAAAAATACTTCTTTCATAAATTTCTAACGCTGAAAACACATGTATTCACTCCGAAAAGCATAAAAATACAGTAGACTATTTTTTTAAACAATTAATTAAATTTGAAAATTAACATTTTTCCATGAAAATTCTGTTGCTTATTCACTCAAATATTATTTCTTATACAACAGTTTCAAAAGAAAAATCACACTTGATTAAATATCATCAAAAAAAATTATGTTTTTATTCACTTTTTAATTGTCTAAACAATATAAATATTTAAGTCCGACAGCCAGAATGTCTCTGATTTCAAATAATGTAGTGTAACAAACATTTTAAAAAAGTTTTAGCAAAGTTGATTCAGTTTTTGTGGGTTCCAAAGTAAAAACTTTCTATGACTCGACTAATAGTGAAATCTGAAGGTGCAATTTGAATGCGGGTTTTATTATACAACAGAATGTATAAAATTATTTACTAAACAAATGGTTTTCTTTCACTTTCAAGAATCTAGTGTATTTTATTTCATCTCCTTTTCGATGTAAGAATGAGTATGTTTTTACAATGGCGGCTAGTGAAATTTAGGGTGTCATATCTTATTGTTAGTATTTGAGCAAGGGATGCTTTAACTTTTTTCTTGGATACACAAATTTGAGTGATTTACCTGTCAACAGATAAGTGATTACTTTATTAGTGGTTTTAAACTAGAAGTAGCATAATTAGATTGACCAAAATATCCTAAATTAATATTTTTATTCATTTCATTTTTGTCAAGATCACAATCCCGGTGACAGTAGGTCTAAAAAAAAAAAAATGCTGAGATTTGTAAAGCAACCTCGACCATTCTGGATAATTCTAAAATATATAGGCATAAGAACTATACAGTGCATTCACAATGAAAGGAATAAATTCAATATAATCTGAACAACGTGGTTTTGCCAAAAACGCTCGGATACGTCGATTTGCAATTTTGAATTGGCACATTTTGAATCATCCGGTAAGTCAGTGTCACTTCCGGTTTTTCCGGAAGTGACATCAACTTTGCTATTTTAAATGTAACACATTGTATTTTTGTACGGATTTGTATAGACGATAAAAAGACATTTCCAAAGATGTAGTAAACACATCTTTATTATGAATGCTTTTTGTATTATTTACAAACTTACTGCACTAACTGTCTAAAAAATGTTTCTAAGTTAATACATGTTCAATGTGTTGCCCGTTTACTTCAATGCATTTTTGAATTTGAATAATTATTTCTCGTTGAACATTGTGAATCATTTCTGGTGAGATTAGTCGGATTTCCTGGGGTATTCTTCCTTTTAAGTCATTAAGGTTGTTAGATTAGTTCACATAGACTTTGGATTTTAAATAATCCCATAAAAAAAAATCTAAAGGGGTTAGATCAGGTGACCTCAGCGGCCACTCAATAGGTCCCATCCTACCAATCCATATATTGGAGAAGGTTGCATCTAGAAATTAACGAACAGCGATCGCATAGTGGGGAGGTGCTCCGTTTTGTTGAAACCAAATTATATCATTTGGTACGTCAGGGTCCTGTGAGTTGGGAAACATATCAGCTAAAGCAGGAATAAGTTCGAATTGAAGAAACTCTAAATAGAGTTCTCCGTTTAGTGTTTCTTCAAAGAAAGAAGGCCCAATAATTCGATTGCCGACGATTCCTGCTCATACATTAATTTTCTGAGGATATTGTGTGTGAACTTCTTGCATCCAATGACGATTTTCTGTCGCCCAGTATCTGCAATTTTGTGTATTTACATGAAACAGAAAGTGGCCTCATCAGAAAAAAGAATGTGTTCTATTAAATTTAAATTTTCATTGTACCATGTATTTGCTCGCAGAATTGCATTCCTCGATCAGAATCGTCTTCGGACTCTGATGAATTTTGGTAAAAAAAATTAAAAATTTTTATTCCATTTCTGCACGAATCTCAACGAATTATAATAAAAAAACATAACTTTATGAAGAAAAATCTATTGGCATGTCTGTAGTATCGCGATAGCAGCCACAGTTTTTGAGATAAAGTTTTCAAATTTGGTATACATGGTCTAAAGGACAAAGACAATGATAAATTCGGTGATTAGCAAAATTGGCCAGCTGAAAGGGGGTCCACGGCACCCAAACTTTTTGTATTTGCCTTTACAAAAAAATTTATTCTTGATGAAAGATTATAAATCATGTCTACGATATTAAGCTAATAACATATATTTTCCAAGTATTTAAATAAAGCTGATGTAAACTGAAATTTTTACACATTTGACATCATAATATGGGGTTAGGATAAATTTAACAGGATGACATTTGAAATGTCCAATTTAGTTACAAAAATGCCAATGTTAATAAGAAGAAATTATTAAAACATGTGACATGAATTATTAGTGACAGTATCGAATGACGATGAATACATTTTTTAAAAATTTTAATGAAACATTCAAGATACGCTATTAAAATTTAATTGAGGTAAGTGAGGAATTAAATTGTATGATTTTTTTAGATCAGGATGATATATACAGGTATAGGAAAGTTATGTGCTGGCCACATCAGATATTTTCATTATAGTTCGTCGAGATTCGTCCAGAAATGCAATAAAAAGTTTTAATTTTTTTGTACCTTTTTTCTCTTTTCATTCATTATGTTTCTTCTGGTGGTACTACATTCACCAAATTTAATGTGTCACCCAAATGTTGTTGAAAACCTTAATTGCCAAATTTGGGAATTCTTCCATTAGTATTTTTTGAGTTATCGTTTCGCTTGAAATAATGTTTCTCATTCCATCTACTGTGAAAGGAATAATCAAAAAATTCGAAAGTACTGGTTGGGTTAGTGGTGTGAAACACATGACATGAGCTCGTATAGGTCGTTCAAAACAAGACATTATGGCAGTTTGCGAGAGCGTGGCCCAGAGTCCAGGGACGTCGAATCGTCATCGTGCACAAGAATTGGACATTACAACAGCCACTCTTCAGCATATTCCCACTAAAGATTTGCATCTCCATGCCTACAAAATCCAATTGACTCAACAACTTCTGCCAACAGACCATGCACAGCGAAGAGTTTACCAATTGGATCCTTGAACAACAAGAAGTGATTGCCGATTTTGCGGATAAAATCATTTTCAGTGATGAGGCCTATTTTCACCTCGATGGCTTCGTTAATAGGCAAAACTGCCGCATTTGGGGCTTAGAAAATCCACGAATGATTCACGAAAAAAGCAATGCTTCCAAAACGTGTCACTGTTTGGTTTGCATTGTGGTCTGGAGGGATCACTGGTCAGTTTTTCTTCGAAGACGAGGTAAGTAATTCAGTAACGGTGAATGACGAACGTTATTGTGCTATGATAACCCAGCTTTTTATGCCTCAATTGGAAGATATTGCTCTCGACGATATGTGGTTTCAGCAGGACGGGCCACTTGCTATAACGCCTGTGATACACTGACGAACTTGCACCAGTCTTTTCCTGGTCGTGTCATCTCTCTGTTTGGTGACCAGAATTGGCTGCCACGCTTTTGCGATTTAACACCTTTGGACTTTTGGCTGTGGGGTTATCTGAAGTCACAGATTTATAATAACAAGCCCGCGACAATCGAAGCATTGAAGGCCGAAATTAGACTAAATTCCGCCACATGTAGCAACACCGCTATTCAAAATTTCGCCAAATGATTACGCATGTACCAGCGAAGTCGTGGCGGCCATTTACTAGATGTAATGTTCCATACATAACTCCCAAATGTCTGCATTATAACTCAATAAATATTTCAATACTTTGCTACACAAAACCATGCTTTATTGAACCTTGAAATATTGCTCTCTTTGCACCCTTTATTAGGTAATGAAGTAAAAATTTATGAAATTGTTAGTAGTTCTATAATTTCGTGAATCAATAGCAATACGACAGTCACGTTATATCACTTACGTGGTAACAAAGCTAATTTTATTCAAAACCACATTAAAAATTTTAGTTTATTACAGTTTTCTACGAAACTATTGTACAATAATAAAACTAGTATAAAAGCATCATACACATTTTAACAAGTTAACGAAGGATTTATTTATAGGAAACATACAAAACGAGTAATAAACAAATGAAATTATAAAGGTATGCTGTATGAATCTTTATTATAAAAGAGATACATCGCTAAGAGTCTAGACTTGTTTTTATCCATTAATGTTTTTTAACATGTTGAGTTTTGTGGAACCTTTTGTATTTTGATTAGTAATTTTTTGCTTTATATTTTTAATTTCAATTTTATGAGTATTTAAATTTATGTTTATAAAGATATAGAAACATTAGTAAAATTATTATATGTCATTAGAGCACAACTTGTAATAAACACCGTGGATTTTTTTGATTCGATGATTAAATGAAATTAAGGGATTTTAAATAACATAATAGAATATAATATATAATAAAGCTAGCAGTTTACTATAAATATTAGTTTCATAATATACATATTTGAAACAGTATGGACAACTGAAGTATAACCTCTTTAATTTTGACTCATTATTAATAACTAAAGTTGGCCGAGGTCATCTGGCCGACAGAGCCGTCATATGACTCATATGTTTACATCATATCATAATACTTGAATAAGTACAATAAATGGAAATAAATTTTAACAATAATGTTACATTTTACAAAAATTTGTATAAAACTCACCCTTTTAAGCAGATTTATGAAGTACTTTGGTTGTCGTCATCACAAAGTGGGGAAGATCTATAGTATAATAGCATCAGGTATGTTTCTACAGCTGTCTCCGTCAGCGATGTTCGCTTTGGTGAAAAAATATGTTTTTATTTTGAAAATGATCGTTCGACATCTACGGATGTAATACAGGCATAAGTAAAACAATCTGTGAACTCACTTAACGAAGCTGTAGATGCACCATCACAAATTTGTCTTAATTTGCTAAAATCAGGATCTTTCTGTAATACACTCTCGAATTTTTCACTAACGTGATTATTTTTTGCGTCATTTATAGCCTGTAGCTGTGTATTTACGTCGTCCACTATTTGCAGCGATTCCACTAACGACAACGAACTATTTTGCAATTTTTCTATTGCGTCGTGTAGTCCTCTATAATTGTTATTAATAGTTTCAAGGGAAACGTCTTGAAAGCTTGTCTGGCTTTCCCTAATAGCTGCAGCCTCGTTAGGGTTGAACTGTAGTATCACAGCTTTTATTTGTTGAAAATATTCAACATAATAAAAAGCCGCTTTCAACCACGTTCCCCAACGTGTAAGAATCGACTCTGGTGGTTCAGGGATACCAGGACACTGTCTGTGAAATGCTCGAAATCGTTTAGGAGATTTGAGAAATACTTTTTTTGTATTTGCTATTAATGCATCTACCTCTGGAAAACATTTTCGAATCGTTTCTGCCACAAGATGTAACGCATGAACTTTACACGTAACATGTAAAAACCTACAATTGTCTCTTTGAAGAGAACGGCCTACCACGCGCATTGTCACGGCTCCATCAGTCACAAACATCAATACTTGACTTGTTGAAAGTTCAAATTTTTCGAATGTCTCCAACACCACACGCGTAATTATTTCGCCAGTACACGCAGTTAGTCTTTTACTAGCTAGTAAAAGTGGAAATGTTGGTTTAAGAAGTTCCAGTACACGTACTATAATATTTAAAATTGGATTTTTTTTTACAATCTGTCGTCTCGTCAATACATAACCAGAGCCGTGTATTTCTTAATCCACATTTAATCCTATTTGCAATGTCTTCACGAACAGCTGGAATATATCTACGTAACGATGTACGACTTGGTAAGTTCACCTGGGGATTGTATTTATTCCAAAACTCCCAATGGTTGTTTATCCAGTATGTGTAGCGGAATATTACAGGCTATTAACATTAACAATAAATCAAACATAAACTGAGTTGTCAAAGGCATGCCATTTTTTTTATTTTGATGTTGCACGGTATTGATATGACGACGACAATCTGTTTTGTGTCAGCACATTAAGTCTTGATTGCAAACTTTACAAATTATTTTGCATCCGTCATAGAATAAATCCGGAAATTCACCGATAAATTTATTCACTGTGTCCGCACACGGTCGTTCTTTACCCTTTGGCGTGTTTGACATTATGTATAATTTATAGGTACAACCTCATGCATTAACCTTTCAAATAAGACTGCAGCGTAAATCACTTCTAAATCGGCACGTGTGACGCCAGCACAAGACCGTGGCTGTACTCCAGCCACCTCGGCCAGCTTTATTAATAACTTACATAGACCTCCGATCCACAAGAAGCGAGATTATCGAGAAAAACAGTTTTTTTTTTCGCTTTTTTTATATCTTGTAACGCTAGCACGATATCTATGGGAGACAGTCACATGTTGTTTAAAACGACGAAACGTCTATTAAAAAAAAAACACTTATTTATTCGGCAGTTTGCAATTTTTTACGCCAAAACTTACTGGGGTTATTTACAAAATTTGTGGAGCCTAAAAAAATGAATTTGACCTATTAGTAAAAAAGTTCTCCCATAACTCTTATGGAGCCTTAAAGAAGAAAACTTTTATTTTTTGATTCAACTTTAAAACCAATTGAAGAAGAACTTTTTTATTCAGGCAGGTCAGTTTTAAACGGATTATTGTGACCTAAAGACACTGTAACTAGTGCAACTGATCCTATTATTTTTCAAACCTTTGTAACAAATCAAATCTATTGGGACAGTGAATTGCTTTAAATACATTGTTAGACAAAATAAAGCTAAACGTGTCAGACAACAAGGGGGATAAGAACTTTTCCAATATGATATTAAAATTAAATAAGATTAATGACACATTCACAAACTGTGCAAAGTTGCTTAAGGAAACAGGAATTGTTAGACTTGAAGAAGGGATCAGCGGAAAAGGGAGTGAGAAATGAAATGTAATTGAGGATGTAACACAAAAGATTAAACTAAGACCTCTCCAATCTTACAGAAAACTTTCTCAAGGGATAGCTATAATTAGATCTAGGCCGCAATAAAGCAGAAAATACGTTTACTCTTCGGAACAGCGTTTGCATTACTTAACACTTTTTTTAGAAGCCCATGGAGATTGACCATGATCATCACTCACTCTGTTACATAATATACAGGGTGTCTCACCAGGAACTACAACGATCGATACAGGGAAAACTGTGTACCAGAAAATTTTGAAAATTTAGAGAATTAGTAATGGCAGTGTGGTCAATCCAACTAAAATAATTACAAGCATCTGGCACTTCCGGTTATACCGGAAGTCGATACAAACTTGCTTACTTTAATTAGAATACCCTATATGTTTTAGGATTTTCGAAAAGAGAATAAAATTTTTAGTCAACAATATGTGGGATACCCTATGCCTAAACCTAGCCATTTCAGAAATATTTGACATTTAAAAAAAAATTGACAGGTGTAGTGGTTTATAATAACCTTTATAACTTTCTTCGTGTAAAAGATACTCATTTGATTTTTGGCATGCAGAAAGTGCATTAGGTGAGCTACGCTCTACAATTTAAGGAAATTCAATAATAGTATACCAAGTGTTTTATTTCTGACATTATTTTTTTTGACATTACAAAATGTAATGTCAAAAATGGAACACTTGATATACTATTATTGAATTTCTTTAAACTGTAAAGCGTAGCTCACCTTATGGTCTCTCTGCATGCCAAAAAGTAAATGAGTGTCTTTTAAATAAAGAAAGTTATAATGGTTACACCTGTCAAAATTTTTTTTAAAATGTCAAATATCTCTGAAACGGCTGGGTTTAGCCATAGGGTATCCTACATGTTTTTGATTCAGAATTTTATTCTCTTTCCGAAAATCCTAATTTCCATTTAAAATAAGCAAGTTTGTATCAACTTCCGGTATAACCGGAAGTGCCAGTTGCTTGTAATTATTTTAGTTGGAGTGGCCACATTACCGTTAGTAGCTCTCTATATTTTCAAAATTTTCTGGTGCGTACTTTTCCCTATATTGATCGATGCAGTTCATGGTAAGACACCCTGTGGAGAGTGTAGTGCTTTAATTTTCTTAATCGATTTTATGATGAGCTGTGACCTAGTAATTTGGCATAAACAATTTTAGTATTTTTTTGATTTAAATATCCAATAAATGAACTTGTTTTACATATTTATCACCGTTGCATATACTTCGATCAACTCAATTAAATCAACTAATTTGATCAAATAGACTAATCAAACTAAAAAAGAAAATTTAAGCGAAACCAATTCGAACAACCAGTCTAAATAAAACTAGTTAATAAACCAATCCTTTTTGTTTTGACAGCTTTTCCACTTTCTTGGCCTTAAGGCATCTGAATTAAAATTTAACATGCTTGTGTTGAAGTTAGCAAACTTAATCAAAGGATATGGGCGCTAGATTGTTAGATGAGACATATCAAATGCCAGGTATGTGCTTTTAATGGTAAATAACATTATCAATGTAACGTCAATAAGCGAAAAAAATGAAATGTGCAGTCGCCTATCTTAAGACAGGATGCTATAGACAATTCTCTGAAGATACGCAGCTCACAGACGAAAGCATCCAAAGACATCTAAATGTCGGAATGACATATACATACTTGGATGTGCATCAAAGACTCATTCAGGATGTGAAACAAATAAAGGATTCTGTCCGGGCCAGTACATGTGCCCCAAAAAATTTTTTCGTTCGAACTTTCAAAAAAAGAACCAGCTGTCTGCAACTAACATGCTTGCAGTTCTAATTCTGGACTAATCTTTTGGAGTAATGAAGTGAAGTATGGATGAACCAATTAGACAGAGAACAAGATGAATATTCAGAGAAGTATTCATTCTAGATACTCCACCACTCGTGTGTACCTCTCATTCAACGGGGGAACCGAGGACTAGACCTCGAAGCCTGGAGTGTAAGCATCGCAAAGCTGTATATAATGTGATATGTAACATACTCAGAAGCTCAGATTCTCTCTTGCGGTTCGTAAAACGCCATGGCGTGTGGGCAGGATTATTCAAAGCAGTAAAAAATAGCCGCAAATGATCTCGGTGTCATATTGGATACCAGACGAGGTGTTGATGTAAATTTAATTACTCAGTTTCAGTCAAATCGTTTGAAACCCGCATCAGATCTTCTAAACAGGGATATTTGTTTCAGTTCGTTTTCAAGAACGAAAAATGCCATATTTATTGAAACTACTCATTTATACAGTCAGGATGAATCATTCCCAAACCGATAAGCTTGATAACGTCCTCCTTGACTACCAAACCAAGGTTATATATGTCAATGAGTTCTCGGTATCTGTTGAGAAAAACATCAACATGAAAGAGGGGAAAAAACGGACCAAATATTGTGATATCCAGTACAAGTGCTGTGTACCTAGGTCAAGAGGTCATTCTCATCAGCGCTGTACTAGAAGGGCTAAAGCCTAAGCTGCTTTTGAGATTAAGTAACATTCCACACTGACAAAGATCATTTGAGTGGTTGACAGGCAAAATGTAGAAAGAGGTCATTATAGGTTCTCGTCAGCTGCACATGATTCCGCAATCTATGGTCACTAATACTGTGGGATATATAAACTGGCTGTAGTTAATTTACCGCTGTGACTCCCATGTGAATTGGGGTGATGGAAAAATTGTCCGGCTTTGGGAATACCGAAGAAAATATTATCTTATTGTTATTTTAATAAACTCTTTTTTTGGTTTGACCCAACACTGGACAGCCATTCCATAACTTCCCCGTAGGCTTAGTGGCCGCAGATTCCAATTGTTTAGTCGAGTTCCTCAACAATAAGGCCTTCCAATAAGGCTCCTCCAATCTATCTCTGGCTTATATTTGAACGACGTCGCTTATGAGAAGCAATTCCTCGATTCCGATCTTGAACCGGAGGCTCAGGGTCTCCAGGGTGGTTAGCCCTGGGATACATGGCCGACAGCTGTCATGTAAAGTTGGCTCTGCCTGTCCAGGTTGCACCACGTTGAGGTTGCCGGTCCGAATTTAAATTTTGTGTTTTTATTATTATTAATATTTATACTACAATTTCCAGCAACATACATTTTTTTAATCTCTTTATTTATAGTAGATTTAGTCTCCCACCTTTTCAAACTAATCTTCTAGATACACTAATTTTCCATTAGTAATCCGTCATATTTTGTAGGATAAGGCAAAGAAGGGACCAGCAGCTGAAGAAGTTCCTCTTTTTAAAGATCCACAAATGGTTTATCTGCCCTACAGCATTGTTGCGCAGAAATGGAAACGACCATCTGAGATTTACCCTGACGTAAGTATTTTACTACACTGAGAAAAAAGGTTTTGCAACGTTAAGTTCTTTTCTGTTAATTCAATTACTTGTTCATAATGGCTTTCCAACACAATGATAAATGTTATTACTACCTATAGATGCCCTTTGTTCAATTCAAATTGGTGTGTTATACAGCTATACACAACTTGTGTTTCATCGACAGAGTTTGAGTTAAATAAAGAGAGTGGCGTGTTAAGATAAGTTTACTTTACTGTTAAGCGTTTCTGAATAGTTTTCTTTTGCTCAGAGTAACAAAAAAAATTAACGCTTCTACTCGGGGTTACTCCCGATCTTCATATTGTCGTTATGAGGATTTAGATGCATTCTGTTTCTCTTAAGCGGCCTACACACATTGAAACATGTTGCGATGCACGCATCGATTCCTAAGTTTCATGAAACTTGCATCAGTTTTAGTTCTCCCCCACATTACTAAGATACGTCGATACCAGACTACATATATATATATATATATATATATATATATATATATATATATATATATATATATATATATATATATATATATATATATATATATATATATATATATATATATATATATATATATATATATATATATATATATATATATATATATATATATATATATATATATATATATATATATATATATATATAAATTCATTTATTTATCTAAAGAAGATAGTAAATACAATTAATACACATAGTGACATATTAGACGTATGGTTTCAACATGACAGAATAATATAAAAATACAAAAAAGATACAATAGTAAATAAAAATAGCATTAAAAATAACTTAACTAAACAAAAATTGCATTGAGAACAACTTAACTACTCGTAGATTACTAAGCAGTAATTTTTTTTTAAGTATAAAAGTTGAGATTTAAATTGTTGAGCAGTTTTACTGGCCTTAATTTCATGAGGAAGAAGATTGAACTGTACAATTCCCTTGTGGAACAAACTTTTCATAGTACTACTCTTAGTTGTTCTTTTTACATAAAAATTATTTGTAATTGTCGTACGAGTGTTACGTAGGTGTACCTCAGTAACAGGCAATAACTGTCGTACTAGATAGTCCGGTAAAATATTATTAATCATCTTAAAAATGAAAGTCATAGTTTAGAAGTAAAGAAATTGTTCAATGTTAAGCCAGTTCAATGTATATAGCATCATTTGACTACTTGAGAACCTGTTGCATCTTAATATTACTCGCATTGCCTTATTTTGAAGAACCTGCAACCTACTAAAATTTGTACAACTTACATATAACACTGAACTGCAATAGAGAAAGTGAGGCAATATTAATGTATTATACTGTTAACTTTGTGGACATTGATATAAATGGAGCAACTCTACTGAAAAATCCTATCTTTTTGCCAATTATTTTTGATATGTATTCAATGTGCTTATTAAATTTCAATTCCCGGTCAATTACTCGACCTAAGTATTTTATTTCCTGAACAAGCTCAACTTTTCATTATTTATTAGAATATAGATTTAAACTGATAAATTTATTGTACAAATAATTATTACCCACAAACATAAATTTAGATTTCAATTCATTTACCTTAAGATTATTGATTTTAAATTTTTCTGTCAAAACCTTTAATTCTAAGTTTACAGTAGCTACCATCTCTTCAAAATTAGTATTTTCATAATAGATAAGGGTGTCGTCAGCAAATAGATGGTTTTTACATTTCCCAACACATTCCCAAGGTTATTTATATAGAGAATAAATAATAAGGTACCAAGAACACTACCTTGAGGGACTCCAAAGTTATTTAGTATTTGCTTAGATAAATTCCCATTCATTTTTGTTATTTGGTACCTATTAGTTATATAACTTTCAATCCAACTTAAGACGATGTGATCAAATTCTTATCTTTTTAGTTTTAATAGTAGTATTTTACGGTTGATTGTTTCAAAAGCTCCTTAAGATCTACGAAAACTGCGCAAAGTCCGACCTCTGCTGTATCCAACGACTCCTTCCACTCAGAAATCACCAATTGTAATGCCGTTTCACACGAATGTTTGCCACGAAATCCCGATTGGTATGTACATAGGATATTAGTTTGAGTTTATGTAACTAATTACTTGATTGTAAACTACTAAATCCACATTTTTTTCACAAAATGACAACATATTTACTGGTATCAAATGCTCAGCTAAATTTGTATTAGGTAATTTTGGTATTGGTACCACTACAGAATTTTTATAACATTCAGGCATAACACCCTTTTCTAAACTCAAATTAATCAGATTTAGAAAAGGATAGCCTAGTATATGGAACAACTTACATCATGAAACCAGGGAGTCGATGCAACGCTTTATAAGCAAATGCATACACTGTCTGTTTCGTATATGTTTTTCCAATATCACACTGTATTAGCACGTATTTGAATAACTCATACAAGATTTCAGAAACTGGCATACCTACAAAATATTTAAAAACAAGATTCCTGAGACTTTATTTACGTTTCTCAAGTAAGCTATGAATTTCTATAAATACAGCTTTCTGCTTACAGGCAATTATCTTAATGCTACACGCGTATCCACAAGAGGAAATCCTTATATTTCAGCAACACTAACTCCTTTCTTCCTTCCAGATCCCTTTTATAAAAGTCAAATACACACTTCAAAGTTTTTATTTATACAAAAACAGACCCTTTCAATTTTCCGTGTTAAAAGGAATCCGGTATAAGTTGTCTATATTAAAGAGGAATATATGTCTTGTAGCAGCATTCTGATTTAATTATCGTTTCCTACAACATTCAAATCGCTATACCGGGCATATTTGCTAATTAAGTCCCTAATGTGTTTATTAAATATACAAGAATCCCCCCTACCTTCCACGATGCTACTAATTAATTGATTTATTAGGCCTTCTGGCCTAAAAGACCTTTGTGAGGAACATGTTAGGGAAATGGCTTATTTGGAATGGTGGTATAACCAATACAAAGGCTGGAATATTCAGGGAGATCCGGAGTCGTGTACAGGGCAATGGATGGCTTTAAAGATATTTGCTACTACAACGCACAGGGGTACAAAATGAACATTTCTCTGCAAAAAATCTGTAACTTTGTTATTGCTAGACCAATTTACATAAAATTTGGTACGCATATCAGGAAAAGGTTAAAGTGTAATGTAATCAAAGAAAATTTACAAAATTATTATAAATTCTTTATTTAAAGAAATATATAACAAATTATATTTAACATTTTGTGTTGCAAATTTTATTTTTCTGTCAATTATTATGAAATGTGATACATAAGGGTTTTTTATGTCGCTAAATTTGAATATAACATCAGAAGTGTAAGATTCATCCTGGCAAATTTAATATATTGGACCGAAATTCCAATTTTCCACAATTTATTTTGAATTTAAGTTCAAGCTTTAAGTCCCTGATTATCCGTTTTACAATACATATATTTGATATTATGAAGGCTTTAACAATTAAAATGAAAAAGTTGATAAGATGTTTATTGATAAGTAAGTATTCAGTAATACAGGTATGGCATAAATGATTGGACTTATGTGGATAATATGGGGTTATCGTAAAGTAAAGGATCTATTTTAAATTCTTATATAGTTTTAAGAAATTATGCTAGTAGCAGAAAGTAAACAGAATTTAGTTGCCTCAATAATTAGATTTTAGTGTATCTATGGAAAACAAAAGAATTGTCGTGACAACTATTGATACAAGTGTCAAACGAAATAATCGTAATTTAGAGAATTGTTCTCAAAATAAAACTGGCGTAACGTAAATTGTAACAATTTCAATATGGATCTGCAAACAAGAATTGGTTTAGTGCAATGTTTTTATGAAGGCGGTAAAAATTACACTACTGGATTACGAGGACTTCGTACGAAAATGGGTTTGAGAGCAGGGCCGTGCAAAATGAAGGCGTATCGTAATTTGATTAGCAAATTTGAAAGAACAGGGTCTGTAAAAGACCTTCCGAGGTCAGGAAGACCTAGAATTAGTGATGTCCAAGTTGCAGAAGTTCTTCAGGAAAATCAAAACGTAGCCAATACTAATCCGTTAGCAATCAGTAATGTGAATGCGATATCAAAACGATTACAAATTCCATACACCACGGTTTGGAAAATTTTCGGAAGATCCTAAAAATGTATCCCTATAAACTGCAACTGCTGTTTGAATTAAAGGACGCAGATTTTGCTCTCAGATACGATTTTTCATTACACGTATTGGCTCAGATGGAAATTGAACCCGAATGGTTATCCCGTAATTTATGGACAGATGAGGCCCATTTCTTTCTTAATGGTGGAATTAATACTCAAAACTGTCGAATGTGATCAACAGAAAATCCACATGAAATCGTTTAGCAAGGCCTTCATGACAAAAAGTCACCGTTTGGTACGGTTTCACAGCTAATTTCATCATTGGTCCATACTTTTTCGAGGAAATACAGAATGGGGAGGCCGTATCTGTAACCGTCACTGGTGAAGGATACCTGCAAATGTTTAGGGATTATGCAATTCCACAGTTGCAAAACGAACACGAAGGAATTGAAAACATGATTTTTATGTAGGATGAAACACCTCTGCACATTTACCGACCAGTTAAAGGATTGTTAACTGCGGTTTTTCAAGATCGTGTTATAAGCAGACATTTTGTAAATTCATGGCCACCAAGATCACCTGATATTAACCCAGCGGATTACTGGCTGTGGGATTATTTAAAAAATTTGGTGTTTTGAACACGGCCAACAATGCTGGAGGAATTAAGAGGGCTAACCGAACCAGTGTTTGTAAGGTAATATTTCAAAATTTATTTCTTCCATAAGGTTTGGTCAAATTACACCAAATTTGGAGGATCAGTAGTTGAAAGTGTACTAGAGGGTACATGTATATCTATTTTAATTAATTTTCACTTTATGTAGGGAAAATTTATACTGTAAATATAAGTGAAATTTGAACGTGATTAGCTCCTGAATTATGATATCAATCGGTAAAATTCGAGGTAAAATTCATACATGTCTTCTAGAATGAATCTTCATAATTATGCTCAGCAAGTTTCAAACTTTTTATTCCGTACTATTTGGTTAAAATGAATTTTCTAAATAAGTATCTTTGTCACTACAAATGGAGCAAGGAAGTGTTACCTCTATCGGGAATCGCACCTAAATGAAGTCGGTGAATAAAACGTCCAGTGAAGGTATAGTCAAGAGAAAAATTATTCAGCGGCGCATGTATAAAAATTTTCTAAAGAGTGACACAGCTATCCGAAGCTTTTTCCCGACTAGGCCCCTTAAAGGACAATATTAGAGAGCAAATTCGAGCAATTCAACCAGAAATGTTGAATAGTGCTGTATAAAATTTGGAGGAACGGTTGGTAATATTACAACAATAAAATGGAAGTCATATCGAGCATTTGTGGTAACTAGTGTTTGACATCAGAAATCCCATTATGTAAGCAACTAGATTCCATTTACTTTTTGTTATTAATTTGATTTGTTAAGAATATATAATAAGTTGAAATATATCCCTTACTTTATAATCATCCGTTATATAATTTGTGATACATTGAGTAACCTGCCTTTAAAAAATAAATTAAAGTTTACTGTGGAATAATATACTAAACTACATAATGATGTAGTCATATAATGATATGACAGAGAAGGAGAAATATTATGATAAATCAAAAAGAAAAAAGAAAAATTTCATAAAATTCCTTTATTACTGTGACCGGTTTCGTGAACAAATTAATTACTTCACATCATCAGACACAGGAATTTTTATAAATAAAAAACTAACATTTATAAAAATTCCTGTGTCTGATGATGTGAAGTAATTAATTTGTTCACGAAACCGGTCACAGTAATAAAGGAATTTTATGAGAATTTTTCTTTTTGATTTATCATGAATAATTACTCATATGGGATCAACCTACCTACGGAGAAATATTAGTTTGATGTGCTCAGTAAATTCAAAAGTTCCTCATCGAATTTAATGTAAGGTATCTAATGCTTGTTATGAATGGATAGGATGTACACAATAATCTGTGAAAAACATCTTCGTTAGTTGCTGACCTGGAACACTTTCTAGAATGATTTTTTTGTAATCTTTGTTTCTACATACTTGAGCATCTTTCGATAACTGTCCAAGGGGTAAAATAGCATTGTATATAATTATGTTTTCTCCGTGTATCAAAACATTGTGAACTGAAGCGGGCGTAGTATCAATTATATTTTCTTATATAAAGCTCAGGTGTAATACGTCTGTAGTTACCAAACTCTGTTGCGTTAATGGTCTTACCACAAGACAAAGTTTGAAGTATATTATAAAATCGTTTAATCAATTCTTCATGAACTGCTGTTATTTTAGACGTACAGGTAAAGTTGCTAAAAAACCTCCTTGCTATATTTCCATCATTGCTAGTCCCATTACCTTGACGAGATTTATGTACTATTAAACCCGAATCATTTCTAAGTATGTAAAGTGGGGAGCCCAAATCTGAATGTTTCTTCTCTTTCTGATTTTTGCGTCACACGTGCAAGATCATTCATTTCTGTTAGTTTAACTAAGCATGCAGTACACGTAGCACTCTATTCTTTTTATTTGTTAAGACTTGAACCACTTTACCGTCTATCATAGTAAAGTATATGATGTGTTATATGTTATAGAATATCTTACTTCATTTTAAATTACGGGGGAAGGTGTCAATGTTAGTATTTGTTAGTCAATTTCTACCTTTACTGCCCTACTGTGTTTGCTTTGCTCGGATGATGCTTCATAATCCTTACAAGGTCGTCCTCTTTTCGCTCCCGATGAGTCATCATCGAACTGTACATGGAAATCTTCATCAAGCCATTCAATGTATTTTTTCAAAAATGCATCCGTAAGACCTTCCTGCTTTGTCCAACTCTTTTTAAAATGCGGCATAAAAGTTTTCTTAAGTTTCACAATCATACATATGTAATTTGCTTCAGGATGAGTTGGAAAGTTTTCTTCGATATAACGCTACACTGTGGATATTTGTTTTCCGTGTTCTATCAGACGAAGGGTTAATTCGTGCTTATTAATATTTATAGACCTCATGTCGTTGTAATTTTCGCGAGAATGATGGTATTTTCAAAATTAACAATTTTAAAATATCCCAACACCTTTTATAATTGTTCAACCGCAAGAAGGTGCAGGTAATATACAAAAGTAAATGAAACGTGTGGGTATACATCCCATATGAGGTTGCTCTATTTGTGGTTATTAGTGATTATTTTCATTAAAAACACATTATGTAGCGAATAACATCCTGATTGATGGTGAAAAACATTTTTATTTATATTACTTTCTTATTGACACAATATATTATGTACTAGCCACAGGAATGATAAAAACAACGAACAGCAGTGAATTCTTGCCACTAAAAACATATTTGATTATGTATATACCTACAGGGTGGCCCGAATTTAAATCGGGAAAATTTGCCAGCGGATACTATGCCTAAAAACAATAACTTTTTCATATAAACATATATATCGAAAAACGAATGGATTTCAAGATAGAAGGTAATGAAGTTAGGGGGAAAATTTTTTTTTCCCAATATCAATAACGAATAAAGATTTTTTATTGAAATTTGATATACAGGTATAATTAAGGCAAGTACACCAGTTGAAATGAATATTGTCCAAAATATTACACTGGGTGATTATTTTTTTCTGATCGATTACCACTCAAACCACAGCTTTTTGTTTTTAACGCCACTGATCAAATTTAATAGAAACATTTTAATCTACGTTCCTTTTAAAGCAAAAAAAGTATTTTTCGCTCATTTTCGAAATTCTTATGGTTTTTGATAAAATTGACATTTTCTACAACGATGCATTTCCGCAGCATTAAATCTGAAAGTGGAAATCAAAAAATTATAACGCAACTTTGAAGTAGATACAAAATTTCCACTTTCAAATTTAATGCTGCGGAAATGCATCGTTGTAGAAAATGTCATCTTTTTAAAAAAAATTTCCCCTAAATTCAACACCTTGTCTCTTGAAATCCATTCGTTTTTCGATATATGTTTATATAACAAAAAGTTATTAGTTTTAGGCGTAGTATCCGCTGGCGAAGTTTCCCGAGTTAAATTCGGACCACCCTGTATATCACATAGTTAAAAGTTTTTTTAAAGTTGATATATATTTTATTTGAACATAGCTACGGAAAATAGCACTACATAGAAGCACGATAATAATTTATAATAATAAGTGAAACATAGCATTTATAAAAACTAGAAGAAATCTCCTTTTCAATGATTATAATATGTTAATTAAATTTAAAAAATCTATTCTTATATTTCTTCATTCTTTTAAAACATACATGCGGGCTAGTTTTGTGCGTTACCGGAAAGGTCAACTGTGGGGTCCTCTAGAACAATAACAACAACTTTAAACAATAAAATATTTAGGCAAATGAAACTTCAACTTATTTACTTTAGTGTAGGTATAATTTCCACTCTCAGAAAATATGTTCGTAAAATGCCTTTTTTGGCAAAGCTTTACCTGGAGCGGGACCACTGTGCAACGTGTAGGTAACACATCGCGACACTGAAGAAAGGCCCAACTTACAATACATCCTTTGAAAGGTCTTTTAATTGAAAACACGTGTACTTAGTTGTAAAAGTGTTTAATCTAACATGTAAAACTTGCTTACTTAAAGCAGACGAATAAATAAGAGAAAGGCAAATCACTTACAATATAAATATACAATGTATTATATCATTGATTAAAATAATTATTACCTCATGAAAATATATAAAATCACTAAACACTGCCATAAATTAAAAAAAAATTAACTGAATAAAGCGCTGTTATCTTATTATCATTGTCATATACCTATTTGTTTATATGTTCAGTTGTTTGGTGTTTTACAATGAAAACCTATACAAAATAGTCCTGAGGATGTCTTTAAATAAAGACGAAACGCCGACATATTTTTGAAACTAGTTTTCTTCTTTAATTAATCACACCCCAACAATTTACTATAAATAAAACATTTAAAATAAGGGTCATTAAATAATTTAAAAAATATATATATAGAAAACATATATGTAGAAATTCTACCATCCTCGAACCGATATTCCTCGCACAATTCTTAAGACACTATATCATGCTTTGGCTGAATCAGTTATTAGATATGGTATTTCGATAAGGGGTGGTGTGTATCCCACAAATCTAGAACCTTTAAGAATAACTCAAAAATATCTCATCAAGGTTATATACAGAAAAGCCGCCAATATGCAACTAAGCCTCCTTTCGAGATTTTAATGTACTGAATATTGATTTGCTGTATTGGAAAAAGTTTACTTAGAGGGCTTGCCTTGTGTGTGTGCATAAAGGATAAAAATAGCAAAGTCATGTATGCGACAGAAAAAGACTGTGTGTCACTGTTGCCTTTTTCTGCGTTATTGTGTTTACGAAGTAACGATGGTACTTCTCCGTCTCATGTGATCCGGTACGCTTCCAGTTCTCAGTCATCACATCCCTTCCACATCTGATGCCTTCCCTTTCTACACTAAGTTTATTGTAGATAGAACAAACAACAATGTTTTTAGATGCCTGGTAATTACCAATATCTACAATTTGGAATTTTACCTGGTAGTTGTTAATTGAGCATAATCTACGATAATTTTTTGGGAACATCACTTTTTTTATAAAATTATTTACACCTTGAGAAATAACTAAAATCATTTCATGTAAAGTGCATGATATGCAATGAATACTGTTCCATTTTACTAACTGCGATGAACATTTGGCGACATCTAGTAGTAGTAGGGCGGCATACGAGAATTTGTTTATGCAGCTACGCTCATTTATTTTATAATTATAAAATAAATGCAACACTGCACGAAAAATGAGAGATCTACCCCTCTTTCTGCAATGAGAGCAGACTGCATGCGTACTACATATGGACGCATTTTTTCAAAGGTTAACGTAATTTAATCAAAACCAAAAGATCAAACCTATAACCAAAAATCAGTTAATGACGAACATAGTAAATGGTATTTTATTAAGTTCAGAATGCGTGAAAGAATCATAAAATTATATAATATTATACAAAATATAAACGAAAATGAAGATGATAATATAATTTGTGAAGTCGAACTTGACAGCCAATTGTTATTATTTGAAAAGTTTCTATTCAATATACTTACCTGTAACTGTTTTACTTTTGTTTATTTATTTTTTTTATAATAAAGTTTTTGAATATTGGCGTATTATTTGAAATATCTGGTAATTTTTCCTAAAATCTGGTAATTTCATTGTTACTTTCTGATAATCACACTTTAACAATCTGGCAACACTGCAATAAAAAATTTTGTGATCACGTGGTGAACTGCTCTCACGTTGCTGTTGTCTCATTTCTTTTATTATTGCGTCAGCCGTTATCGTGGTAAGTTAAACTGGCATTTCTCTTTAACTTAAAAATGTATGTTTATACAACTAAAGAAAAAGTGCAAATGATCAAATGGTATTACGGCGGTAATACTGCTAAAGAAGTTATTGGGTGATTCATTTTTACATTTAAAAAACCGTCCTGCCCCGACAGGTCAAACTGTATTAAACATCATTCATAAGTTTGAGTCTGTGGGATGTGCGACAAATTGCAGAAGATGTAGTCATTTAAATTACGAAGACGGGCATATAGTTTAGATAAGGGAAGATCGGGAAAGGCAGTAAATGCACCTTGTTCGAGTAGACAAATCTCGCAAGGAGTTGGTGTACAAGAGCGGACAGTGCGGAATAATCTGAAAAGAAATAAGTACCACTGCTAGAAAATTATGACTACCCAAGAAATTTTTCCTGGAGACCGTACGAAACGAATGGATTTTTGTGAAACCATGATGGAAAAGGCCAATGGAAACGAAAATTTAATCAAGAATATTTTTTTCACTGATCAAACATCTTTTTCCGTACATGGCCGGTATAATCCTTCTGTAGTTCGATATTAGTCTAGGGAAAATAAACATTTGAGTGTGTAATTACGTACTCAATATCCACAAAAAGCAAATGTTTGGGTCGGCATTTTAAGTGATCATGTCATTGGTCCTATTTTCATTGACGGTAACTTAAATGCCGACAAATATTTAAACATTTTGCAGTATCAGATTATTCCGGCTGTTCAAGCTCTTGACGTCAACCTCGGGGAGATTTGGTACCAGCAAGATGGCTGTCCTGCTCATAACGCAAGATGGGTGCAAGAGTTTTTAGACAACACTTTTCCTGATCTTATAAGTGGAAGAGGCACAATAAAATGGCCACCAAGATCGCCCGACTTGGCGCCTAATGATTCTTTTTGTGGAGATATGCAACATCGCAAATTTATAAACATGAACACAAGAGAGCGCGTGACTTGCAAGAGTTACGTGCTAAAATTGTTGCCACCCTACAGAGTGTGACTCCTGACATGCTTTTAAATGTCAGGAACGAATTTTATCACCGATTAGGGTATTGCCAGGCGCAACAGGGCGACATTTTTGAGCTCCTTATAAAACAACATTTAGAAAAAAAATTGTCGTTTCATTTTTAATACGGTTTTTTAAATCTATTTCAATTTAGAATTTTTTATTTTATTTTCGTTAGAATATTTGTTAATTTATTTTTATTTAATAGCAGATTGCTAATTTGCTTTCACACCAAATGGCTAGAAATTAGCCAAAAATTGCCACTTTTTTTTATGCATTTTAAAAACAATTATGCATCAAATAACTAGAAATTCTCGAAATAAACAGGGATACGTATTTATTTACAGAAATAACAACTATACCCTACAACATTTTGAAATTTACTAACCAAAACATTACCAACAGTGTCATCGGCTACCTGATCTGATGAAGGGCGGGCTATTGCAGCGCATGACCTAAAGATGAATAACTTATTGGCAGTACTTGCCTCGCTACTAATTACGCATACCAACGGTCGTGCTCGCAACTTCGTGGTTTTTGGGGGCTTTAGGAGAATATACCCCGAGTGACCAATTCACTATCTTTATCTTTGTTTTTCTTATTAGTTTTAGATGAAGAAAATATTTGCATATCGCTAAAATGTTCCTAAGCATCTAATATCTGTATAATAAACTGTCTGTGGAAAGAAGGGATATGCTAGGGCGTGCCCTCTTTACTTCACAAAGATAACGTACAATGAGGCAACATTGACACATAACTCTCTTTCTCTCCCATGCATGACTGCTATTTTTATCCTTTATGCACACACACAAACAGGCACTCAAATTAAACTTTTTCCAATAGTGTATATAAAATCTGTACTTGTATTCACCTTCAAACATAAATCTCTATTAAACTCTACTATTGAACATAGCTTTAATACAAGACACAAAGCGAATATAAATATTAACATCCCTCAATATACACCTTCAACAACACAACATTTTGTTGCTTATTATGGTCCAAAGTTCTATAACCTCTTACCATTGAACTTCAAACGAATTAATAACAGAAGAGTCCTACTTTTCTCTAAGAAAACAACAAAATAAATAAGAGAAAATGCACCCAATTTTATACAAATTTTATTTAGGTAGATTTTTAAACTTTTAGTTAGATATATTTGAGTACAGATGAGAGGTACTAAATTATAATTTGTGTTCCTTGCTTATATATTGAATGTTACATCTGGCAACTTATACTAAAATGGTCTGAAATATTTGGAATTTTTAGAAAAGTTAAATTACTTTATCTAAAATGTGGTGACCTGCGAATATTTGTTGTTCATTTGTAACCGTTTTTTTATTTTTGGAAGCTTTCTTAATTTCTAATATTTCTAGTGTCTAATTTTTTGCTTCTCTTTTCGGAATGAAGTAATTCTACATTATCCATATTTATGAAGTGATTCTTTTCTATACAGTGTGTTGACATGCCAGTGCTATATACGTTGTTTGCAATAGACTTTTTATGCTCTTCAAGTCGCTTTTTTTTGTTACATCCAGTCTGGACAATGTATATAGCGTCGCAGTCACTACATTTTAGTTCATACTCTCCTATCTTTTGTAGTTTTTCTGTTTTATCCTTATCATTTATTAACATTTTTCCTAGGTTATTTTTATTTACAGATATTGTTTTGCAACCTAATTTTCTTAATTTATTGCTGACGTTATCACTAATTCCAGGTCTATAATTAATAGATTTATGGATGATATTGGCGTCTTGTACAGAACCAGCATAAAACTCCTTATACATATTTTTCTTTTGTTTTGTTTTTATTAGATTATCTATGATACTTTCTTTGTATCCATTATTCCTTGCTATTTGTTTTATTGTGTTGACTTCTTTTTCAAAATTGTTTGGACTTAAAGGAAAGGTTAGCAGACGGTGAACAAAACTATGAAACGATGACATTTTTTTTTGGATGGACTGGTTAGAACTGTTGTGTATATATATTGTGTATATATTGTATATATTGTGTATATATATTGTGTATATATATTGTGTATATATTTCCTTTATTAAGAATGTTTGAAATGCTACTGTGTATATCACTGTTTAAATATCATTGTTAAATATCGCTAAATTTTGTACTAACAAATGGAATAAATAAAACAATGTTTTCAATCGCATGTACTCACACAAGTTCTATGGGTTTTTAAGAGTACATTGAAATTTCATTGTAAAAGTTTATGTATGTTCGAAATGTGATAATAAATTTGAATTGAATTTAATTTTGAATTTGTCTGGAATGCTTTGTTGCTACTATCACATGATTTCCTTTTACATTTTTTTACGCTTCATACTTTTTCTCTTAAAATCAACATATTTATATTCAGTTAGATTTTTACCGTTACGCAAACAAATTGTTCCCTAGGTATACATTACTCCATGGTTATGTGCAAAGACAAATGTTATAATCATATTTTATGACGTAGAGTTCATTACAAAAGACCATTTCGGTTATCAAAAGCACTCTAAGGGTCCATCAGTATATATCCGAAATATTATATAAAGGAAATTGGAACACTTCAATTTCCTTTTATCCTATACTTCCCATTTATTCCCCAGTATCATTAAATAACTTCATCCTAGATGAAAGCTTAATAACTAATTTATAAGTTTTTTAATATTCTTGAGTGGCTAGAAAATTGAATAGACCAGTCAAATAAAATCATGTTTTCCCTTCCACAAATTTTGTAAAATATTAGCTCTATTGCTCCCTAGAGGGGGGAGTCTGATTTTGTGTCTACCAACTCGATGTGTGGAATAAATAATAGATAAAAATATAAACAAATACGTGATTTATGTACTTTCTGATTGAATATTTCGGACACTAAGCCAGATACGACAAAAATGAATAAAAACGATTCTGTAAAACATAATATTTTCTAGAACAAAGAATATAATCCAGTAAAATTAGCTCGAAAAGGCCGTTTAAGTGAAATAAATAATAAAGTTTTCATATTTTATGTAGATACTTATATATAGCGAAAAATAAAATATCCGGCGAATTATCTTCGGTAAAACTCAAACAGGGATATTGACGGAGTAACGGTGCATCAGGCAGGAACTTTTACACCCACTAAAATTGTAGGAAATAAAAAAGAACATGGTTGCAGTAAAAGTTACCTTTCTGGTGCAATGGTGACGCAAAGAAGGGGGTGAAATCCGGCACCCTGTGCAACGAGAAATTTTCTCTCGCTCATCTAAATTTTAATTTTCATTTCGTAATTTTTAATTTACACACATCAATATACAGTGTGTCCGTAAAATATGGAATAAATTCATTATTTCTTAAACAAAAAATATTTAGAAAAGATCCTCGGACACGTCGATATTTAATTTCAATTTATTGTCATTATGACGTCATCACTGTCCATGACGTCATCAATTTCTTTTTTAAATAGAACACCCTGTATATTCATTTTTGGATTCTGCTTCAACAGCTGATTCCAAATATATATTACAATTAGGATTTAAATTTGTTAAGATGGAAGATAAGGCCATTTAAAGAAACAAGTAAAAAAAGTAAAATAATAGTATATTGTTTTATTAGGATTAAAAGTGACACTTTGTTTGACGAGCAATTATGTTTGTATTTGCGAGGCGAAGCGCAGCGTAGCCGAGCGAACGAAAAAATTGCGAGTCAAACAAAGACACTTTAAATTCGAATGAAACATGTGATTTTTTCTTCAAACGCAAAAAAAAAATTCGAAATATTTAAACATTAAGTAAATATATAATTATTTTCGATTATACGACTTATAACAGTTTTATCGTGTTGCTTGTGACAACACTATGTGATTGCTATGGATATTGTGTGGTTGCTAGGGATGCCAATAAATATAAACAAACATTCTATTTAAGCAAATAAATTGTGATTTATTATAGTCCATTATTAGAAAAAAATGTCTGATTGTGAAGATTTGTCGAGTATACCAGCAGAGGTGGTTTAAATTGCTAACGAAGTGACTTTATATCTTCTACCACCAAAGTCGCGTGAAGAGTACAAGTGCTCATATAATCGTTTTATGCAATGGTGCTCTGAAAAGAATATAAAATCGTATTCGGAAAGTGTGTTATTGGCATATTTTGCCAGTCTGTCCTCAAAAATGAGATGTTTCACTTTGTGGTCACAGTATTCAATGGTGAAATCGACACTGACTCTCAAGAATTGCGTAGATATAAGTAAATTTTCCAAGTTGAATGCATTTTTAAAAAAGGCAAAGTAATGATTATACCCTAAAAAAGCTAGGGTTTTAACGAGGGACCAAGTTGAATATTTTTTGGATGCTGCTCCTAACATACATTATTTAATGATGGAGGTAGGTTTAAAATTAAAGAACGAAGTAGGCGAATTTTGTGAATTTTTATTTATAGGTTGCCTTAATAATGGGAATTGCGGGGGTATGTCGTTGTAATGAACTAATTCATTTAAAAACTGATGATACTGAAGATGTTAAGTCTGATTTATTGATAAAAGTTTCTCATACTAAGACCGGTAAGGGTCGGTCATTTACGGTTCTTGGAGAAAAGTATTTGAGTATTTACAGAAAATACGCTGCTCCTCGGCCAAAAGGTTTTAAAGAAAGTCGTTTTTTTATAAAGTATCAAAATGGAAGATGTCAATGGTCAGTAGTCGGTATTCATAAAATTAGTAGTGTTGCAAAAGAGTGGCAAAATATTTAAATTTACCAAATGCAAATGAATATACTGGACACTGCCTTACGTCGAACTTCTGCCACTTTTCTGTAGATTCTGGTGGTGACGTCACTTGTCTTAAAAGATATGGGGGTTGGAGGTCGAACACTGTTGAAGAGGGGTATATAGAAGAATCTATAGAAAATAAAAAAAGTACAGCAAGAAAAATATTTCGACTCGATGAACCTAGTACTAGCACCAATGGGCCTAGTACGTGTAATAGTATCAATCCCTTGAATCTCGATAATACAGCTGCTTGCAATAATGTAGAAAATCAAGGAAAAATTAATCAAGAAATGTGTTCCCACGATACCACTAAGAGTGTAACAGTTTCAGATATTGTTACCACCACCGTTAAAAATGTTAACAGTGTCGATTCTTCTGGTTTGTTTAATTTTTATTCAACTTGCTCAAACTGCACTTTCAATATTACTATCAATAAATAATAATAATTTAATGAATTTATATATCTAGCCTAATCAATAAGTTTTGTATTTCATTTCATTGTTTAATAATTTTGGATTGGAAGAATTTCATATTTTAATTTAAATAAACTGAATTAATATGAAAATGCTTAATTTTTACCTAAATATACTTTTAATGCTAGGATTAAAAATACTTTTAATCCTAGGATTAAAAGTGTTGACATTTTTATACTAGTAACAAAAACATCAATTTTTGTGTCAGATTTTACCGTTAAAAATGATGACTTTTGTGACGCTTGAAGAAAAACACGTTTTTTATTAATTTTTGAAGTAGGCTAGTTTTTGTTTGTTTCTTTGTTTTATCGTTATCGTTTTTGACAATGAATCATTTAATAATACCTTAACCCAGTAGTGGTTCCTCAATAATTATTGTCGATTTATTTTAATTTATAACGTGAGTGTATCTGTAAAGTAGAGGATTGAAATTGTTACGATGATTGGGTATGGTGATAGGATACGAACTCAACAAGAAGTATGTAATTTATTTAACACTAAATATCCAGAACGACCCATAACACAATCGACAGTGAGTAAAATTGAAAAAAAAAATAGAGAGACTGGTACTGTGGAAGATTTACCCAAAACAGGTCGCCCAGGTGTTGACGAGGATACAAAACTAAATATTTTACTAGTTGTTGAAGAAAATCCACATACCAGCGTTCGCTAGATTAGTTGCGATCATGATGTTACTAAAACGTCAGTACATACAGTGTTTTGTATGATTATTCTCTCTAATTACTGGGCGTACTGTTGTACCAAATCTTTAAATTGTTGTATACTCGAAGAACCAGAAACAAACACTTGGTTCATTTCAAAACATATATTTTAAAATACTGAAACTGTTTAATAAGTTTATAAATGAAAGCAACTGTACAACGGTAATATGTTTTTATGTGATGATGCACTACTAGAAGAGTACTTGTGATGGTAATCAATAATGAATACTAACATTGAATCACAATATCTGAGAACTTATCAAAAAAAATATATAAAAACCAATCATCCCCTCTATCAAGTATAGTTATTGCCCTACTTTCATGTCAAAGTAAATTTCAATATCTGGGTTTTCCAGTTTACAAAAGTGATATTTTGAGCTCATGATATCAAATACAGGGGTTGAAACTTCTTCCAGGTAGAAAGGTGAATAATCGAATAATAAAGGCCTACTTAAACTAACAACGGCAATTCCCTAATCAAATCTAAACATTGAATTATATTATTTATCAATCAGAACTAAAATCCTTAAAGAAGTATTGATGTCGGGAAATACCTAAAATTAAAATAGTTGAAACTTAACAGTAAAGATATTATTTGGGGACATTATTTAATTGTACATGTCCAATAACTTAGTAGTCACCCTAGCTTGCAATTTATGACATGCTGAATACACTAATAAAGGAATTATGAAAAATCATAAATTCAAAAACTGGGAACTAGACATACAGTATTAAAATTAAAAAAGTGGCATCCCTTTAAGATTCAGCTTGTGCAAGAACTAAGTGATGATGATCCAGATCGGAGGATACGATTTTGTGAAACAATGATGAATATGTGCAATGGTGATCCGCTTCTGATAAAAAATATTATTTCTTCGATGAATGCACTTTCAAATTAAAAGGTAAAGTGAATCGTCAGAATTGTAGATACTGGGCAAGGGAATACCCGCGATAGATGTGAGAGCAGCACACAGAGTATCCACAAAAGGTAAATGTGTGGGCGTGGAATTGTATGAAATAGATTAATTTTTTTGATAGAATTGTAAACGGACAGGCAATCTCCAATTTTTATGGGCTATCTCATCCCAGCTTTATTAAATTTATTCCCCAGTAGATTTAATCCTGGAAATGTTGACGAAAGCCCGTGGTTTCAACAGGATGGTGCGCCTTCCATTTTGCAGCAAACGTTTGAAGGTATCTTGATTAAATATTTCTGTACGGCTGGATAGATAGACATGTCCCATCGAATGGCCACCAAGGTCACCGGACCTCAATGCATTAGATTATTTTCTGTGGGGTCATCTAAAAAACTTAGTTTAAACAAACTGGAAACATTGTTGAATTGAAAGCGAGATAGAACAGAAATAAACAACATTTCTCAGGAAACTATTAACAAGGTTCAGCAACACTTCTTTCAATATTTAGAGTACTGTCAGCTACAACAAGGAGTACAGTTCGAACTTTTAAAATAATTGTTTTTATTATTAACTAACCGTTAGTTCTAGTGACTATTATTTGTTAAAAAAAAAACATGAAAAATTAGAATGCTGATATTCAAAATGGACGTATCTTTCAACTTATCAATTTTAGACCTTGTGTGATACATTCTTGGAATCAGCTGCTGATTTAGAATCCAAAAATGGAGAAATATACAGGATGTGTCATTTAAAAAAAATATCGATTACGTCATAACGAAAACAGTGATGACGTCATAATAAAAAAAGGATAATGTGTGCAATTGAAATTAAAAATCGACGTGTCCGAGGATTTTTTTTCTAAATAATTTCACTATAAGAAATAATGAGTTTATTCCATACTTTACGGAGACACTGTATAGATAAAAGTGTGACACTTTAGTTATTATTTTCTTCTGGTTCAGAGTGTTATCGCATAAATAAAAATTTTAGTTCAGCTATTTGCATTCCCAAATGAAATCATAACCCAATAACTCCAATATTATAGTCATAACAGAACAAGACCTGCAAAAACTCAATAGCTTGGTCAACGCTTGCTATTAAAATAAGAACAAAAGACGATCACTGATCGTCTATATCGCGAATAGACTCATACACTTAGGATTTTTGTTATCTTTTAATTATATGGTCCGATCGGTGAGGCCTAAATAATGCCAACATAATTATTACCCTAATTTGTTAATACCTGGATTAGGTAAAAATTAAATAAATTGATGATCGTGACGTCATTATCCCCGGTGATTTTACCTGCATTAAATTGCCGTTTAATTACAATAATCCTATAATAGACATAATCTATTTGAAATGTTTATGAGTTTACTTTTTATTGATGCCAAAATAAATGGCAAACATGGCGAATAATTGGGTTTCAAATTATTAAATTTTAATTGATTACAAGAATCGACAACGCCGCGATATATTCCTGTTATGTTCTGTGACATGGAACTATTTCAACTATTTGTCAAAATTTGCTGAATAGAATCTCAATTATTTTTAATACTTAGTTTTACCAATTTCTTGAGTAAAAACTGTTTCAAGCAGCAGTTTTTTTTTGTTACAATGGAAGAAGGAATCGTCAAAGTCTATTCTGACAATCTACCCTATGTAGACTTTGAGATGGTGTGTTCATTTTCATAGGTACGTAGGTGTAAAACCAGACTGAATAAATAGACATTATGTTGATACTTATTTCAAAATGGTCCTCACAGCAGAATAGTCTGCTTGTTTTTGGTGTTCCCTCAATATTAACTGCTTTTAGCCATCGACTTCGGCGATTTTCCTCTCTAGGAACTGACAAAAATAACTTTAATGAATTTTTCGAAGTATTTGAACAACAAGGCACAAAACATGATTTTGTTTCCATATCTCGATTAATACAGGACACACAAATTTTAACAGGAAAGAATCGAAAAAAAACTACTAATTACCATAACCTGTACGTGACAAGAAGTGACAACTGTCAACTGAATACAGAACTGAAGATTTAGGAACGGGACAATGCATTGTTGCTGGCTTCATTTCGTGACGTCACGGGTAAATTGACGTCAGAGTGGAAAATTTTCAGCTTTATTATTTTTTTACGGATAAACAGTTAAGAAAGAAAATTCACAAAAAATTCCATAAACCCCTCTAATCAACTACTATCTGATAACGTAGTTAATGAAAATTGGTGTATTAGTCCATTATTATTCACTGGAATGCATTGTTGATGGTTTGTTTACCATTTAATGATCTTGAACAACAAACTAGTAGTTTTGTGTTATTGCCGACTGCACGTCGATCTCGTTGTTTTGCTGATTACCTTTCTCGCAAAAATGACATTATCTGGGATCACGTATTTAAAAAATCACAGGATTCTAACATTTCATCAAAATTGTATTTTTATGCCATTTGTTTTGGGACACACAATATACTTCAGTTAGACGAAAAATATAGTCTGAAATATTTCGTTATCCACTGACCTCTATAATTTTCTTAATTCCATATTAAGCACATTTTTGGAATCTTTCCAGGTCAATTTCACGATATTCGTTGAGAAGCCTGCATATCCAGATCTGATAAGCGGCAGTAAACATCTACTACACTCAGAATTCGTAAGGAGCTTCATTTCTAGCGTAGAAACTTTGCTCTATTTGGGTAACACCAGCCAATTTAACATTGAGTATATCTCGCCCTCATATACGCCCACGACAGAGGACCTCCCATGGAGACCCTGGCACCACATTTACTCGAACTGCAAGGCTGGCAAAGGTCAAGAGCATTCTCCGACCGTCAATAAAATAGGTTTGTATTTTTGTGGGTTATTTCTTTCACCTGTTAAATTTAAAAATCTTAGTTGATTATTTTTAGTAAAAATACGCTATAACTTTTGTTTAATGTGGCTAAATGCAACAGAAACATTCGTATCTACAGTAAGAAACGCCAATCATCACACATATAAATAGTAACCAAAGCAAGAATTAGTGTAATATACCATAAAAAGGAGAACAACAATGCAGCCACGGACTTATTGTTCCTTGCCAGCGCAGTCTAGCTAGGAAATTGGACCTGCGACAGTCAAGATCAAGACGTTATTATTGGATACACATATTTAGGACTAATTGGGTTAATCAACAGCTATTTTGTCTTAAATTAAAATATTTTGGTGGTGATGATCTGTTGACTTTTTTCTATTTTTATTTACCTAGAGGAAGTCAATTTATTCGTGCTAATTTTGAAATGTCATCAATTTCTCATATTGTTTCAGGAGTACACCAATGGTTCATTTTAAACCCCTTACTTTTTTAGTTTAAATCATTGATATTTCTAATGTGATGAATAAATCGAGACTACTTTTCTACGCAGACGATCAACAACTTTTACATACGTTTAATATATAGCGTGGGGAAATAGTGCGTCCGACTTCAATATGTCGAGTTCTATGATAGCTAGAAACTTGATTTAAAAATATAAATAAACTAGATCTTTTATAGCTGCTTGGTTATCTGAAGAAATTTTAATTGTTCTGCGTGTAAGATGCATATATTCCAGCATTCGCACACACAGTTCATTAGCATGAACCTCGGCCTGAAAAATAGTTGCATTAGTACCTAAGCTTGAGGATATCCTCACCCTTGGTCTATGGCTTTGTACTCCGGCTCTTAGTCTCTTAGGAGTTTTGGAGCCATCTGTAAGACAGCAACTGTCTGCCCTAGTAGGTCGGTTTTATTCCGATCCCACTCATCGCTTCCTGGAAAATGGATGTTGAAGGTCAGCTCGTAGTTGGTCATGGTAGGCTAGTATCTGAGAGCATTCCGAGGATGTTGTTTGTGACTCTCTATGTCATCCAGCAACCTGTTCCGCTACATGATACTAGTCTGCGACATATTAATGACCGCCTGTTGCATTCTATATTTTGCCCACCAGGCCTTTCTCTTCAAATATATATGAAGAGGGGGTAAGTCCAGAGGGATTTCCATTGCAGCTGACGGTGTGGTGCTAATTACCCCCATTACGGTCAAACATGTTAATTTCTGTAATCCAGAGAGTTTCGCTTTGGCCGTCCGTTGTGATTCTTTCGGCCACCAAACGATGGATCCGTATGTTGGTCTGATGACCGCCACATAGATCCGGTAAATTTGTTGGGGACCCGTGCCACAGGATTTATCGCAAATACGACGCCATATCCATAAGGACAGTTTTGCTTTGTGGATTACCTTTTCCAGATGGGAGTTCCAATTAAGTTATTTATCTAGAATGATTCCTAGTTACTTCACCTTCTCCGCAAATGGAATAGTTTCACTGATTAAGGAGGGCGGTCTCAAGTCCTCCATTTCCAGGTGAATGGTACTATTACTGTTTTTTGAGAGTTCACAGACATCTGTTCCCTGTCACACCATTTACCCACTGCATCCAGTGACCCTTGAAGGGTATTAGATATTACTCCTTCAGGGGTTCCTCTGAATAGTATGACTAGATCATCTGCATATGCTAGAACCTCAACTTCCAACAGTGTGAGAATAGCCTGTAAGTCGTCCACAAAAAGTGACCACAAAAAGGGGGAAAGAATCTCACCCTGCGGGCATCCTCTTGTGGCTCTAAAGCTGACTGTTTCTCACTGTAGAGACGTCGTTATAGTTCTGTTTGATAGCATAGCACGAATCCAGTCTCCTATAATTGGCTCGATTCCCCTGGCGGCTATTGTTGCATATAAAGAGTCGGGCAGTGCACTGTTAAATGCTCCCTCATTGTCGATAAAGGGGGCAGGGTTTACTTATACTCGTAATCTAAAACAACAACTGTCAAATAAAGTGAATGTTGAGAGCGTCTGTGATGTCACAGACTTCTTCTCTACAATAGTGAATTTATGGGGTTTGTCTTTAAGTTTTCTTTTCACTGTTTAACTAATACTGGACCATAATATCTAATGTCTATTTCTGTCTACTTCTGCATGTAGGAAAATACGTTATACGTCTGTTTTGGATGGGGTCATGGAGAAAAATATACGTAGATGATCTATTGCCAGTTGATTTATTAGATCACGTCTTGTTGCCTTCGCTTGAATTAACTAAGGAAGAATTAGAAAAACTAGGTTCCTTAAATAAAGTAGAAGATATAGAGCCCCCACCAATTGTTGATCCTAAGAAAAAAACTGGAAAAGCTGACAAGAAAAAAGTTGAAGAGAAAAAAGTGTATCGAAATTTGGCCGTTCCTTTTGGCCAAAGCTCTTATGAAAATAGCAAGCCTGACTTGGTACGACGAAAGGGAAATATTAGATTTTGATATTATTCAATGCCTTACGGGATGGATACCACAGAAATTTGATACAAGAGGTAATTTTATATAAACATTTCATTCACTGAAATTGTAAACAAAATCTAACTTTAATCAGTTTTCTCTGGGGTTCAGTGTTAACATCAAACACGTTGTTAGTTTAATTTCCACTCAAGAAAATCTTGCGACGTTGCCGATGTTGATACTCAACCTCCCACGAATACTGAACCAATTATCATTCTTTATAAGTTTAGGTTTAGACATTTATGATATTTGGGACATTTGTTCGGCATACACTAACCACTTTTGCTGGCCTGCCGATAAGTCTGAAGCAGGCACAAAAGCCTCGAAATCCACAAAAAGTAGCAAAAAAGATAAAGGAGGAAAGAAGAAAGGTGGTGCAGGTTTGGATGTGATAGACAGCAGCGTTAATGCTCATCACTTACTAGCATGTTGTAGTGACATGAGGTACTGAAAATATATATATATATATATATATATATATATATATATATATATATATATATATATATATATATATATATAATTAAATATGATTTGAAGGAAACAACTACTCAGCGGGCAAATACCCCGACCTGCATTGAATTACACATTCAAATCATGATAGATGGAAAGCCAATATCATTTGTCAATTCCTAACCAGACACAGATCGATTTCGAACTTATTTGTTCTCTTCAGTATGCCATAGGTTATGGAACACACAAATGATAGTGGCCAACCTGCTAGTTATATACTAACTAAGGTGAAGTGAATAGTGGTGAGAGGTATGAAACTTCTCATATGGTCTGAATGCTACTATCCGACCGACATTCTAGATGTCTCTGTGGCGGATAGCGATTTGCATCACAGCAAGTACCGATAGCGGCGACCCCTAGCCCAGGTGGACTAAACTAATGTTATTAAATATGATTTGAAGGAAACAACTACTCAGCGGGCAAATACCCCGACTTGCATTGAATTATATATATATATATATATATATATATATATATATATATATATATATATATATATATATATATATATATATATATATATATATATATATATATATATATATATATATATATATATATATATATATATATATATATATATATATATATATATATATATATATATATATATATATATATATATATATATATATATATATATATATACAGGGTCCTGCAACAGTTGGTCGGTCTTCCATAGCTCTTCTACCATACAAGTTAGGATTTTCGTTCATGACAGTTCTTAACTACACATGAAGGGGCACCCTAAGAAATTATTTTCGGATGTACAGGGTACACAAAAAACTGTGACACCATTTAGGTAAGTTTCTTAAATGGAACGGAATTTATATTTTTGCATATTTTTAATGCCCTTGATGTTCCTTATTCACACTTATAATATAAACGCAATCCAGTGCTTCCTTTAATAGCAATAAATTAAAAATGAAAAAAATTCAATTTACATCACTAAAGATAAACGGTCACCATTTTTCCAAATGGGGTATAATTATTTCAAATCCATCAATATACATCGTATTTTTCTCACTTTTTCAAATGTAACACTGTATATTCTTACGTAGTAATCTGCAGATTTTAATTACAAACAATTTTTGTATAAGTGTTACTATAAGAATTCATATCTTTTTGAAATAATTGACCATATTTTAACGCATCAAACAACCCATTAGATGAACTTATGTTGGAATCGTAGTTGGCTTATAGCAAGATATTTTATGACAAATATCATTCAAATTAGCATTTGTTATTCGCTGCGTTATCAGTTTTAAAGAATTCTAAGTAATGTAATATGAATTTTTATAAAAATGAGCTAGTAGACATGATTTTTGTATTAGGCAAAAGTGAAAGAAATTATTTGTTGACTAATAGGCTTTATGCGACACGGTATTCCAGAAAGACGTCACCCAGAAGAAATAAGTTTCAAAAGGTTACTGAATAGGTTTATTGAGGCAGTGATGTAAACCGATCATCCACATATGAGCGAAAAGATCATCGGCAAAGTAAAAGACGTAAGCAAGAGATCCGTGCAATGGATTTTACAGAAGTATTGTTTTCACGCTTACCATTTCCAATTGTATCAAGCGCTTAGTGTGAATGATTTTGAGAAACGCATCGAATTTTGTCTATGGGCAAGATTGAAAATGAAGGGAGTCCTTGAAATTTTCAGAAACCTCGTTCACGGATGAAGCGACATTTCATAACAGTGTGAATCGTCGCAACTTCCATTACTACTCAATCGAGAATCCACATTGTATGCGACAAGTGATTCGACATTTGACATTTGGTCAGTGAATGTTTGGGGTGGAATTATTGGAGACTGTCATAGGTCCACATTTTTTCAATGGTCATCTCAATGGTGCAATGTGTTTAGATTTTTTAGAAAATATATTATCCGGGTTACTAGCTAATTTACCTCAATACACTCGAAATCGGATGTGGTTTCAGTAGGATGGGGCTCTAGCGTATTTTTCGCGAGACGTAAGGGAGTACCTGGACAATGTATTTATCGATCAGTGGATAGGAAAAAAAGGACCCACAAAATGGCCTGTTAGGTCACCGGACCTTATAAAACCGGACTTATGTATGTAGGGGGGGGGGGGGGTATATCAAAGAAATTGTTTACAAAGCACCACTGACAGCAGAATTTAACATGCGGACCAGAATAACAAATGCGTTTGCAAATATTTCACCTGGAATGTTAAGGAAAGTGGAAAAGTCCTTTCGAGAAAGAACGGATTTATGTTTATGAGAAAACGGAAGATATTTTTAACATTTAATGCTGTTATAGTCAGTGTAAATTATTTTCTTATAACTTTGTTTAAATAAAAGCTTTTTTTACCTACCCATGTTGAAATTTTGTCAATTATTTCAAAAATGGCTATGAATTCCTATAGTAGCTCTGTATATTACTACGTAAAAATATACAGGGTGTTTCATTTGAAAAAATTTAAAAAAATGTATTTAAAATTCTCAAAATTTTAAAATTTATTTTGAGTAACCTGTATAATGGCGGATTTCAAATAATGATGGTTACAGTATCCTACCACCTTAATTTAAAAGTTTTTAATCTTGTTTTGTTTTCAAATCCTTATTTGGGGAAATGGGGACCGTTTATCTTTAGTGATGTGAATTGATTTTTTTTTCATTTTTAATTTATTGCTACTAAGGGAAGCATTGGATTGCGTTCATATTATAGGTGTGAATGAGAAATATCAAAGTCGTTAAAAATATGCAAAAATATAAAGGGAGTTCTATTTAAAAAACTTACTTCAATGGTGTCACAGTTTTTTTTGATACACTGTACATCCGAAAATGTTTTCTTAGGCTGTCCCTTCATATATAGTTAAGAAATCTACTTGATCAAAATTCCTAACTTATATAGTGTAAGAGCTATGGAAGACCGACGCACTGTTGCAGGACCCTGTGTTTATAATCTTAACACTTACGGTGTAGGATTATAAAAGTTTTTGAAGTACGAAATACCAACGTCCGATAACATCCGATATACAAATATTATCAGGTAAATACGTCTGGCATTCATTTCTGATTTTATTGTTGTCTAGCTTTTCTTTTAAGGTAAAAATATGAATATTATTACAACGGATAATTGCGGGAAAGAATGAGAGGTACTGCTTCAGTTTTTGTGCACCACTGACCACTATGTTCTAGTAAAGAGCTCAGATTAATTATACGGAAGATGAGTAACAAAACATAAAAAGTTGCCCGATTTATCTACATCCCACGCGAGATACGTAAATATTATCGCTGGTTTTATTTCCATTGGTTAGAATCATGAACACAGCATGAAGAAATCCGATCGATGCCCGATATACCATCGTCTTGACAACAAAAAGTGTTCTGTAAGACGACGTCTGTCATTTTAATCTGTGTTTTTAAGTGATTTTAAAATTTTGTTTTTTGTACTGTGAGTAGTAATCGATAAATATTTACTGAGAAACAATGACTAATAAGTGTGTAGTGTACGGTCAATGAGGAAAACTACGGGGCTGTTTATCTTTTCACAGGTAAGTAAACAAAACAAATCAGGGGCGGCGTAATGCCAATGTGAAAGCTCAAAAATAACTAAAATTAATGATAGCTTTACAAAAACAAAAACATCATTTGATTCCGAAATATTTATTTTAATTTCAATGGAAAATTCATTCATAAGGTTGTTCACCAATTGTAGATGTATTAAAGTAAATTGATAATTTTTTAATTCAATTTCAAAGTTTGTTTCAAGAAATGTGTTTATTTTCAGATTTCCCGAGAATCTGGAGAGAAAATAAAGTTGGCTGAAAGCTCTCACAATGGAAAATGCCAGTAAGTGCACTATGTGTGTTCACAATACTTTAAAAAAAGTGATTATAATATTATAAGATGTGTATTAAACGTGTTGAAAATCAATGCTGTTTAATTTTTTCCCTGGCAACACTGTCACCACTTCGTCACACATACTGTCCAAGATAGTAGAGAATTATATTGAAAATTAATAATATACTAAGTAGTCACTCATTGATACCTCATGAAATAATATCAAGTAGATAGGTACCTACAAAGTATCAACTGTATTGTTGATATGTTACTTTTATTGCAGTGATGTAGGTTTGTATATTTCAAAGAAATCTCATTTGTTTCAGCATTGAAAATATAATTCCTTTGCCACCCAAGATCGCAAGATATGTTCAATTTAAATATACAGGGCCCGCCACATTAAACTCCCTTGGTCCTAATTTTTTAATTTTTTAAACAACGGTCATGTTCGGCACATCAAATTGTAGATATTTTTCAGTTCTTTAAATGTAGCATGCTGTGATGTGATCCAAAAAATTTTTTTGGATCACTGCACTGTATACTTAAATTTAACATACCTTGCTATCTTGGATACTAATGGTATAATTTTCAATGCAGAAACAGTGAGATTTCTTTGAAATATACAAACCTACATCACTGCAATAAAAGTAACTTATCAACAAAACAGTTAATGCTTTGTAGGTATCTACTTAATATTATTTCATGTGGTATCAATTAGTTACTACTCAGTATATTATTAATTTTCAATATAATTCTCTAATAACTTGGACTACACGTGTGACGAACTGGTGATAGTGTTGCTAGGGGAACAATAGAACAGTACTGATTTTCAAGACTTTTAATCCAGATCATTTAATAATATAATTACTTTTTTTAAGTGTTCTGAACACACGTAGTGCCATTTACTGGCATTTTACATTTTGAGAGCTTTCAGCCAACTTTCTATTCTCACCAGATTCTCGGGAAATCCAAAAATAAACACGTTTTTTTAAATAACAACTTTTAAAATTGAATTAAAAAAATATCAATAGACTTTAAAACATCTGCAGTTTGTGAGCTAACTTAAGAATGAACTTCCATTCAAGTTAAAAGAAATATTTTCTATCTTTTTTTAATAAAATGTGGATTTTTTACCGTTCAAATTGAATCAAATGGGGTTTTCTATTTTTTATAAAGCTAACATTAATTTTAGTTATTTTTGAGCTTTCACACTGTCGTATTCATGCATTATGCCGACCCTGATCTATTTTGTTTACTTACCTGTGAAAAGATAAAACAACCCCGTCGTTTTCCTCTTTTGCCGCACACTACACATTTATTATTCTTTGTTTCTCAAGAAATATTCACTAAATAAATCTTTATAACTAAAAATCGATTATTAATCAGTACCCAATAACACAAAACTAAAGTTTATCACTTATCACTTATCACTCAACAACAGTAGAGATTAAAATACAACAGCAGAATAGCATCAAAAAAATACATTACTCAAGCACACAACTTTTGTGTACCTATTAAGTTTTAAGTCATGGAAAAGCAGAAAAATAAACGCTGAGGCCTGGAGCCGCTCCTGGTTTGTTTTGGATACGTTGATGTACCAACATGCAAATTGTTATATCGGTCATAATAATCAGCGTATCTCTTGTGGGTGTTACTGATCTTTATATTATTAATCTGGAGTAAAAAGTATCATTTTCGGTTCTTATACTTTGCTATGACAACCTGAAATTTCAAATAACTTCATGTAACATCATATTGTGTCTTAAGTCATAAGTTTTGTTTGGTATGCAACGCTGGATCGTGTAATAATAGTACAGCTGTTTTTAAGAAATGGCTCCGTAACCTAAGATCAACCAACATCTATGAGATATTTGCTCCTTCTGCAATTCAAGAATGGGCAAGACAATTTGATAAAAATGGTTCTGTAAAATTTGCTAGACGGGATGAAGTTTATTATCAATTAAATGGAGAACAGAATTAGCAGACTCAATATTTTCGGGCTGAACAAAATCCTCAAATTGTTCCTGAAAACCAATGTACTCATGAATGGTTACGGTTTGGTATGGTATATTTTTTTCTGACATTCTAGGTCATTATTTCTTCGAAGACAACAATGAAAACATAGCGTCAATTTAGAATCATATGCAGATACGCTACAAAAATTGTTGTACAAAAATGTAATCGCAAAATTCGATTGCTTCTTAAAATTCGGAAAAAGTCACTGGAAAACATTTGAAACATATTTAAGATCCATTTGCAAATTCACAGCAAAAAATGCACCCAAAAATAATTAGTTTGTTTAATAAAAACGAACTATTTTATTTTTCTAACTTATGGTAATATGTTTCAAATAGCAATGTTTGATAAAGAAACGAATATATGGTCATAAGTTTCATAATATAATATGATTGTGAAATTTTTTCTATTAGGTGTTTGCATGAGGATGAAATTCTTGACATTTCACCATGTTGGAGTCATTACTTTTTGATAGACCAATCCAGGGACATACCCTTACTGAAACCAACACTAACAGCAGGTATCTGGTAAAATCGTATTATTATTTTAAGTTTTAGAGCAGTCAGCTATACTGCAACTGTAATTTTTACTCACCTGGTATATAAAATATTAAACCATTTTATGTTCTCATATACAGTTACGTTATTAAATTCTATAATCAATGTTGTACTAAAATCTAGACATGGAATAGCAATAAACTAGATTATAAATAATAAATTACATTAGAGATAAGGAAGCAGAACTATAACTATAACTTTTTAACCGAATGTCTCATGGGTATACTACTAAGTTACAAAAATCATGTAACGCCGTAAGTAATCTGAAACCATTGATTTAGTAAGTCCATTGGTTCGTTTGGTTAATTAAAATGTACAGAGCAATTTTTAATCCACTAATACACTCGGTACTATAATCGCCGCAACTAAGTCGGCTTCATTTGGAAATGATTAAAAATGAACTAATATTAACGACTCTGCCTACTGAATTTTGAACAGCGGTTTATATGACACAGATATGTTACATTCCTACATAATTCATTTTATAAATTAACCCAGAAGATTTTTTGGCGTAAATAATATACATATTGGGAAATAAATAATACATACAACTGGCTTTTTCTTTCTCAGGTCAGTTTTCACATGAGGTGATGGATGCAGCAAATGCTTTAAAGAATTCTCCCTGTACTGATGTTTATAATATGAATATACTCCAGAGAAATAAAACTTCCTCTGCGGAATGAGGCTGAACAAGCTGAATTTTTGCAGAGACCTTCGTTTTGATGTTCTAATGAAGCACAAAAAAATCTCATATGCCTACCCTTGTGCGTCTTGAGATATCGAAGGTCAAAGGTCATGAAAATCGGTTTTTCGCGAAAATCTCGCTTCCAGTGCATCTGACGTCGTAAGAACTTATAACAAAACTTACGTAAAATGGTATTCTCTACAAAATTGCTCATATACATTTTTTCCGTACGACCAACCGATTTCGAGATATAGCATGATAAAGCGGGAGCGCGCATTCGTAATAGGTAATACTGTATTATACTGCAGAGCTATAAATATAAAAGCACTTTTCTTAATCTGTTATACTGAAAAATTAAATTCCCATTATTAAAGCCGTTAAAAATTTGTTTATTTATAAAAAAATATATAAAAAATAATTAATAACAAAAAATACATTCTTTTCCACACCACGCCTTATGTTTCCTTGCCTTCCTCCTCATCTTCGTCGGGTTCTACTAGCACCTCGATCAACACATTATCTTCGTCAGACGCTTCCTCTATATCTGTTAGCTCTATGTCTGTTGGCAAAACCTCTTCAGGCTCAAGGTCACTGAAGTCTTCGATGTTTTGCAACTCTGTTGACGGGTTTAGGCATGCCTGTCCGTGACACTGACCACAAACTTTGGAGCATGGCAGCCCGACTTTTCTACACCCGCACTGCGCACCACACCCCTTTTTACAATTACAGAATATTGTATTTAATAGTTCGTCTGGAGCAGGTGACAGTAGTGTTGTTTTCGGCTGTAATATGTCGTTTTTTAAATCCCAACCCCATTCTTCGGGTTGTAGATTTTTCCCTAGCCAAATCTGTACTTGGTAGTAGACCCGATAAATATGCTGTCGAGCTTCTTCACTGGTAGGTGGAAGGGATGACAATTTAACAGGTCTATTAAGTCGTGTAGCCTTAATGAATTGGGTGTATCTAAATTTGTCAAGGTTCACTTCATCTTTTGAAGCACCATACATAGCTAACAGAAAACGCTTTCCGTTCTGAAATACTGTATCTGGCGGGCAGTTTTCTGCTTGAAATATTTGAGCCGAGTGAGTCAAATAGGGATGTTTCTCAAACATTGTCATAACCTTAAGTTTTCCTTTGTTGAATAGTGCCGATGTAGTGTCGCATCCAGTGAGGGCATGCAAAACCAAAATATGTTCTTTGCAAAGACGATATTTGTTGAGACTTTTAGACGAATAAATTAGTGTTGATGTAGTCCCTTTGCCAAATTTTCTTTAAGAAAATTTGTCGGTGATGTGACTGAGTTCGTCCTATTAAGAGAACAAGCAAATCGCGCTCCCGCTTTATCATGCTATATCTCGAAAACGGTTGGTCGTACGAAAAAAATGTATATGAACAATTTTGTAGAGAATACCATTTTACGTAAGTTTTGTTATGAGTTCTTACGATGTCAGATGCACTGGAAGCGAGATTTTCGCGAAAAACCGATTTTTATGACTTTTGACCTTCGATATCTCAAGACGCACAAGGGTAGGCATATGAGATTTGTTTGTGCTTCATTGGAACATCAAAACGAAGGTCTCTGCACAAATTCAGCTTGTTCGGCCTCATTCCGCAGATGGCCTTTATTTTTACCTTATTTCCCTGGAGTAATAGTAAAATAATGAAATGTGTTCTCTTACCTTATTAATAAATAAACAGATGCTTCGGTGAAGCAGTTTTCACATCTTATCTAAGAAGTAGGAATAAGAATAATTGAAATTCAGATATTTATCAATTTAGCGACGTTAATCAAGGTGTGCCTCAAGGATCTGCATTCAGACCAATTATATTTATACTGTTTATTAACGATTTTTTACTATTTTTTCCAAAAATTGTTGACACATGATTAATTATAAATAAACTTAAACTTAATGATAAATCACAGAAACTTAGATGACAATCTGAATTGGTGCGGTCATGTTAACTATTTGGGGAAATCACTTGCAAGCATAATTTTCTTATTACACCAGTTGAAGTTGATATTGGGTATTAACACATTACTTTCAGCATATTTTGTTTTGTTTTTACGTACGTAAGAACTTTATGGGGTAACTCAAGTCATGCCTTAAAAATGACCTAGTTGTCTATTTCTCTTCTATTTTTTTTTTATATTTAATAGATTTGGCTTTTTGGAAAAGATTTAGATGGTTAGCTTGGAAAGTTGAGAATGGACTGGTGCCAGCTGAAGAATTGCAGGATAAAATCAGATGTTTCAAAATTGTGAGCCCTTTCAAAAAAGTTTATGAACACGTGGTTTACAAACAACCGAGTAAAATGGCGCTTGACATTGAGACAACCGTTAATATCATCACTGAGGAAGTGAACAAAGGAAAGAAAGGGAAAGGAAAAGACGATAAGAAGAAAGACAAAGGGAAAGACAAAAAGGAAGGTAAACCCAGCATCCAATTTAAAATTTGTATATCATTCGCAGACTTTTTGAATAGTATACGCGACGGCCTCAAGAAGAACTTCAATTTATTTGACTAGTGGGCAATCGCAATTAAAATTTAATCATTTCTTCTTCGAATAATACAAATTTATAAATCAGCTAGAAGTGTGTGTGGTAACTTTATTTAATCCTCAATTAAATGGAGTGAGAATATTACGACTTTTAGCATTTATTACTATTTAAAGGGATAATTAAAAACATATTTTTCAGATAAGAAATCTAAGGACAGTAGTAAAAAATCAAAAGACAGTAAAGGCAAAGCGAAGAAAATTGACCTTAGCCTGATACCGAATCCAAGTATTTGGGTGGATTATGAAAAACTCTCTCGTCAAATTGATGTTATAAATATATACCTCAAACCGTCCAAATTCAAAGAAAAATATGTTATATCTGATTTGGCTTCTGCTAAGTCCACGAAAGATAGTAAACCATCAAGTGCCAAAAAGGGTGGACCACCTCCTTCTAGTTGGAAATTTATCGTCAACCCAAAAGTCATGAAATATTGCAGAAATGAACCAATTTATATTTTCACTGACTCTATAGATTACAAGTTAATTGTAATGAACTTACTACAGACGGGATACACACCAATATTAAAAGAAGAAGAAGAAAAAACCCAAGACATCAACGATGACATTACGGAATGCGACTTTTGCGTCGCTTCTTTAGTGAAGAGGATTAAACGTAATATAACAAAATCAGCAAAAATAGATTACATACCTCTGCCTAAAGCTGAGGCGAAACCAATAATACATGAGAGACCTAAATCCCATTTAGTTCTGGAGAAGTTCAACTGGCAAACAGACAATTTAGGAGAAATGCTTAGTTCTATCAGCACTTATGGCATGAAAACCACAGCCTTAGATTTGACACCTGGTAGGCACCTATTGAGATTGTGGATCAAATCCGAAACTTCGTACGTAGTACAAATTTTATCCGATACTCCTATAGTGATAGGATGTCTAGAAGGATTGTTATTTCAGATGTCGCAAGAGTCGCAGTTACTTCTGCACATGAGTATTGAGATTGCTAGTAATTACGGCAAACTCGTACAGGCCTTTGGAATGCCAGAGTTTTCCATACAATTAAGGTCGTATTATAATTCGTATAAACCGAACAATTATTTAACGAAAGCTGAATCGAGTGTGGTACACGAAACTTTCTATAACCTGCTTTATTCTACGGTGGAACAGTGTTTGACTAAAAGTGAACTACGCGCGTTGAGTATACTGTTCTTCAAGTGGCAATTTCCTATGCGGATTGATTACATAGACGAGTTGGAATTTTGCAATTGTTACGAGGACGAGGAAGACGTAGATTTCGTTAAAGCCATGCAGTGGTATACTGTTCGAGTACAAGCTTTCTTCAGGGGCATTTATGAAAGATCATTAATGAAGCGACATAGTCCTAGCCATAAGGAACATCTGGCAATTTTTGAAAAATTAAAAAGTATTTACAGTGCGGTTTTTTCTGCCCAAAAGAGGTTTGTGACATGTCCTCAGTTATTGAGGATATTTCTAAATCATCCAAATTTAAGTCAAATAAGAAGTAAGTATGCTATTAATGATGACATTGAAAATGTATTAACTCTGCAAGAAATTCTACAAACAGTCAAACTGCCCGAGAACGACTGGGCTCTCATATGTAGGCAGCCATTTTTCATTAACTACCCGGATCCCGTTCTGGTAAAGATTAATTTGTTTTGTGATGTAAGCGAGTACTTTGTTAGGGTATTTGATAACGACACCAAGAAAGAAATAAGAAGGTACACAAACAACGTAACAGTTAACAGATATGACCCCAACTTGAATGGATATATTGTTTTATGCTACGGTTTTTCACCAGAGCCAAAACTAATTTCTTACAAATTGAGTTTTGCGGTGAAGAAAAGAAGTAGTCACAAACAAACTTCTTATCCCTCCATGCACTACACAAGTTGAGCTGATAAAGGGTAGTTATATTCCAAACATAAACAATTACATATGCAGGTAAGTTACGTTTTATTTAAAGAAAATAAAAAAATATCATCTTGTGTTTATACATACCGTTTTCACTCCTCACCATACAGTGTCCTGTATGGAGAGAAGCAAAGTTGATGTTTGTCTCCCCGAGACATCTCGCCTCAGTTACCTTACCCATTGTTACACATCAAAAAAATGTTCGAAATTATAAATTTTTGATGTAAAGAAAACTGATATTGATTAAGAATTTTGCTGAATTTTAATATCCTTTCTGGTTTCTGAGGCATTGCGATTAGAAAAAAATGAATACGATATATAGTACACGAATTTAGTGCTTTGACACAATTATAATGTTGTCACAGTCACATAATAGTAAGTGCTAATTTTTATAATTTTCCTATGCCGCCCCACGTTGGTCGCCAAATTCAGGGCGGGCAACACAAATGAGTTAAAAACAACAATGAGACTGTTTAAAGTTTGAAAATATTAAAACCCACATGATCTGCGAAATTAGATGCATAGTGTTGCAACTTAAGTAAAGTATACCAATTATTGTTACAGATATTTAGTGCATGTTTATTCCAACAACATTCTACTAACAACTCGCTTCTTGACCTGCTACGACAATGTTGTTGTTAACTTAAAATTGATGGATGACTACGGCACGGTTATTCAGGAGGTTACTGGAACGAAAAATATTCTTCTACCAGCTCTTGTACTTGAATACAGAGAAAAAATAATGAGGATTAAAACAAGTAACGAGGTTTTCGTGAAGGAACGGAGGTCTACTTTAAGTGCGAGTAGTTCCATAAAATCGTTCGATAAATCGAGCAAGAAATCGGAGAGAAACAGCCTAAGGTCCCGCTCTGGAGGAGCTACAAGTAGAAAAAGTTTGACTGAAGACGAGACGGTGTATCTTATTGAGGCATCAGTGGTAGATAATACCTGGCCTCTGACTGCAGAGGAATGGAAAAATATTCAGAATCTAAAAGCTGACATGCTTTATGGAGCTAGTTTGCGGGAAACATCTAGCGGTAATCTCAGGTAACTTTTCCAGAAAATATGTAATAACCGTAAATCCTCAAATTGACATTTATATTTACTTTTTTCGAATTTTTGCTTTTGTTTTTCGATTGCTTGCATATTTATAGTCATTGACTGGATTCACTTGGTGTTAACAAATCTTTTTTCGTACGGTTTCGTTTTCGTGTGATAGAGACTTCGTAACCCTCCACGACAAATCGTTGAATTTAAAATATTGGGTTTTTTTTTATGATTGCGGCAATATAATTCTTCCGAGAAATCCACTTTAGGGTCAGTTGTACGAACATAGTTCAGCTATAGGTTCAGCTGAATTTGGTTTAAATTCTAAGGATATTATTCGTGCAGCAATCGTTTGGAATTTAAACCAAATCCAGCAGAGCTTCTGTTGAATTACACTCTGTAACAGCCATTCGGGCTCTAATGGTCTCTATCCAGATATAATGGAAAAATTGTACAGTGGCTGAAAACAAAATATTTTTTATAGTGGGCCTTCTCTATAGAGCCCTCGAGATTAAATTTTTGGGGGAGATAGGCCCACTGGCTAGCGTGTTCTGCGGGGGTCGTGGTTCGTTTAATGGTGGTAAAGGAAGTGTTGGATGATAATGATACGTAATCAACGGAATTGTACTTTCCACGGTTTATTAAAGAAGTGTGAAGTTTAAATATGAATGTAATTAATTGAAAATATGTACAACATGACAATTTCCATAATGGCTTAAAATCAAACGTATGATATCAAAAACGACCTTTCAAATCCGACGCACGAGTACGTGATCACGCCTGGCGACGCCGTATTTTTACAAATATTACCATAAAATCTATCCAAAATTAAAGTATATATTTAAAAAGTCGCTGGAAAATTCGATATGCGTATTTGCAAGAACAATCTTCGTATTTTTTGCGTATAAATAAATACGGCAATGATAAATAATGAAATAATGAATTAACGAAATGAACCCAATGCGTTTCGGGTTTAAAAGGGGAGACTGTTCGTGCAATTAGCATATAAATTACACAAAAAAAACCCACAATGGTATAAAATAATCTCTACAAAAAAAAATCAGTCGTAACATTAAGGGCGAAGTTACATATATACATATACTGATCAAAAACCTGGAATTATCCCAATCCTCTGTTCGAATCATACAGTACAAAACAACCCCATATTGATACATAACCCAATACTACTAATATATCTAATAATAATGTCAAACAATTGACGTAAGATTATTTAATGACAAAAGGGAATAAAAAAACTCCACAACTAAAAATAACAAAAAAAACTATGATTAATAAAAACTCGGATACAAAAGAAGTTTGTTACAGCGTGGTTCACGTTAAACTAAATTGATATGTTTATCGAGTATCTTATATAAATTAATTATTTGGAAAACAAAACCTGGAAACATAGGCTTGTTGTTCTCCGCCTCGCGGGTGGTGTACCCTCTGCTGCGGTGTTCCAATGTGTCTCAGTCGTCTCCAAAAACTTCGCTACTGCACCTCGTATACATAGACGTCCACTCCACGGCGATATTTGGAGTAGGGAAAAAAGCCCTGCAATGAGGTAAATGGCCTTAGGCAACGCTCATTCCAAAAGAAAATTTTAGAGAGTAATTTTGGGAAATACTATACATACAAGGAAAAATATAGGAAAAAAAAGGGACTTACTTGAAGTTATTAATCGGCCTGAAGTAGCCTCCTTGTCCTGAGGAATAATCGATAGACGTATTCGGCGCGATGAGAAAAAAAAAAAAAAATCCAGATAACTCTGCTTACGGGACAGGAAAAAAAACAAAATCACAACAGATCGCACAAATCTCACTAGATAATTCACTATCCCCTTTTATGACCAATTTCACTATAAGTCCCCAAACTGGGTGAGTAAAAAAATTCAAGCTCGATGAAAGGTCTATTTATTTCCACAATCGGTCGAACAGTAGTTATTCTAATCTACTAAAAAGGGAAAAAAACGTCAAAAAAATCGAATCGTTCACAAGAAAGCTATCGACGGCATTTCAATAAGTACTGCTCCAGGCAATTGCGATTTCCGACAACCGTAATACTTCCCTTTGTAATTAACGGTAACCTATATTAATTTATACCAGGCTCCGCGGAGGTTATTCCTTGATAAATCTTTATGTTAAGTTGAAGTTACATGACCGTGAAAACGACTGTAACAACTCGTACTGGTCTTAAATATTTCATTCCTTTATCTCATAACAGCCTGTTAAAATATTAATTTTAGAGGACTGTTAAAAATATTTTCAAACTTTTGTATCATGTAGTGTCAAATTTTATCGGAATTGTTATCTGCTGAATTTTAACCGACCCGCTAATTCAGTTGTTTGGCATTTTACGCATGTCTGTAATAGATTCTTATATGGCCCCATCTGAAGGAAGAAAATATGTATAACGTTAATCACATGTTGTGTTATTTTAAGGTTAGAATTAATTATTTAAGGCAAATCTAAATTGCTACCGCAACATTGTTATTCTTTTTTATTACAGAAGAGTATCAAAAAGATCAAGCGAGTCTATAAAAAGGCGCCCATCATCTCGGAAATCAGATGCACCTTTAGTTGATGAGCCGTATTGGGTATTGCAAATGATATGCAACTCTGGTGATGCAGTGCAATTTTCTAAAGATACAAGACGAGAAGAAGAGATTAAAAATATTAAAAGTAAATGGTATGAACCAGACCTCATGAGATATCAGATATCTCAGGAACTCAGGTAATGCATAGAGGTTTTGTTTTCAGCGCTCCTTATTTTCTTTTCTAATGGTACTTATTTTGTATCCATATACTCCGTCCTGTAATCATACTTGCAATAATCTTGTACCTTGGACAGGATATCTCGAAAAATCTTCTCATTAATAAGCAAGTCAATCATATCCTCAGATTGGCTCTTCGATCATAGAGCTAGATAATTTTGCGTTTTATAATTTGATTATCTTTACATTTATTTCAGACAAGCGTATTTAGAAGAACACCGAATTGAAAATACTGATTTACCCGAAGATACATCCAATATAAGAACTCTATCAGCGGATGTTTTTTGCAAATGAGGTTCTACCGCCCTACGACTTGTCTGAGTTTATGATTAAAAGTTATGAAATTAGAGAAGGAGAAGACCAAGGTATAGAAGAAGATACAAGGTAGGACTAACCAAGTTAAAGAGATGGATAAAGATACATGTCTCCGCCTGGGTTCCGAGACTGTTTTACTGTGATTTATTCGAAAGCAGAAATTAATTCCACGTACCAAGATATTGGGTATATCAAGAATAGCAAAACGTGAAGTACTCTCTGCTGTACTTTCTACCTGACGTTTAGTTATTCTTGATATGCTCCGTTCCATATCCCATTTCATGATGTGCTGATGTGGAAAAATAATTTCGAAACGGGGGTTGCCATGACTGCGCAGTGATTTCTTTTGGCTTGAGGTGTCTTCCGTCATCAGATTTTACTTTAAAAATCCACACAGTTTTTCATTTATTAAACTTAAAAACCACAAACAGGTTCATGCGGACGTAGGCTGTCTAAAAATAAAATATCTGATGTGGCCAGCACATAACTTTCTAATACCAGTATATGTCATCCTGATCTAAAAAAATCATTCTATTTAATTCTTCACTTACCTCAATTAAATTTTAATAGCGTACCTTGAAATGTTTCAATAATAAATTATCAGCGTCATTCGATACTGTCAATAATAATTCATATATTTTAATAATTTTTTGTTATTGACATTGACATTTTTGTAACTAAATTAGAAGTTTCAAATGTCAAACTAATCCCATTTTATGAGGCCAAATGTGTAAAATATTTCAGTTTACATCAGCTTTATTTAAGCACTTGGAAAATATATTTTATTCGCTTGATATAGTAGACATGATTTATAATCTTTCATCAAGAATATATTTTTTTTGTAGAGTCAAATACAAAAAAAGTTTGGGTCCCGTGGACCCCCTTTCAGCTGACCAATTTTGTTCATCACCGAATTTTTTATTGTATTTGGACTTTAGAACTAGTATACCAAATTTAAAAGCTTTATCTCAAAAACTGTGGCTGCTATCGCGGTGCTACAGACATGCGGACAGATTTTTTTTTCATGAAGTTATGTTTTTTCATTATAATTCGTCGATATTCGTCCAGAAATGCAATAGAAAATTTTAAATTTTTTTCCCGAAATTGTACCTTTTTTCTTTCATTCATTAGGTGGTACCGTCTTCTCAAAATTTAATGTGTCACCTAAAATGTTGTTGACAATCTTAGCTGCCTTAGTTTTATAATAGTACTTTTTGAGTTATCGCGGATACACACGCACGCACGCACGCACGCTCGCACGCCCGCACGCACGCACACTGAACTCACTAACACACAAACGCATGAACGCACGAACGCACAAACGCACAAACGCATGAACGCACGGACGCACGAACGCACAAACGCATTGACGCACAATCGCACGAATGCACGAACACACGAACAAACGAACACATACGAACACACACGAACACAGACGAACACACGAACACACACGAACACACACACACATACAGACAGACATACACACGCACCGACAGACATCATTCGTAGTCTCGAACCTCAGTATTATATTAAAAAATTTAAATTATTTTTTGGCCTTTTTGGCCTCATAGTTCTAAAAGCAATTACAGGGAAGTAAAAAGACATTTTTGCACAGACACAAAAAAAAATTGACTGAAAAATTATTTTTAGTACTATCTAAAGTCATTTTCAGGCTAGAAAAAAGCCAAACTTCCAGGTATCCCCTGTGCAAATTTTTTTAGCCTTAATAAATAAATAAGCATAATCCGCTTGATTGAATCCTTCAGCTACAAAGTCTGAGGTAGAAACAAGTCCCTCAAGCCAGGACCGCTGAAGATGAGTTGCTGAAGTCCTACTCAGCTCTGCCAGCATTGCCAAAGGCACATATAAATTCTACGAGTTTAAGAACAGTCTACCTTATCTCTCCATATAATCAAAAACGACCTAGAGAAAATTCCATTCCTACGATCAAGTACCCAGCCAACCAAACCAAATTATTTTCGTGGCAAGAAATCACGTGACGCCCAACTTAATAAAAATAAATAACCCAGCTATGGAGAAATCGATAAACAGGCCTTCCAAAAATACAAACAAAGCCCTTTAGTATTTGTGACATGGTGCCCTGAACGTGGGACTATATTATTGAAGAGAATTAAAATAAGATTTAAATAAATTAGGCCACGTCGCTGGCTCCAAAAAGCCTTCTAATTGTGACACCATTAATTTCTCGGATGGTCAAAAAATATAACAATTTAATTTAACAGTCAGAACATATCGTTTTCATTGGATGTTAATTTGTTTTCCAATATCAGAATTAAAATTTTGGAGGTCACCAAAACATTAACATAGCAAATTAAGGTAAATGAGGTATCAAACATAACTTGCTCACTATGTACATTCTTTAAAATAGTGAACAAAAACTGTAATAGAAGTACAATATACTTATTTAAAATAATAATTGTGATTCGACTTCAAATAACTATATTATACTGCTGTATTTGTTAGTCTATCCGATTTTGTTACTGTTAACAACAGATTTTTGAAGTTAGGAAATTAATCGATTTATTTTACAAAAATCGAATTTGGCGCGCCGGCAGACCTACAACAGCGACGACGACGGTTTACAACCCTACGGCGCAGTAGCGCACACGTCTAATTCAGTCATAAGAACCTCATACCTAATTAATTTAATACTTTTTCATGCTCAACACGATTATAACCTCTTTTTCATGCTCAATACGATTATAAACTCTTGTGTAGATTTTGTAAATATTGAGTTGGTTTGGTAATATGTTCTCTTTGAACAATTAAGGGGTTTCCGAGAAAAAAATTATGCCCAAAATTACAGTTTTGGGAAATCACAAAAACCATCCAACACATAATGTTCTTTCCCTAAATGCTATTATCTCAAACAGCTATTATTAGTCAGTTATTAGGTTTTTACATAAACTAAAATACCCATTATGTAAAAGTCGGGATGTAGAGAGAGCGCTTATCTAAAATTCGTGAATTTGTCGGAAACCCCTCTATCATTACAGTATCTGTAAAGATGTGCGAGACGTTTCATCAAAAAATATATAGCTTTTTAACATCTTCCGTATATTTACGATGATTATTTTAACTTTACAAATAATCTGTGGGGATATTCACATACCTAGGAATATTTCTGTTCTGTGTCTTAAACTATCAACACTGCAGCCTTTATAATATAGTGAATACACTCTGTACATCATTATTAATCTTAGGGACTCCTAAAACTTTTAGGAAAATTAAAACTGAGGCCGACTTTGAAAGGGACTTAGAAAACGAAATTAGATTAATGGAAGAATTTGAAATTACTCACGAAAAACTCAATGAAGATATGGACAATTACGTAACAAAACAGATGAGTAATTTCGAATTACTAAATAATTGGTTTGACGGTAATTTCATTTATTATTATATTATTCTTAATGATATTTCATTTTGTAATTATTTTATTTATGCAAACATTAATTATTGACAAGCCTTGCACATTTTGTAAATAATTCTGCGGCCGTTCCTTTAACTACATGCTAAATTAGTTTTATTAATTTGCCATTGTTGTTTTGCTTATTTTTAATTCATATATAATTCTTCCATGGTTAGATACTGAAGTAGTATTTTCCGTTAAATATTTTTTTTGTATTTGTATGGTTCGTCGATTAAGTAAAAGGAATTGTCACAAGAATATCGATAGCACAATATTATTTGAAACTGCTCGCTTCATACTAGTACATTATATTTATGCAACAATATTCAGTAGGAGAACCAAACCTTTTAAGTGATATCATTTTGGCTAATTTTTTAACAATGAACAGTTTTATTGTTTTCCAAATTTATGTGAATTATAGCATTTAAATATATTCAAACTGATATTACGGGAATGTTTAGAAAGCAATTAACAACAATGAGATAAATTATAAGAAACTATTCAAAACTACTAATTCCGTTGTTCACAATTAAAAAAAAAAACGTTGCTAATTTTGTTATGTATTTATTTAAAAGATAAATTCTAATTAAAACGTAACTAAATTATGGTTAGTGTTTGTATATTTCATTGTGATGCGAAACTATTAGTGACGTCCCAAGGGTAGTTCTGAAATTTTATAAAAAAAAAATTTAGCGAAAATCAAACAAATAAATAATAATAATAATAATAATATGATTTATTGTAGTTATAAAATAAATAACAGAATGTAAATTATAATTTGGTTACAACGTAATTTTATATACAATTTCTATAACTACAAAAAGACTGGAAACAACATGGTTCCAAGGAACCTGCTGATCAAAGTTCCAGCCTTGAAAACACATAATTAATAACATATACACATAACTGAATCAATGCATGAGTAAAAGAGAAAATAATCAATTTATTTTAATTTAATGAGATTTACAAAAAAAAAATGTTTAAAGCACGATATTAATATGAGAATAATTTCGTTTAAATAGATAATTCATTAAAAGTTGAATAAATACCTTTTGAGTTTAGTTTTAAACAAAGATGGTTTTAAATATTTTAATGATGCCGGGAGTTTATTATATAGGTTGTAAATACAATAAGAAAATGACCTACAATACATAGAGGTATAGTGGGGAGGAGGAGAAATCAGGCCTCTAAATCTCAAATTCAAATTATGGATGTCAGTTCGAAATTTAATTTTGTTATACAAATAAGGTGGACATTTATTAACTAAAATACGATTATAAAGAGTTAGAGAATGTAGTTTGCGCCTCCCTGCCATATTAAGCCAGTTGGCACTTTTAAATTTATATGAAACTTTATCATGTTTCCTGATACCGTAAATAAAACGAAGACAAGATTTTTGAACCCTTTCAATTCTATTTGAAGTAACTTTGTCCAAACATGGTCCATACAGTGCATCACAATAATTAAAATGGCTCAGGACAAGGGTATCAGTCAACTTAATTTTAAGCGAATGAGAGAGAAAGTGGCGGTGGGGAAATAACAATTTTAAGTTAGAATACGCCTTTTGTAAACATTTTGAGACATGCTTTTTAAATCGTAATTCTGTGTCTAATTCAATTCCTAGGTTTTTTACAACTTTAGAACATGCTAACACATTATCATTTATGGTAACTTTAATATTCTCTTCAATTATTGTCCGCGATTTCCCAAATATTAAAACGGAAGATTTGTTAGGGTTTATTTTTAGGTGATGATTTTCTGATATTGCAATTTAACTTTTTATATCATTATTTATATTATTTGTAGCATTAATTATATCTTTAGGAAAAAATGAATAATATAATTGTGTGTCGTCTGCATATAAATGTACAGAACAATATTGCATGGATACTGTTATATTACACGTATATATACTAAATAATAAGGGTCCCAAAATAGAGCCCTGCGGAACTCCGCGTAAAATACGACCCATGCCTGACTCCCCATTACTAGTTTCAACATACTGGAATCTATTATTCAAATAATTTTTTATTAGTTTGATTGCGCTCTCTGAAAATCCCACAAAATGCAAAATAGACAACAAAATTTGGTGACTTATTGTGTCAAAAGCTTTGGAATAGTCTAACAGAACCAAAGCTACAGTCTTCCCATCATCAATACCTTTAAAAATATCATCAGCAATAGTAAGTAATGCTGTTGAACAGCTATGACCAGCACGAAACCCTGACTGGTAAATTGGCAAAATATTATGCGTATTTAAGTGATCCCGTATTTGAACACAAATAATTTTTTCAACAACTTTAGATAGTACTGGAAGTAAACTAATAGGACGAAGGTCATTATAATCAGTAACATCATTTTTCTTTGGCAGGGGAATAACGCGTGCAATTTTCCAGATGTCTGGAAAAACATTATCCCTTAAACAAGTATTTACAATATCAGTTAGATATGGCAAAATAAAAGGACAGCATAGCAGTAGCATATCTATATTTATTAAATCAGAACCTGTAGCTGTTGATTTTATCTCAAGTAGATATTTGTAAACTATTGTGTCAGCTACTGGTTCAAATTTAAATAAAGATTTAAAGTTGGATTTAAAATTGTTGCTACAAAATTGCAAAAGATTATTGTCAGGCGTTGCATTTGTTACAGAGTGTTGCAAAAAATGGTTATTAATATTATCAGGGTTATTAATGTGAATCGGCAAATCATTAGATTTAGTCCTGTTATATACATTTAATTCTTCAAGTTTCTTCCATAATGCTTTACCCGAATTATGTGTTACACAATACTCCAAATAGCATTTCTTTTCATTTCTGATAGCAATGTTTGTCTGATTTCTTAAATTTTTATAATAACTCAAGTCTTGTGGATTTTTTGTTTTTTTCCATTTACTAAGAGCTTTCTCTCACATAGAAATTAGCAACTTAATATTGTCTGTAAGCCACGGTGGTCTTCTCTTTTTTATAACAATATTTTTTATAGGTGCAACTGTGTCAAATAACGCTATAAATAAGTCATTAAAATGTTCAATTTTATTATTAATATCTGGTAGATCATATATTTCATAGAAAGGTGTTAACATTAATAGTTCATGTAAAAAATCAGTATCTATATATTTAAAATTTCTAAACTTTACAGTTTTTTCATTTACCACACAACACTGTTTTTTAAACGAGCAAAAAACCAAGGAATGATCGGACACATCAGGTAGATCTTTTGTACCACATGTATTATATATTAAATTATTTGAAACAAGGATAACATCAATCAAAGTTGACGAAGTGTTAGTAACTCGTGTAGGATTGTTAATTATTTGTTTTAAATTGTAAGTATCAATACATTCATTTAAAAGTATAGTTTTACGGTTTTCTGAGTCTAATAAGTCAATGTTAATGTCCCCCCTGCACACTATATTCTCACAAACTGTGATTAAATTGGACAAAGAATCTTCAAAAATATCGAAAAACTCTAGTAAATTCTTATTCGGCGGCCTATAGATAGTACCAATAATATAAATAATTTTAGAAAAAGTAATTTTCAACCAAAGTTGTTCAATGGTTTCATGTGAACTTATATTTAGAATTTCATATAATAACTCAGGGATTTGGATACCAATAAAATTCATGTGTAGCGAAATCCTCAATTGGTAGAAGTTGACACATCTATATTTCCTCTCATCGCCCATCTCATCACTTTCACATATCGCTAAATTTTGTAACTTCCTGAGTTTCATTTGTCTCATTTTCGCAAATATAAGAAAAATATGAAGAAGAAGAGGAAGACGAATAAGACACACAAATAAAAGATGAAGAGGAAGAAGAAGAAGAAGAAATAGTTATAAGCTACTCACCTCATCTGGTAAAGGTCATTGTTTCAACTCTTTTGCGTTGTTTTCAATATTTATACATTTAAGTTAATAAAGTTATAATCACAACGAGTGATGTGTGATACGCTAAAGCTAATTCTGACATTTTACTTGCAGCAAATTGATTATTGAATTTTTTAAAATAGGTGGATGTGGTTTGCAAATCCATGTAATTAACATTAAGTGTTGTTTTAGCACTTAATATGGTAATGTTCACATTAATACGATACTCAGTATGCGAATTAAGTGCATTGACACAATTAAAATGCTGATAGTCACATAATATAATGGTTAATTTTTGTAATTTTCCTATATTGCCCTACGTTGGGCGCCATATTCAGGACTACTAAAATTTCTATTAAAATCTAAAGATAAGAACCAATTTAATATTCCCTTTAAAATTTATATTATAGGGGGCGACACATAACAGTAAAAAACAACAATGTAACTGTTTAAAATATGAAAATGATAAAACCAACATAAATTGTAGAGTTAAATACATAGTGTTACAACTTAAGTAAAACGTAATATCTGAATTGCTACAAATATTTAGTGCATGTTTTTTCCAACAGCATTCTACTAACAACTCACTTCTTGACCTGTTACGACAATGTTATTAGTCATTTAAAACAAATGGATGACCACGGCCTGATTATTCAGTAGGTTACTAATACGAAAAATATACTTCTACCAACCCTAATAATTATGATAAAAAGACGAACTTTACCCACCTAAAACTAAACACACAGGGTGTTACAAAATTTATGTAGCCAAATTCTTATAATAAGTAGATGGGCTCAATATAAAACGAAAACTCGTATTATAAGTATTTGGTCAATAAATACATATTAAGAGTTACACCCTTTCAAATATGGAGTAAAAAACGTTATTTGTGTATGTAACTCAGAAACTAACAGACATGCATGTCAAAATTTAGAGATTACTCTCTGTTTAGGACGTTCTACATTTGGTTTTCGAGTAACTGGTTAGAGGAGGTGCATATGGAACTTAAGTTGGAAGTATTAATAAATAATTTTGAATTCGTTGGCTCTATTAAAAATTTTACTTTAAAATATAATTTTTCAATCATTATTACAGAAAAAATCGTATAACGATAGGAATCGCCGCTTTTTCGAAAATCAACCTCAAAAGTCTGATTGCATTGCAGGGATTTTTCTAATGTAATTAATATTGTTAAGTATAGTAGGCATGAACATTTGCCCAATATTAAAGCATGTCTGCAATTTCGTTATACCCAAATCGTTATTAATCGTTTAAACAGTTTTGATTTTTGCTACTATATTCACTTTGACAGATATAAATTTAGATGATGGAAGCTCACTATACTTAATAATATTTGAAAAAGCCTGCAATTCTATTGACTACATTTTCTTCCTCCTTAGTTTTTTACGAACTAAGTTTTCTGCAGACTCCGGTTGTAACGTCATTCGAGTTTCAATTACAAGACCTTTACTTAGTTAAGGATATGTTATATGAATATATTTTACGTGTTTTCAATGATTTCTTAAAAGGTCGTGATTTAATATGGACTTTATTAATATTCATAATTAATACAACAATCCAATTTATATTTATTTATTTCTCCCTTTAGAATGCCGCGCGGAGTCCGTAGAAATGATGAATGATGCTTCAAATTTAAAAACTCAGTATATTAACAAAGTCCTAGAGTCACTAAAAAAGGACAGTCCTGACAAGAAGGATAAAAAAGATAAACGTGGGAAAGGAAAGAAGAAATGATCAAGCCATAATTTTAATGTATTATAAAGTAGAATTACTTCTTCAGTTAAATAAACTATTAATTATTTGATATTTAATGGTTTCATATTTAATCGTAGAGGGCCCGGAGAAATAAAATATACAATTTAATGAAGATATAGCCTACATTATAAGAGCATCAGTGGCAGTATTGAAGCAAATTTTTTCCTGGTCGACGATTTCAAGAGTAGGAGAAACAAGTTGACCAGCGAGATCACCTGACCTTACAGCATGTGATTATTTCATGTGAGCGTACTTAAAGCCTAAAGTCTATGCTTCTTTCACCAGAAATATATTTTTCAAAAAGTTAAAATTGCGCCACATATATCCCATTCCATCAAACCTATTTAGCTCGAAACGAACTCGTCCTTTTCCTTGGTCTCTAGAATTTTTTGTATAAAATTTTAAAGGTTTGTCCCAAATATTGTGGCTGCTATGGCGATACATACACACATACAGACAATTGCTTTGCTAAAATCATGTTTTTTTTATAATTCATGAAGATTCATCTAGAAATGCAGCATTTTTTTATATTTGATAGGTGAGGAAGCAAGTGGCACAATCTCGCCTACAGCCAGCAAACTTCAAATTCTTAAATAACAAATTTACAAAACTTGTGAAGCAATTTGGCGGCTATTACCTATAGCAGATGTTAGAAATGTGCTTTATTATTCATTACGTAATAACAATTTATTCTAGAATTAGCTTAACGATATTAAATCAGGAGTCCTTAGTGGCCATTCAACTGCAATTTGGTGACTATTACTTAAAGTTGATGTTAGAAATGAGTTCTGTTATTGTTTACGCAATGATTACAGCTCTTTTTGAATTCTTCATTAATCTTATAGAAAGCTTGTCGACGAAATGAAACACATTCGTAAATTATTCTGCTCTTAAGGCCACAGTACTTGTTAATTATGTTCTTTAAACCAATTATATCAAAAACTCCAACGATGTTAAATCAGGATATTTAGCTGGACACTCAACTAGTTTGCTTCAACCGATTCAGTTGCTTGAGAACCTATTATTTAATTAATGATGCACTCACCGGTAACACATAATGAGGAGAGGTATCATTTGTATTTAACAATGTTCCTCAACTAAGAAAATAATACGCAGTTTATTTTTTTAAGTTCTCCAAGACGTTCCCGTTCAATTATAACTTTGATCATATTTAAATAACTTGCGCTATTCAAATTTCTTTCTGTAAATACAGACCCTATTATACCTTAAATACTTGCCCAAGCAGTTAGTTTTTCAGACCACCAGGTACGTTCATCTCTGGAGAGAATTTTCATCGCTTCAGTACTTAAACTTATCTTAATTTACACCTTTAACCTTTACAAGGTTGAAAGCTTACATCCTATAAAAGAAAATGTACACTCATCACAGAAGCATATATATTTTTTTAGTAAATTGGGCCTAAGGTATTAAGTAGCTCGGCTATTTCTCCACAATGTTGTATTCCTCTGTGTTTCAAATGTAATTCCTAGTAAATCTACCTCTTTGAATTAATCTCCTAACTTCATTTTATGCCGAAATTTTCTGAACACCTTGTATATTCTATTTAACTTACAAATATTCCTAATTACGTTTATTTTTTATATCCAGAGCGAAGAAACAAATTTTTAAAAGCTTAAAAGCTTGGCAATGCTTGGCTAAATATAAAATAAAATTGGATTTACGTTCTAGAGGACACATATATATCCATTAGTGTTAATTTTCTTTAAGCGTTCTTGTTTAGGATTACCGAGAATCTTGTTTGTAGGTAAGTAAAGTAGATAAGTAAGCTTAAAAACCATCCAAAGAACTGAATAAATTTGTAAATAATTGTTGGTGTAATTAAAATTGCCGTAATAATCTTTAAATGAATGCGTTAGCCGGAGTGTGTCAAGTTAGTTGTGTCAGCTTATATATAATTATAATCAACTTGATATTATGGTACCAATAAATATACAGAATAAGCTTGGATGTAATGGGTCAAGCCAATTATTAACGACAATGAATATTAATGATTTATGTATAAGGACATATTAAATATATTGGATATTATATTTTTCTTTTTAAAGATAATATTCATCCTGGCACCTCCGGTAATTTCTATGAAAATATTTCTATTTCTCTCTCGAAATGCTTAATAAAAGCCGATAATATAGCGCACATATATTGTATTAAGTGCAAAATGTAAACTGATATGTTTTACATTTTTCAGTGTTGGCAATTATTATATAAAAAAATTCTTAATTGAATTCATTGATACATCATTGATAGTGTGGAGTTGCTTAGGTCGAATTTCATAAGATCATTCAGATTGTGATAATAACCTGAAATTGGGTGAACGTACAGTTGTTTGATGTTTGATACAAATAAAATAGGAAATAGTGTCACTCAGAAAAAAATTGTTCCTATATATATATATATATATATATATATATATATATATATATATATATATATATATATATATATATATATATATATATATATATATATATATATATATATATATATATATATATATATATATATATATATAGAGATATGCATGGTCATATACGAGCCCGTTTACTATATTGAACGGTAGTTGTGTAGCCCGATTTGACGCTGTGGAGCCCGGGGTCGGGCTCATCAGCGTATCCCTGTGTATATCATTACTAAACGTTCATAGAAAGTCTCAGGAGCCCGTATACAAAATTTCGAGGTAGGCTTCAAAAAGTCATATTTTTATATTCGATATACACTACTTAGTTCAGTGCTACTAAAAGAGAGGGCGTTGTTTCTGTATATCCAAGCGTCGCATACAGCAGACACTGAAGTTATATTGTACAGACGTTGTGTAGCCCGAAATTTGGCAGCGTTGTAATGGCTCGATAACGTACGATCATCAGTTTTTCTTAAATACTCTTTCTTTATTGAGCATAAGCATAGCTATTCAGTCGAATCAGTTTTATGTTTTAAATAGACATATCAAAAAATGTTTTTTATTGTATCTAATACAAAATTTTTAATAAGGCGATAAAAGAGATTATTCTTATGAGAGAATTTAGGATAGGTACAAAATACAAATATATTGGCTTTGTTAATTATTTGTAATAAATTGTGAAAACATGTTAGTCGAATAAAATCGTGTTTTTTCCATCGATTGTTTGGTGAGGGTGGCATTCTTTTTTTATAAGCTTTTATTTAACTTCACCTGTTAGTTTGTTAGTATGTTTAGGTCAAATATTGCAATCAAAATTTCGACTAGTTATAATTAAGCTAGAGCTTTGAAATTTTGTATACGTATATGAGTTTGGTGACAATGGAATATTATAGTGTATGTAATATTGTTCTAAATCCAATATGGCGGACGCCCCAAGATGACGGATTATCTTTTTCTTCATAATTCCCTTGATATGGGTATCAAAAAAAAGGGTTTGACGAGTAGAATACGGTAAGCTATGTGACGTCATTCTAAACCTAATATGGCGAACGCCACATGATGGCGGATTATCTTTTTCTTCACAATTCTCTTGATATGGGTATCAAATGAAAGGGTCTGATGAGTAGAATACGGTAAGCTATATGACGTCATTCTAAGCCTAATATGGCGAACGCCACAAGATGGCGGATTATCTTTTTTCTTCACTATTCCCTTGATATGGGTATCAAATGAAAGAGTTTGACGAGTAGAATACGATAAGCTTAAGACGTAACTAAAAATTTTAAAGTAAAATTATGTAAAAAAAAACTTTTTAAAAACAAGCTTTTATTATTAGGATGTACTAAAACGAAAAAAAATAATAGTTTTTTCACTGGGGCAATGCTAAAAGCTTGTCGCGTGAATAGAAGAGAGAAAAAATACATACTTAGATACTTCTTCTCGTGCGCGACATGTTTTGGCATTGCCCCAATGAAAAAACTATACTAATTTTTTTCGTTTTGGTACATCTAAATAATAAAAGCTTGTTCTTAAAAAGTATTTTTTACATAATTTTATTAAAAGCTTTTATTTAACTTCACTTGTTATAGTTAGTTTTTATGTTTAGGTCAAATATTTGAGTTGGAGTTGTTTCTAACCACTTTTTGTTTAATTTTTGAAACACGCCTTTGCTGCAATTAATTTCACTTGCTATGCATTGTTGAAACAAGCCTGGTCCAAGTTTGGCGATGATGTTAGATACGTTAATAATTTGACTATCCCTCAGCATTCAACTACATTTTTTCAGAAATCATTCACCTATAATGTGATAAACCATTACAAATTTGGATAACAATATGAAATATTTTTCTGTTGGGAAATTTCGTAATAGTTTAAGACTCCAACTATTAAGTAGTTAACTAAGTACTCTGTCTGAAAGACGTTTTCAAATAAGTATTGGCTCCAAGCGGAAAATTTCAATTTATGTGACATAAACGAGAAGAATTAGTAAAAACCTAAAATATATCTGTTTTTGAAGTTATCTCTGACGTCATGTGCACGCACCATATTCGGCCGAAATAGTACGATGATATTAAGATTTTTTAAATTATTTTAAA